>JAGFNQ010000872.1:681677-719443 GCA_024364735.1 Boesenbergia rotunda | reverse complement strand
GAACAAAAAGAAAGAAGTGTGATGGAGGTGAAAAAAATGGAGAAGGAGAAAAAGATTAAAACGAACAAAAAGAAAGAAGTGTGATGGAGTTGCGGCTATTGCATATGCATATGAAGTGAGGGAGTGGAATAGGAAAGAGAAGATTTTTTTAAAAAATATTCTATTTTATTTTAAAGGATAGATTTAGCTTATATATCACTTGATTCAATTATAATTTGAGTAAATTAAATATAAATAAATTTCAATTTAAATTAATCAGTAATTCTTATTTTCACATTTACATATTGACGTGGCACCTTGCATGCAGTGATTTTCGACGGATTCACCATGCCCCCAGGGTATAGTTTGATTCGGAGCGGCGGCCGAATGCCGTCGATGGTGTCCAAGCGATAATCAGACATGTACATATAAAGTATCACGTCATGCCACATCATTCACTATGCTTTTCGCTCTCCCTATCATTGCTCTAATTTATATTCAATGAGTTGATTTATTTATTTTTTATTTATTTTTAACAAGTACTTAACAACTCTTACAACACTAAAAAAATTATTGTTGCCCTTGATCATTATAATCACTTTCAATTTTTACAGCAATAATTTAATAAGTTTTTTTTAATTATAAAATTTGTTATAATAATTCTTTGTAACAAGGTGATCAATTATAAAATTTATTATAATAATTCTTCATAACAAAATAAAAGATAAACTTTTTAGTATATTATATAATCATCTATATTGAATGAAAGTTAGTTAAAATAATTATTATTAAGGTAATAATTAATGAGTTTGATTTCAAGATGAATGAAAAATATAATTTCAATAATGTTTTTTACTCTATACTTTTGAATTGAATATATTAAATATTAATATTTTTATTTTATATATTTAAAACATAGTATTCATATATATTTTTAAATTAATTATTTTGTCATATTTTTTTAATCATCCGGCACCATACAATTTTAAATCCTAGCTACGCCCCTGGCGCGATCCTCTTCTCCCTGTCACAGACCTCGTGGGTTGCACTTTAGTGACTCATCATATGTGTCGTTCCCTTCTAGAAAAATCACATTATTTAGTCACAGAACTGAATTTGTTAATGATGTTCAATTTTATCGCAGAACTGAGTTTGTGATGCTCACTATTTTAGAACTATATTTGTTTCCCAACTAATGTGTTTACCTGTCTATAAATATTTGTTTCGTCAATGATTAACCAATTTAAAAATTGATTTGTTTACAACTGTGATAAGAACTGAGCTTTTGTTTACTGACCAGTTTTATAATTTAAGCTCAATATAGCATCAGACTGTAGAATTGATGAAGGAGGATTTATAAATTTTTATTATTATTTTGATAATTTTTGTTATATAATATCTAGGTTAATATTGATATTTGTGATATGAGAAATGATTTGTACAACGAAAATGAATGTCTTAGTAAAAAATTTAACTATCAGTCAACGACATGTCCGATGTCCGATCGTTGATCGGGCAGCACCGATGGTATCCGATCGCTGTCCTGAACCAAACTATACCTTGGGGGGTAATGAACCCGTCGAGATCGCCGACAACGATGAATCTGTCGAAATCGATGGTGAATAATACGTGATCGCAATTGCAACAATCCCCGACAGGTTCACTATGCCCCCCAGGGTATAGTTTTGTTTGGGGTGGCGGCCAAAGGCCACTGACGATGTCGGATTGACGATCGGACGTCAGACGTGCCACCGATTGACGGTCAAATATTTCACTGAGACATTCACTTTCACTGTGTATATCATAACCCTTATGGTATTTATAGGTTACGAGTTTTCTATATCAGCATCATATTTTATTAATTTTTGTAGAGAAATTTCTTTTCCTAAAATGATCTTTTTTTTCTATACAAAATAAGAATTGAGGTCCAAAATTGAGATTTCTTTCCTTGCTTTGTCTTAGGGTCCGGGGTGTATAAGCATCTTATTAGTTGATATAAGGGGCAAAAGAGATTTTTAATTAATAGTAATTCGGCTACGTCGGTCATCTTTTCTTCAAAACTTCGTATAGTTTTTAGACATCTATTTTCTGATATTCGTGCGTGAATTAATAGATTCTAGAAGATTATTTCATATATTCATATACAAATCAACGTATTCAATAGTCTGTAAGATAATTACTATCTTGCTTGACGTCAACAATATTATCAGATACTAATTTCTTTGTAGAGTGAACTTATGAAGTGTCTTATGCTATCTAATAACTGAAAGTGATACTTTGATTTCTTGGCCCGGTGAGCAATATTACAAATAATAAAACTTCCCCTCTATACTTTTTACAAAATACTTGGATTTACTATCTAATATTGTCCTAATTGATGTTATAGTAACTTCCTATTAACTATATATCACCCCCTCACTTGTAAATGTCACTTTATCTTCCGAAAATGTCATCTTTTTTACCTATATATCTCATTTTCACTTTCAATATAAATGCCATGTGTGGTTAGTTAGACACATTGCCTAGACAAACGTCCAACTCTCATCTCCGTACGTTGCACCATTGATAGCAGAAGAGATGAGAAACTCAAAGTAGATGAGCTTGCCGGGCGATTGCAATGAAAGAATCGTAATAAATGCTGACCTACTATTAGGTCTGCCCAATATTGTCCTACTATTACTGTACTTTTCATGCATTTATTGAACCATCAACAGATCCAATTGAAAGGAGATCGTCTATCACATATTGTTCTATTATTAGAGTATGTTTTTAAATTTAAAATATATTTTTTATAATTTTAATATATCATATCAATATTATAAAAATTTATAAAAACATCTCTGATAATTAATATTCTAAACAAACTTTTTTAATCCAATTCATTAATATATAATTTCATGATTCCATAAATATTAATTACATCAATTTCAAGGTAAAAAATCAAATTTAATTTTTCACTATTGTTGTTAACTTATAAATCTTAAACATCGCCTTCAGGTTCAAACATTTTTATTCAAATTTTTTAATTTTATAAATCTCTCATAAATTTTATATTCAAAATGCGTTTAGGTCTGCTCATGACCTTAGCTCAATAACTCTGTCATAATAATTATAGTCGTCTGATTAGATTTCTAAATAAATATTTTTCATAATCTCAATATATCACATCAATAATATGAACATTTATTAAAATATCTTCAATTGTTAGGACTCTAAATAAGTTTATTTTATAATTCAATTCATAGTATACAGTTGCATAATTCCATTCATATTATATCAATTTCAAGACAAAAGAATAAATTTGAATTTTCACTACTACTCTTAAATTATAAATTTCAAACCTCACCTTCATAATAATTTAATATTTTTTATTCAACTTTTATGATTTGATAAATTTCTCATAAATTTGGATGCCCAAAAACTACATCATAAAGACTTGAGATTTGATAAATTTCTCATAAATTTTGATGCCCAAAAACTACATCATAAAGACTTAAAAATATTCAAGATTTCATTATTATCAAAATGGTTTGGTTTGCATCCATAATTGTTGTCAGCGTCAACATCAGCAACTTCCATTGGCAATTAATTAATACTTAACTCATTTAACAGACTTAAATATATGAGCTTTCCTTACTGTCAAATAATTGTTTTTTTTTTTTTTTTTTTTTTTTTTTTTTTTTTTAATATCAAACATGTAGCCTTAAATATATGAGCTTTCCTGACTTCAAAATAATGACAAACATGTTGCGTTTGATTTGGTTTACTTCCGATAATGACTAAACTTACTGTTACACGTCAACATCAACCTGGCCACAATATGAGGCTTCTAATGATCGACATCAACTACTACAATTGCCTACTAATACCAAACTAATCACCAATGTAAATTGCAATGCCTGTGACCAATACAAACATGACAAACCAAGAATTTCTCTCTGCTCATGACGTCGGACAGGATAATAATTATCTTTGAGCTACTGAATCTGTTACATGAATATTCAAAATAATCTTCTAAATCTATTGATTCACGCACAAATATCAAAAAATAAATATCCAAAAATTACACAGAGTTTTGGAGAAAAGAAGAACGGCGTGACAAAATTTTTATTATTAAATAAAATATCTTCTCCTTTACATGAACTAACGCTTATATAAATCAAAATCCTAAAATAAAAAAAATGAAAGAAATCCTTAATATATTAGACTTCAATTCTTATCTTTAATGAAAGGAAAGAAATTTTATCAAATTTTTTTTAATAAAACTAAATTAATAAAACAAGACATTAATATAGACAACTCGGAATTCATAAATATTAAAAATACCAAAATTATCCTAAATAGTATAAAAATAAAAATTACTACTACTAATAATAATCTATAAATCTCCTGCCTTAGTCTTCCTGAGTTGAAAGGAATCATTCTCGAGTTTGAAGTAGTATCAAATGGTAGCCTAGGAGGAAGATTATTTGAAACCAAATCAGCAAAATCTACTAATAGCGGTTGGATTTTGAAAAACTTAGTTGATCCACTAACGAGCACAGTATCATGGATATCGTTCTTATCTATCTATCACAACCACTCCATTAATTCTTGATTAAAAGACTAATATGGAGTTAATTTATGTTCGTCAAAATCATAATCTATTTGAAACTGAGGAAGTACACATTTGAGGCTTTGCAATTCACCTTGCAAGTTGATTTTCCCACAGTACTGCTCTCGCACATAAGTGATGGTTACATCAATTAATTTATTAATAACATAGCATACACCTGCCTCCTCTTCCAGTATTGATAAAACTATCTCTATAGCTGATGCATTTTTAAATATTTCTATAAACTTCTCTTCAATATCATCATCATCTTTATCGTAAATTGAATCACTGACTATTTCGATCTTTTCGTCCATATTTTTCTCAAAAAATTTTTTATCTAAATTAAAATAAAAAAACTTATGATCTTTAAGATCTTGAGCTGCTAGACTTTGGGATAACTGTTTTTGTATATCTTCAAATATCTCGTCTTGAGTACTAAGATGTGAGGCTTTCTTAGCCGGAACCTGGCTGTCACGACCATGATCGCAACCACAACGACTATCCATGGGATCTCGAGAGCTCTGATACCACCCCCAGGGCGTAACATAGATGGTGGGTGCATGGTATTTCTGGCGTAATTGCTAGTTGTCGATCCCAGGAGATGATGACCTGCATTTTCGATCTCACCATGCGTTTGTTGTCTATGTACCTGCATAAACCCCCCTCCATATCCGTGGGGTCGACTCTAAGGGTTTGTTAAGGTAACGGATCTACCTTGTTTCCAAAGCTCTAATACCAATTGATGCCAAGTAGGATAGCGATTATCCCGCGGGCTATTAAATTCATTGATCCACCCATGAATATTGAAAATAATCTTGTAAACATATTGATTCATGCACGAATACCAAAAAATATCCAAAACTACATGGAGTTTCGGGGGAAAGAAAAATGGCTTGGATGAATTTTTCTTATTAAACTAAAAACCTTCTTCCTTACATCAACTAACAAGATGCTTATATAGATCAAAATCTTAAAACATAAAAAAGGAAAAAAAAACCTAAATATATAAGACCTCAATTCCTATCTGATAAGGAAAGGAAAGAAACCTTATTAAAATTTTCTTATCATAAAGAAATAAATAAAACATGACACATGTAAACAATTCATAACTTATAAATATCAGAAATACTAAAATTAATATAAATACATTAAAATAAAAATTACTAAAAATAATAATCTACAAAAAAAACTTTAATATTATTATTATTATTATTTATCTCCGTGGATTCAACTATATTTCCGATTAAATTCTCGTGGAAGCCTATACATATACAATTTGAAATTGAGTACAAAAGATATCTTAAAATTAATCAATTTTATTCAGCGTGTTCCTTAGTGGTTTTGATGCCTTTTAGGGATGAAAGAGCTTCTGTTCTAACAATGGTTTTAGCTCTCATGTGTTATAATTCAATTTATCATTTTATTGGGGAATAAAAGTACATAAACATAGATCATATTACATTTATTGTGTGCGAGCGATTGCCTTTTGCCACCCTATTACATTTATTGTAATAATAAATAGAGGATCGGCTACACGCTTTTGAATATGAGCAAGAAGATCAGTCACTTGGTTCAACACCACCATTTCCGATCAGAACTCCCATGTACCTACAAATATCACCATCACAAAAATCAGCAGTAGCACGTTCATTAGAGCCATGCTTTCATATTAATCAAAATTAGACGCTTATGGTATGATTTTATTATCACTGAAATTCAGTTGATTATTACCTGCCCAACATCATGACAGTAGCTTGAGGATTAGTTCCCGGGGAGAAACTGAAAGTGGATCCATCAATCACCCTGAGCCTGCCCACGCCAATCACTCTGTACTCATGGTCGACTACTTTCCCTACTTCACACCCGCCATGGTAATGCCAAATGGTGATTACGAGGTTGCTGCAGTATTGCTCCAGCGAAGTGGCATCCTGATCACTTCTTGCTCTGTTATTGACGACTAAGCTCGCAGTGAGAGCCTGCAAGTACTCAACCGTTTGATTCGGGTATCTGAATTTGGACAACGCTTGAGTATCGATCCTCCACGCATGTTCATGACCGTCTGCAATGCCTCCACGCATGTTCTAAGATCCTCAGGCTCCGTGAAGTAGTTGTAGGTTACTGATGGATTGTCCTATGTGAGAAAATAAATAAATAATCCTGACATTTTCATATTTTAATTTTATTCTGATAATTTTTATTACTTAGTCTTGGATTAGATGACTTAGTCTTGGATTAGCCTTTCCTATTTTAATAGGATAACTAGAGAATTAGTCTCCCTATTTTTATTCCTATTTTATTGGGATAAGCCATGACTAAGTCTTATTCATGGTGTATTTAAAGGGTCCTAGAGGCATGTGAAACAGAGTCTCAGTTTTATTGTAAGTTTATTTCTTCCAGAAAATAAATTCGTTCGTTCTTCTTTCGTTCTTTCGGGTTTTTCGTTTTCTTTTTTCCTTTTGCGTATTGGTGTGGTTCTTGGGTGCGCTATTCTTTGATCTGGGCCAACAATTGGTATCAGAGCTTTGGTAGTATAGAGCAGCCAAGAATTCACGTTTCCACAAAAATGTCGAGCATCCCAGCGAAAGAGAACGGCGGAGTGTCGTTTCCCTATCTGATGCTAAACCCTCACAATTATACTGTGTGGGCAATAAAGACAGAGGCAATTCTCGATGCCCAGGGAGTCTGGGAGGCGGTGGAGCCAGAGAAAGAAGCCCAGGTGGATGCAAAGAAGGACAAGAAGGCGCGTGCATACATCTTGCAGTGTGTCCCCGAAGACATCCTTCTCCAGATCGCAAACAAGAAGACGGCGAAAGAAGTCTGGGACAGCCTCAAGATGAGGTACCTTGGGAGTGATCGGGTGAAGAAGGCTCACGTACAAACGTTGAAGAGCGAGTTTGACGCCCTTCAGATGAAGGAGACCGAGACGATTGATGAGTTTGCTGGCAAACTCAGCGCTATGAGCAGCAAGTTCTCCACTCTTGGTGCTACGCTTGAAGATTCCTCGCTGGTAAAGAAGTTGCTCGATTCTGTCCCTGATAAATTCTTCCCTATTGTTGCTGGTATTGAGCAGTTCCACGACCTTGAGACTATGCCATTTGAGGAGACTATCGGGCGACTGAAGGCGTACGAGGAACGAACACTACGATTACGCGGCAATACCAACGGCACTGAAGGTGAACTCCTACTTACTCATGCCGAATGGCAAAAGCGACAAAAAGGGAGCAACGTGGACATTCCGTCAGAAGGCAAGGGGCGCGGGTCCAGCGGCCCTAATCGTGGCAAGTGGCGTGTGCGAGGGCGCGATCGTGGTCATGGTACGCAGTGCCAAGACAGTGCAGGAGGCACTAGCGGCAACAACAGTGACACTCGTGACAAGAGACACATAAAGTGTTTCAATTGTGAGAAAATGGGGCATTATGCCTCCGAATGCTACAGCAAGCGTCGAGATGATGAGGCTCACCTCACTTGCGACACCGATGAAGAGCCAGCACTGATGATGAGCGTGTCCCACGAGGAGTCTCACGCTAGCCGAGAGCGGCAAGATATAATTCTGCTAAGTGAAGAAAGGTTTCTTCCAGAGATGTATCGCAACGTTAAGAAAGGAGAAGATAAAGACGTCTGGTACCTTGACAACGGTGCCAGCAACCACATGACGAGTCATCGCGAGAAGTTTCAAGAACTAGATGAAACCATCACCGGGAGGGTGAGGTTTGGCGATGGATCAACCATAGAGATCATGGGCAAAGGAACGGTTGTGTTCGAATGCAAGAACGGCGATCAGAAGGTTCTCCATGAGGTATACTACATTCCAAAACTTTGTAGTAATATCATCAGTCTTGGTCAATTGACAGAAACTGGGAACGAGGTGTACATGGAAGGAGATGCCATGAAGGTGATTGATGGGAGCAGGAAGCTCTTGATGCTGGTAAAGCGAACACAAAATCGCTTGTACAAGATAACCTTGAAGACATTCAAGCAAGACTGTCTCCTAGCAAGCCTAGAAGACCCAACTTGGTTGTGGCATGCAAGGCTCGGGCATGTAAATTTCCATGACTTGAAGCTATTGGGGGAGAAGAAATTGGTGGTTGATATGCCACTACTGCCCCAGTCGAACAAGCTTTGCGAGGTGTGTGTGATCGCCAAGCATGCAAGATTGCCGTTCCCAGACCAAGCAAACTTTAGAGCAAAGAAGCCGTTAGAACTTCTCCATGCGGATATTTGCGGGCCAATCTCACCATGTACACTTGCCGGTAACAAGTATTTTCTTCTAATTGTGGATGATTTCACTAGGTGGATGTGGGTGTTTGCATTGGCAGCAAAGAGTGATACATTCCAGGCATTCAAGAAGTTCAAATTCCTGACAGAGAACAAGACTGAGTACAAGATCAGAACACTCCGGGCAGATCGAGGCGGCGAGTTTCTATCCACGGAGTTTACTCGATTCTGTGAAAATGAAGGAATCGAGCGGCACCTCACGGCTCCCTACACCCCTCAACAGAATGGTGTCGTGGAGCGCCACAACCGCACTATGATGGCCATGGCGAGATCTCTTCTCAAGGGTACACATATGTCGGCGAGGTTCTGGGGAGAAGCGGTTAGACATGCTGTTTATCTGCTGAATCGTCTCCAAACTAAGGCGCTAGGAGAGCGCACCCCATTTGAAGCTTGGATGGGGAGGAAGCCACATGTCGCCCACTTGAGAGTGTTCGGTTGTGTTGCATATGTGAAAAACACAACCCCTCATCTGAAGAAACTTGATGACAGAAGCTCACCCATGGTATACTTGGGTGTTGAGGAAGGCTGCAAAGCTCATCGGTTGTTTGATCCAAGCCATGGCAAGCTACAAGTAAGTAGAGATGTCATATTTCAAGAAAATTCTGAATGGACATGGAATGCAGGTGCTAACAATGAAGAAAACTTTCCGAATTTTATGATGTTGGATCCTCTCTACTCCGACGAGGCGAGTGTTACAGCAGACGTTGAGTCAGGGGCGGAAAATGTTATACCACCAGTAGCAGTCGTGGTACCCCTGACAAGAGCATCAAGTCCATCTACACCATCATCAAACTCGAGTCCATCTACACCATCATCGAACTCGAGTCTATCTACACCATCATCGAACGCCCATGCAACTACCTCGACTCCGGTAACAAGCACGCCTGATTCTTATGAAGGGCCAGTCCGCTATAGGTCTCTTGCCGATATCTACGCCAACACTGAGGAAGTGGTTGATATTGATGAAGAAGAGGAAGAGCTGATGATGGTGATGTCTGAAGAGCCAACAAGTTATCAAGAAACTGCAACTGAGGCTTGCTGGTACGAAGCAATGGAGGAAGAACTGAGATCTATTGAGATGAACAAGACATGAACCCTAACTGAGCTCCCATTAGGCCGCAAACCTATCGGTCTAAACTGGGTGTTCAAATTGAAGAAAGATTCAGATGGGAAAGTTGTTAAGCACAAAGCAAGATTAGTTGCTAAAGACTATGTACAACGACAAGGCATCGACTTTGAAAAGGGTATGCATTGTCGTCATCTTCACATGCTTATCTTCATACATGTCCCTAGCCAAGTTTGGGTCGTGTTGCTGGATTGGTTACATTGGAAGTGGAAGATGGCCGCTTCACATGATGCTCTTCAGCATCCCAAATTGTCTGGAGAAACTACAATACAAAATGCAGTTACAGAAGTTGCTGTCATTGTGGGAGAGAATGCCAGGAGTGAAGTTAGCTGCCATGAGACAACTACTAGGCGTCCGTGATTTACAGCCATGCCAGGATTAGGGGGAGCAATGTGAGAAAATAAATAAATAATCCTGACATTTTCATATTTTAATTTTATTCTGATAATTTTTATTACTTAGTCTTGGATTAGATGACTTAGTCTTGGATTAGCCTTTCCTATTTTAATAGGATAACTAGAGAATTAGTCTCCCTATTTTTATTCCTATTTTATTGGGATAAGCCATGACTAAGTCTTATTCATGGTGTATTTAAAGGGTCCTAGAGGCATATGAAACAGAGTCTCAGTTTTATTGTAAGTTTATTTCTTCCAGAAAATAAATTCGTTCGTTCTTCTTTCGTTCTTTCGGGTTTTTCGTTTTCTTTTTTCCTTTTGCGTATTGGTGTGGTTCTTGGGTGCGCTATTCTTTGATCTGGGCCAACATCCTCTGGGTCGAGATTCTTGAGACGAAGATATCCACGGCTGGATTCCGACGACTTGAACCGAAGTGATAGTCAGTGGCTCCGGCGAAGGCACGGCGAAGATGTTCAACGGGTTGTCGGCAATGCCATGGCCAACCATCGCCTGGTCTAGAACCACCTCGATGCCCAAAGACTTGAGATGGTCCTCGGGGCCGACGCCGCTCAGCATTAGCAGCTGTGGACTACCAAGAGCGCCGGCTGACAATATGATTTCGCCTGTAGAGAAGCCCTTGAGGCGGGCCTCGTGGATGTTGCCGGCTTCGTCCTTGTACACCACGCCGTACGCCTGCGGGTTCTTATGCTGGCCGGTAACGTTCTTGAACAAGATCCTGTCCGCCGTGGCGCGCAAGAGCACGGTGATCCTGGCGGGGTTAGCGTACTTGAGCAGATCGGCGGCGGTGTGGCGATGACCAGTTGGGTCGAAAATGGTCCCCCCGACCTTAGTGCCGTCCAAGTGCTCATAGGTGAAGCCGTTATCAGGGGTGACTCCCGCCTCCAGAAGCCCTGCCCTGAAGGCCGAAGTCCACTCCGTCAGCTGAGGCCAGAAAACCAACTCTCGCTCCACCCACCGGAACGATTGGTCGGCCAGCTTCTGGTTCAGTCCCATATCCATCAACTCTCGGCGGCTGGCGCGAGAGTAGAACCCGTCGTTGATGCAGGTGCCGCCGCCGAGGCAACGAGCTCGTGTATTGATGACGCCGTCCTCGGACACGAAACGCTGCGCCGGCGAGGTCGGGGTGAGGTAGGCGAGGTTCTCGATCAAAGAGGCGAGGTTGGAAATGTTGGGATTCCCGTAAGGAGACCCGCCTCTTTCCAACACCAGCACGTCGAACCTCTCCGAGAGGGTGGCGGCCAAGGGACAGCCAGCTGTCCCGCCGCCGACGATGATGTAGTCGTGGTACGACACCCGTGGAGCATCTGTCGCATTCTTCACGAAGCCGTACGCTGGCGCTGTTCACACAAACAACTAATAATTAATACGATAGTTAACATTAAGGATTAAAAGAGCTCCCGATCATCATAAAAAAATATATATATCGATCTTAATTAAGAAAAGGAGAAACATCACATTTCTGAGCATAGCAGAAGCCATTGAAGCAGAAGAAGATGATGATTGCAGCAGCAACAGACGCGAGCATTCTTTGGCTTCCTGACTCCATGATTCACTAACTGCGACGTAATCATTTAGAGCATCCGCATTGGATATTAGTAGAGGGTATTATAACAATAAAAGTAGGTGTTATAACACTCAAAAACATTAATTAATGCGTTCATTTCCATGAACGACCTTAAATAAATAAAATTTATATAAAAAAAACAATTCCTATGGGAGGCACACCCACCCATATTTTTCTTATTAAAAAATATATAAATAATATATAAATTATTGTATAATTTACATAATAAATATATTTAAAAATATTATTATTATTTATTTTAAATAATAATTATTTAAATTTTATAAATAAAATTAAAATTATATTTATTTAATATAAAATAAAAATAAGGATGAATGTATGGATAACATGACCCATAAATAATGAGTGTTTATATTAAAATGAATATGAGAGACTGAGGATATTAACATAATAGGTATCCTATGCTTTTTAACGAGATAATAGGGATGCTAAGCTTCTAAGGTGCATGTATTGGATTGATCTTAGCATCCGGACTAGTAGCTCCCGTGATTTACCTTCTCCGTGTTGGCCCTAGGACGGATTGACAGGGATACTGGGGACGAGTAAATTGACTTTTACCATCATGTATTGGATTAATCCTTCAATTATATATATATATATATATATATATATATATATATATATCACTACAAAATAAACATCGATTAGCGATGGACGTATTCCGTCGCTAAACGCTAATAGCGACGGAAAGAGCGCCGTCGAGCGAAAACCCATCGCAGAGCAAAGGTAGCGACGGAAACAACAAATCCGTCGCTAAAATCCGTCTCTAATAGCGACGGACACATAAGCCCGTCGCAAAACACCAGACCCAGGGGTGACATGGCTGGGGAGAATTTAGCGACGATCGGTCAAATATCCGTCGATATTAGTCAATTATCCGTCGTTATTCTATCGTAATTAGCGACGAATGATTGACTATCTGTCGCTAATAGCGATGGATATGCTAAATATCCGTCGCTATTAGCGACGGAATAGTCAATATTCTGTCACAATTTGCGACGGATTTAAAAAAAATCCGTCGCAAATTCTGGAAAATTTTCAGCAACTTCATCCTACTTTTTCCCTTTCCCATATATACATTCAATACATTACAAATATCCAAACATAACAAACACAACAGATATATACATTCATTTCCAAATCCAACACACATACCAAACATTACCAAATCCAAACATTCATATCAAATATCCATATATACATTCATACCAAATCCAAATCCTGCACAATTGAAGATACATGAATATCTAAACAAGAACTGAATACATCAAGACATTCATTACTAATATCCAAACATTCATTACTAATATTCAAACAAGAACTGAATACATCAAAAGTCAGAGTGAATACATGAATATTAGAGTTTAGTAGAGAAACAATACATACATGAATATCAGAGTGAATATTGGATCAACAAGAAAAATATTCCTGCACAATAGAAGATAAATAAATGTTAAATAGAGTCAATATCTAAATATAACACTAATAATGTTAAATCTGTAAATGAAAATGAACAAATAAGAAACAATTAAAAAATAATATCCAATATGCATACCTTTCAAGCGAGTCAATATCTGAATTTAACTCTGATAATGTACAATTTGTAAACGAATATGAACTAATAATAAACAATTACTGATGAATATAAAACTAGATAGTTACTGAAAAAATATAGAGAAAAAAATATAACATACCACTAAAATTTCTCTACTCCTTTGGGGTATCCTTAGGATCCTGCGTTTCCTGAGACTCAAAACGAGGGGCGGGAGGGGCGGGCATCTGTGTCATGAGCGATAGGGTCGCTATAAAAGCTTGCATGTGACACACTAATTCCTTAGTATGTGCTTGGCGGGCCCGCAAATCTCTCGACTTAGCATCCCTCGCTGCGTCCCTCTCGGCCCACGTCGTCTCCATCGACGTGAGTCGAGTCCGTAGGGCATCATTTTCCTCCAGCAATTGACGAACCTCACTAGAGGAAGAGGTTCCTGGACGCCCCTAACCCCTGAAACTCTCATCTGATCATATGTGATCTCTTCCTGAGAGCCCAGGCCGTATAGGGCGGTCTTCCTCCTTCCACCGACGACATCATAATAAATCTGATTCACCTCGTCGGTGGAAAAAGGCTGTGAATCCTGCCCCTCTACAGTAGGCTGAGATGCCTCTGCCTCTACAACTCTAGTGATCATTGCTTCCTGTGAAATAATAATTAAATTAATCTATATAAAATGTCAAAACAAATAAAATATAATTAATATACTTACATTGATTGCTAAGGAGCGTCGATCGACAAATGACCCATCTTTTTTCTTGTGGGTCTTGCTGAATACCTCCCAACTAGTGGGAGGTCTCTGTAACTTAGCAGCCTGTATACACAAAATATAATGTTTAAACATATCCGAAAAAACATACTAAATGTTTATAATAACCTAAATAAAAACTTACCAAATCAGTGACATACTAAACAATGGAATGGGATCTAGCCGTATGCTTCGTGGATCGGGTGCTGGGCCCAGGAAACTTGGAGTTGCGATTGGCTCGAGCAATCGTAGCATTATCTTTCCAGTGCTGGGCATCCCAGACAGCTCGCCATGCTGGCCAAATAGTCTCAGGGACCTCTGAAGGCCTATTTGACTTCTTTCTCCACTTATATACCATGTCCCTGTACAATTTGGAGCAGTAAGCATTCTATGTTCTTTTAAATTCCTCCTCTGCACCCTCCTCCCAAATATACCGTTTCAATAAAAAAATATGGTTAGTATCAAAAAAGTTGTAACATCAAATTAAATATATATCTAAACTACTTACCAAAAATTCGTCGTAATAAAAAGTTTTTAATTCATGTTATATATGACCCCACGTGGTAGAAGTCGACAATCTTTCTTTAATTTTTTTTGAAATATATGCGGAGACCTGGTGACCATCTGGTACGGAACTGTAGCAAAAAATGAAATATATTAGCAAAATCTGACCTGAAATATATAAGAATTACATACGTACATACCAGTAACCGACGACTCTGAGAGTAATCTGATCACCACGGGGTCTCTGTCCAGACTACCTGACTATAAAAATTGAAACTTATAATATTAGATGTGCTTCACTGATCTTAGCACAGTAATTTATCAAATTACTCATAACATAGTAATTTTACAAGCATTTTAAGAACTGAAAAGCAATTATCTTCTATAATGTAAACTGAAAATAATGCAAACTAAACACAAGAACATCTAGCAAGGAAAGCATTCTCTTCAATATAAGGAAAGTATTCTGTTTAAAAGGGGTATTATTGGCATATGGATTAGTTGAAGGCTTAATTAGTAGCCAAAACATGCACTCGGGTATATGGAGTAGGTTACTTAGATACTTTTTCCTATATGGCAAGATTGATTCAATCTGATTGTTCCACCAATCTGATTGTTCCACCTTGGTATTCATATTTCAATAGGCCCTTCACCAGTTAGATATTATGAATATATTTCTCCATAGCTAGTCACAATCACATGGAAGAATTATACATAGAGCAAGCTGATGATTAGTTGCTTAAGGGGAGTATGCTTTGGTAAATTCTCATCTTTTCTCCTTTGATTTGGTAGAGTCTCTACACACGAGTTTATCTAGTTTAAACAAATGAGGAATGAGTTGAGACATACTCTAAGGCCTAGAAAGCTGCACTGTGATATGCAAAGTGTGATGCATATAGTTCTTAATCTAGTATTTGAAGAAATGGCAAACAACACAAAGATTGAATGTCATTTCGTCAAAAAGGAGCAATGCAATTAAATTATGACAGTTAATCTAGCTCCATCAAACTGCGAGGTGATCAGAATTTTTCATGCAACCTTTTGGTGCCCTAGGTGATCAGAAAAGGAAACAACAGAGGTCATGCAAACAACATCAAGTTTTCAGGTTCAATACAAACAACATAGTTCATGCAAACAACAATAGTACTAGATTCAACGAAGATGAAATACAAACAACTAGTAATGTTCAATACAATCAATAGAGTTTATGTTCAATACAATCAACTGATCTTAATCGGATGGAACTAAATTAACATGCAAGTTTTTATCGCTTGACTCTGTTGATACATCAACCTCCTCATTGCTAGATATTTCACCATCATCAATTTTCTCGTAAGAAACATTATCATCTATAAGTAATTGTGATGCCGATTGTATTTCTGAATCAATGGAGTTTATTATGGCTTCTTCATTTTGATAAGCATCGGAGTTGTGAACAGTTATCATATTTGACATTTCAATGGTTGACCTAGGCTTCATTTGACAAACAGCTTGCCATTCACTTGCGCGTCTTCTCTAGTTGGGTACTCAAGATAAAATAGTTGACTAGCTTACACCGCAAAGATGAAAGGTTTAAACTCGTTGAATCTTTTGGTTGAATTAACCTCAACTAAATTGTATAAACGATGTTTCCTGGTGCCCGTCTTGGAGTTGGATCATACCAAGAACACCTGAATAATACACATCTTTTGAAAGGTAACGCTGGGTATTCAACCTCGATAATTTTCTCTATTTTGCCATAATAGCCAAATTGAGTATCATTGTTGATTGTTGATCCTTTGACACAAACACCAGAATTATACATTAGCATTCCTAAATCATGTTGGCCCACATGAAATATGTATCCATTCACGTAATAATCGGAGATGACGGTCACAGTTCGCAGAGGTCCAAATGCGAGAATTTTAATTCTTTCGTCTACCATATTTGAAATTCTATCATCGTTCACCTATAACAGTAGCCATTGATCAAATTAGATTAATATGTAATCAAGAAGTGTCAACATAAAAAGACATATTAACTCACTTATATATATTTGAAACCAAAATACAAATTCATCTTCTATCTTCTGGTCTACCTCATTTGCACTTATAGATGGATTTTGAATGTACAACTGTTATTTGTACAACCTGACATATAAGTTCATTTGATATCATATCACAAATTTAATTATATTATGGAATTGTAATTTTAATACAATAGGAGCTAATACCTTAGGTATGATTTGACCTCTTCACAATTTAAGAGGATATATGTCTTAGAAGCATGATATTCTTGGTCATTTAACAGTCTAGATAGAGTTGAACCCATTGCTCTTCCAAGATACTTGAAAATAGAAAGAATGTCTGGGTTAAATGTTGGAATGTCATCTTGATTGCATGGACAATTTCGATGTCTGGTTTTCACATTTTCAGCAAAGTAATACGAGTAAAATGAACTTGCTTCTTCAACCAGATATGCATTACATATTGATCCCTCAACTCATGCTTTGTTACACACATTATTCTTTAATTTTCTAAGAAACCATTCAAAAGGATACATCCATATGTATTGTACAGGACCACCTATCTGTGCCTCGCTAAGTAAATGAATAGATAGATGTTTCATTGAATCAAAAAATCTTGGTGGGAATATTCGCTCAAGCTTATATATTATTAATGGAATCTATGTCTGAAGGCGTAACATATTTGATACCGTAATAACTATGCAAGTCAGATTTTTGAAAAAAAAAGCTTAATTCTATAAGTTGCCAAACATTATTAGGAAGTAATTCTTGAAAAGCTATTGGAATTAATTTTTGCATGAACACATAACAATCATGACTCTTCATTCCAACCATTTTAAATTTGTTTGTATCCACACAACGAGACATATTAGAGGCATATCCATCTGAAAATTTTATGTTTTTCAACCAAGAACACAATGCTTGCTTACTTTCTTTGTCCAATGTATAACAAGCCTTGAGATATTTACCAGTTATTTCATTTTGATGCAACTCAAGCCTGCTAACTAATTGTTTCAATTCTTCGCATGATTTTGTTGTATCTTTTGTTTTCCCATACACATTCAACACAGTATTAATGATGTTATCAAAGAAATTTTTCTCAATATGCATAACATCCAAATTATGCCGAATGAGTAAATATTTCAAATATGGAAGTTCCCAAAAAATACTTCTTTTCCTCCAACCATATTTGGTGACTCTAACAATGTACTTGTTGATATCATTTGAACCATCCTGATATACTAACAATTTCATTTAACATTTCTTCGCATGACATCCCAATTGGGGGTTGTTTCCTAACCACTTCATTCCTTTTGAATTGTTTCTTATTTCTTCTGATCGAATGATCAAGAGCTAAAAATTTTCGATGTTTATCAAACCAAGAAATCTTTCCACTATAGGGCAAAGAAAATGCATCTGATTGACTCATACAATGTGGACATGCTAACTTTCCAGCCGTGTCCATCTTGATAACATTGAGTACGCAGGAAAATCACTAATAGTCCATAACAATGATGCATGCATTATAAAATTTGATTTACTTGCGATGTCATACGTCTCCGAACCTATATTCCATAAATGTTCAGCTCAGCTATCAAAGGTTGCAAAAATACATCTATTTGCCCTTTTGGATTATGAGGACCTGGAATTAGCTTGGTAAGAAACATGATTCATCTTTCATGCACATCCATGGTGGTAAGTTGTATGGTGTTAAGATAACTGGCCATGATGAATATTATTGTTCATAACTTCCAAATGGCTGAAATTCATCTGCAGAAAGTCCAAGTCTTACATTACATGGTTCCATAGCAAAGAAAGAAAATATTGAATCAAAATGTTTCCATGCAGGGGAATCACAAGGATGCCACATAATGTCTCCATCATGTACATGGTTTTGATGCCAGATCATATGACTTGTGGTTGCTGCTGATGCATACAAACATTGCAGTCTAGTAGTCATAGAAAAGTAATACATGACTTTGTAGGGAATATTTTTCTTCTTCTGATGATTTACCATGCGAGTACCATGCTTATAACGAGGATGATTACACATTTTGCATTCCATCAACTCACTATCTTCATTCCAATAGATCATGCAATTATTGACACAACAATGTATCTTCTCAACGGGCAAACCCAAGTCTCTAATTACTTTTTTAGTGTTGTAGAAACTATCAGTCATGCAATTATCTGTTGGAAGCAACTCTGACATAAGTTGACATATGTCATCATAACATCGTTCTGAGAAATGATGTTCCGCCTTCATATTCAATAATCATGCAGTAGTAGATAATTGAGAATGACCAGAAGGAATACCTTCCCATAATTCTCTTTCACTAGCCTTTAACATGTCATACATTTTCTAAACTTCAGAAGTAGGTACTTGATCTGCATTTGATTGATCAAAAACATTCATTGTATCATAAACCATTGATTGCATTGCATCGTAAACCACAAACTATATCATAGACGGTAAAAAATGATTCGCTCATTCCAGTGCCCCCGCTAACCCGTTCCAGGGCCAACACAGAAAATAGATTAACAATAGAAATTCTTAATCATCAATTCTAATATTAAGTTCTATAAAATTAAAAAATATATAAATAATATATAAATTATTGTATAATTTACATAATAAATATAATTAAAAATATTATTATTATTTATTTTTAAATAATAATTATTTAAATTTTATAAATAAAATTAAAATTATATTTATTTAATATAAAATAAAAATAAGGATGAATGTATGGATAACAGTGTTGGTGCAGGTCGCACCTAAGTCAAACCTGAGTTTTGATAATGACAAAGGGTTCAAGAGTTAAGATGTTATTGTATTCTAATGTGTTCACTAAGTGTGCAGGAAGAAGTCCTAGGTACACTAGGCAAGAAGTCCTGGCAAAGGGTTGGGCAAAGAAGACCTGGTCAAGGGGCTGGGCACCGAAGACCTGCTCGGAAGGTGGGCACGAAGTCCTGGTCAAGGATTAGGCACGAAGTCCTGGCAAGGGGCTGGGCACCGAAGACTTGCTCGGAAGGTGGGCACGAAGTCCTGGTCGAGGACTGGGCACGAAGACCTGGTTAGGTGGATCGAGCAAAAGTCCAATCGGAGGAGCCGGTTGGCAAAAGGTAAACTCTCCTGAGAGGAGTAGGTGAGGACGCGTTCCTCGTCGAGGGAACAGTAGGCGTCGGTTCGACCTAGGGTTCCATTTGGGAGACTCGAAGTCAGAACCAAGACAGCTACGACTGTAAATAATGACTAACACTCTTGCTTTTTTTGTGTTGGAACTAACCTTGATTGCAGGAACCGAAGGACTGTGTTTCTGCAGCTCAGAACACCCCAAAGGAAGGGGGTAGGCAACTGGGCTAGGCGCCCAGGAGGTCTCGGGCGCCCAAGGTAAAAGGCCAATGCAGCAGTTAAGCAAGACCGCTTCGAAATCACACTGAGCTAGGCGCCCAGGAGGTCCCGAGCGCCCAAGGTCAAAGCCAAACAAGTCATCGAAGCAAATCAGCCACGAAGTCAGCAGACCAAGTCAAGCTAGGCGCCCAGGAGGTCCTGGGCGCCCCAGTCTGACCAGGAGCCGATTCAAAGGGGATAAGCGCTGACCGAGCTGCGGATGAAGGTTCTCCGATCTGAAGGCACGTGTCAGGCGCCCCCAGTGAATCAAGTACCCCCAGGAAGACTATAAAAGGGGCTCGACCCCCAAGGCTTCAACATCATTCTTTCCAATGCTCAAAACACTTTCGCTCTCGCGCTGCACCCCTGTAAACTTCCATTTCGAGATTACAGCGCTGACGACAACCCTCTGCTCCGGAATTCAATCCATCTCGGGCGTCGGTAAAAGTTTTCATTTTCGAAAGTGTTGTGATTTACTTTTCAAATTCTATATCTGTACTCAATCTGTAACAAATCTTTTCGAATATAGAATTGCCCAAAGTAAACGGTCAAGGACCGTGGGCCTTGGAGTAGGAGCCGACCGCGACTCCGAACCAAGTAAAAAATCGTCTTGTGATCGTGTGCACTTATTTTCTTTCCGCTGCGTATTTTCTCTTATTCTTATCCGAAAAAGTTTTAACGATATTCACCCCCCCTCTATCGTTTTCTCGATCCAACAAGTGGTATCAGAGTGGGGTAGCTCAAATTTGGTGCAACCACCAATTTGGGAGTTTTTCGGATTTTTACGAAAATTTTAACTTCTTTTTCGATTGAATTTTTCACGTTAATCGAGGTTGGTACAAAACCACTCGATCGGTTCTTTTAATTATCTTATTCCCGCACTACTAATCCAAGACCAAGTCTTGGGACAGTTTTTTTTGTTGTTATTATTTCAGAAATTCTAAATGGTCATGCAAGAAGGTTTTAGTACAGCTAGACCACCACTCTTCAGTGGAGAAGATTTCTCCTACTGGAAGAGTCGGATGGAAGTCCACCTGAAAACTCAGGTGGACATGTGGATAATAATCCAATCTGGTTTGGAAATCCCGAAGAATGCTGAAGGAGTGGCACAACCTTACACAGAATGGGATGCTTCGCTGAATAGGAAGATCGAGGCTGATGCAAAGGCGACCCAGACACTCCAATGCGGACTAACCAAAGAAGAGCTGAACCGGGTGGGACCTTTCAACAGTGCGAAGGAACTCTGGGGTAAATTAATCGAGTTGCACGAAGGTACCTCCGACACCCGAATCAGCAAAGGGACCTACTGCTAAACAAACTGTACACCATCAAAATGAACGACGGCGAGTCAACAGCCCAGCTCCATGCCAGAATCCAGGAGCTGATGAACGGTCTACATACAATTGGTCACAAGGTAGAAAACCGTGACCTTATCAGGTATACCCTAAACGCCTTCCCGAGAAATACTTTGTGGGCATCTATGGTAGATGCGTACAAAGTTTCGAGGGACCTTTCCAAAATAAAATTAGACGAATTATTTTCTGAACTTGAATTACATGAGCAGACTAACTGCACCTTAGCCGAGAAAGGCATTGCTTTTGTTGCAGGCAAAACAGGAAAGGTTGCCAAGAAGAAGCCTCAACCTGCATCCGAGTCTGACTCAGAAGACAGCGAAGGGGACCGACCCAAGATGGTTCGGCTAGCCCGGGACTACTACAAGGAGCTGAAAAATCAGACCAACAGAAGAAAAGCCAGCCGAAAGAAGGAGGATCCGGCTGAACCATCTAAGAATAAATCAAGTGTGACCTACTTCGAATGCAACAAGAAGGGACACTACAAATCAGAGTGCCCCAATCTGAAAGAAGCCAAGAAGACTAGAAGGAAGAAGGCCCTTCAAGCAACGTGGGACGAGTCTTCCTCCGAAGAAGAAGAAGAGGCCCCACAATTGAACCTGCTCGCTTTGACTGCATCAGAAGACATCGACACCGGATCAGAATCGAAGCTGGATGACGGAAAGCTCACCATATCAGAAGACGGCAAAATAACTGTAAGTGGTTATTCTAAAGCTGAATTAGCTGAATTAATTGCATACCTATCTAGTAACCTAGCGAAAGCCAAAATTCGAGTCGAGTCTCTCCGACAGGAAGTAAAACTCCTGAAAGAGGGAGTTGACTCTAGATCCTTAACTGAGAAAGTTCAAGAAAGAACCTCTACTCAAGTTGAAAAACTTAAGAAAGAGAACTCCTCCTTGAAAACTCAAGTCAAGGACCTTAGAGCAGCTTTGGAATGATTCACTTCGGGTTCCAAGGGTCTTGACATGATCCTTGGAAAACAGAAGTCCGTTCTAAATCGATCCGGGTCAGAGTATCGAACCAAGGCTAGACAAAGGTCATACTATGCTGTATTGAACCAATCTAGACCTAAAGTTTAGGCATGGGTACCCAAACTTTGCCTGAACAACCAAGCTGGACCAAATCAATATTGGATCCCCAAGGACAAGATTCATATCTTGCCTAATCATCATCGTGGCTTTAGTCCAGGGGGAGCCAACTTAAAAACCATTTTTATAGTTAAATAAATTCCTTGTCTTATTTTAAAATTTCATGATTGCTTGTTTACTTATTTTCTGCAAATTACCATGCTTAGACCTAGGGCTGGTTAGATTAAGGACTAAACCGATTAACTAAAATTTGAACAACATAGTATTGGGTGGAGGTGAGATGATAGTACGTTAGGGAAGCCATTCTGGCGGAAGTAGCCGAAGCTACCGATCCAAGACCCAAACTAGTTAGACCAGAATTTCTCAAAAAGTAATTTTGAAAATGAAATTTCAATAAAAGGCTTTGTCAAGAAAAGGGTTAATGATCCAATAAGGCTACGGCCAAAGAAGGCCTTGTGCCTCGCCAAGACCTGGAAGCCAATTTTTGAAATTCAAATTCAATTTACTCTTTGTCAAATTTGAATCTAACACAAATTTCAATTAGTCTTAGATTCAAATATTTCTGTTTTAAAATAAATTTAAAACTAATTATTTTTTAAAATTAATTTAACTTTTCAAAATTAATCATGGTTTTTCAAAATAAATCTCTTACTTCTATTAAAACCTGTCTCACAAAAACCCATAAGGTTAATGTGATTGATAACTCTAGATTGGGTGAGACAGACTAGGTTGTGAAAATCAATTTAGGCTATCCTTAATTCTAATTGGATCCAAATCAACAAACTCTTTATGTGTAGGAACATAAAGATTTGGACCAATGGATGTTGGATAGCGGGTGCTCCAGACACATGACTGGGGACAAATTGAAATTCACTAAACTCAAGTTTAAGAACCTAGGCTCAGTAGCATTTGGCAACAATGCTACACTCAAAGTTATTGAGTCAGGTAACATTGAACTCAAATCTGATTTTGTAATCAAAAAGGTACTTTTGGTTGAAAACTTTAAATTTAACTTGCTTAGTATAAGTCAATTATGTGATACTGGCTATGTAGTTACCTTTACTAACTCTGACTGCCTGATTAGAAATTTGCAAGACTCAGAAGTCATGCTTCAGGGCACTAGGAAAAATAATGT
Source organism: Boesenbergia rotunda (assembly GCA_024364735.1). Lineage (NCBI taxonomy): Eukaryota > Viridiplantae > Streptophyta > Magnoliopsida > Zingiberales > Zingiberaceae > Boesenbergia > Boesenbergia rotunda. The sequence goes on along the minus strand of JAGFNQ010000872.1, from coordinate 695,693 downwards.
TTACACTATAAACCTACCCTTAATATTGAAATGCTTCTTAACTCAGTTAGAAGAATCAAACCTCCGGCATAGGAGATTAGGTCACACTAATCTAAGATTAATTTCAAAAGTAACCCAACTTGGCCTAATTAAAGGAATACCAAAAATTAAGAACAATGAAAACTTGATATGTGAATCTTGCAACCAAGGTAAACAAACCAGGTCTAATCACAAACAAATTCAATCAGACCTAACTCAAACCACACTTGAGCTCCTGCACCTTAACCTAGTTGATTCACATGGAGCCAAGTCACTAAGCGGAAACCGGTACTGCTTAGTAATTATAGATGATTACTCTAGGTTTACTTGGGTTAGGTTCCTAAAGACTAAGGATGAAACCCTAAACCTACTTATTGATTTCTGTAAGATAATTGAAAATCAAAACGATACCAAAATCAAAAGACTTAGGAGTAATCACGGGGGAGAGTTTGAGAATCAAAGGTTCGAGGAATTTTGTAAAATAAACGGATATATACATGAATTTTCGTGTCCTAGAACCCCCCAACAAAATGGGATAGTCGAACGGAAAAATAGAACCCTACAGGAAGCCGCTAGGACTATGTTCAATGAATTCAACCTAGCTAACCAATTTTGGGCAGAAGCAATTAGTACGACTTGCTATATTCAAAATAGGGTCCTAATTAACGAATGACATAATAAAACTCCCTATGAATTATACTACCATAGACTTCCAAACCTACATTACCTAAGGGTCTTTGGGTGCAAAGTCCATATCCTAAACACCAAAGACTACCTAGGTAAATTCCAGTCTAAGTCAACCCTAGGGGTCTTCTTAGGATATTCAACAACAAGTAGGGCCTATAGGGTTTACAATAAACAAACTAACAAAATTGAAGAAACAACAAATCTAATATTTGATGAGGAAATTAATTCAAAATCCAATAACCAGATTTAAATCCATCAAATATTGATCATGAAGATAATGAACAAACTATTGAACCACTGGTTGAACCTCTAAATGAATTAACCGTTGAACCAACTACTGAGTCAATTGAACCGATAATTGAACCAACCCAAGTAGTTGAATCAAATACTGAACCGAACCGTCCAACCGGACCTGAGGCTGAACCAAGTAATAGAAGAACTAAGAAACCCAGACTCAGTCACCCAACTGATCAAATTGTGGGTGATCCAACCTTAGGAGTCAGAACTAGGTATTCCTATAGAAATCTTAGTCAGATTGCACTGATTTTGAAAATTGAACCTAAGACTATAGAGGAAGCCTTACATGATCCTGATTGGATCATAGCAATACAAGAGGAGTTAGCCCAATTTGAAAGGAACCAAGTCTGGGAACTAGTACCTAAACCTGAGGGCAAATCCATTATTGACACTAAGTGGGTGTTTAGGAATAAGCTAAATGACCAAGGGGAAATAGTTAGAAATAAAGCCCGCTTAGTAGCTAAAGGGTTTAGTCAAGTCGAAGGGTTAGACTATGATGAAACCTATGCCCCAGTATCCAGACTTGAGTCTATTAGAATGTTGCTAGCCTTTGCAACCCATAAGGGGTTTAAACTCTACCAAATGGATGTAAAGTCAGCCTTTCTGAATGGGTTCATTAAAAAAGAAGTCTATGTAGGACAGCCCCCCGGCTTTGAGGACTTAGAAAAACCTGACCATGTTTACAAACTCAATAAGACACTGTATGGACTAAAACAAGCACCTAGGGTCTGGTATGAACGCCTATCAACCTACCTCATTTCTAAGGAATTTAAATAAGGACAAATTGACTCAACTCTTTTTATTAAGACCTTAAAAAAAGATATCTTTATTGCACAAATCTACGTTGACGATATAATTTTTGGATCCACCAACTCAAATTTCTTAAAAGAATTTGTAAAAATAATGGAAAATGAATTCGAAATGAGCTTAGTTGGTGAGCTCAACTTCTTTTTAGGATTACAGATTAAGCAAACTAGGGATGGAAATTATGTCCATCAATCCAAATATGCTAAGGAGTTAATAAAGAAATTTAAAATGGATAACTTCAAAAGCATAAGTACCCCTATGACCACAAATGTAAAAATAGATAGTGACCCTGATGGTAAACCAGTAGACCTTAAACTATATCGAAGTATGATTGGTAGTCTACTTTACCTTACAGCCAGCAGACCTGATATCCTTTTCGCTGTAGGAATGTGCGCTAGATACCAAACCTGTGCTAAGGAAACACACTTAGCAGCCCTAAAAAGAATACTTAGATACATCAAGGGTACCGTAAATGTAGGGATTTGGTATCCTAGGACTTCAACTTTTGAACTGTCAGGATATTTAGATTCTGACTATGCTGGTTGCAAACTAGATAGAAAAAGTACAAGTGGAAGCTGCCAACTTTTAGGAAACAGTCTAGTGAGTTGGTGCAGCAGAAAGCAACACTGTGTAGCTCTATCCACAACAGAAGCTGAGTATGTTGCTTTAGGAGAGTGTGTAGCACAACTCTTATGGATGATGCACACTCTTAAAGACTTCCAGCTTGACTACACCCAAACCCAAGTCTACATTGATAATATAAGTTCGATTAATCTAACTAAGAACCCAATCCAACACTCTAGAACTAAACACATAGAAGTCAAACACCACTTCGTAAGAGATCATGTAGCCAGGGGTGAGATAGTTCTTAAGCATGTAGACTCAAAAACTAACTTAGCTGATATTTTCACCAAACCCTTACCTGAGTCCGAGTTCAGCTCACTAAAAAGGCAGTTAGGGTTATGCTTGGTAGAATAGGACTGCTTTAATTATGGTTCTTTTCAAAAACCATTTTATTTCCTTTTTAATTTGAAAAATTAGTTTTTACTTAATTTGAAAAATCATTTTCTTTATTCATTTAAAATGATTTTCCGACTTAGTTTTTTTTTCAAAACTTACCCCCTTCAAAACTAGGGTTTTTTCGCAAATGGACTTAGCCTAGGCCCTAACCCTAGAACTGCATGCACCTATAGATCTAGAAGCCAGCATCTCACAAGCACCTTAGGGTACTTTTGATTGATAACCTAGATTGGGTTGAGATGCTTAGGTCTATGCCTTGATTCAAGATGTTTTAAGTCAGTGCATCTGCAGTAATTGGGGAACTAAATACCAATTAAATAGTAATCAGGTTAAGTGTCAAGCTTAGAAAATCTAACTTGAACAGATCACTTAACTTGACTAACCCTAGCGAAAGCTACTGTTTATAACAGTTAGTAAGTAGCTAACTGGGTTAAACAGGACCCGAAAGAGAAAATTTAAATTGATTTGGTCTAGTTTACACTTAAAATTGGTTCAGTACAGCACCTTACTTCTATTTACTCAGCATTGTTTTTGCTATATTATTATTTTTATATATGACAAAAGGGGAGAGATTGGAAAGGAGAGAAAAGAAGATTTTAAAATTTTAAATTTTTCTCTAAAATTCAATTCTTTCAAAAATTTTTATCTCCTTTTTCAAAAAGTAAAAGTCTTTAAAGTACTTAAGTTTTTTTTTCAAAAACAAGCTAAGTACTTAACTCAAAAATTATCTTCGAAATTCTTCAAAGTACTTAAGTTTTTTTTTTCAAAAACAAGCTAAGTACTTAACTCAAAAATTATCTTCAAAATTCTTCAAAGTACTTAAGTTTTTTTTAAAAACAAGCTAAGTACTTAACTCAAAATTATTTTCGAAATTCTTCTAAGTACTTAAGTTCTTTTTGAAAGTTAAATTCTTGTTTGCAAAAACATTTTAAGTATTTACTCTAAATTTCTCTGATAGAAAATTTTCTAAGTGTTAATTTCAAAATTCCCTTGAAAATTTTCTAAGTGCTAAATATAATGAAAAGTTTTCTAAGTACCCAACTCAAAAGATTCTGAAAATTTTTCTAGCTTAAAAACCTTTGTGAAAATTTTCTAAGTATTGAAAACCCTGAAAAACCTTCTTTCAAAGACTTAGAAACTTTTTTTCAAAAACCCCACAAATGATTGAAAAACTCAGGGGGAGATTTCTTCCAGGGGGAGGAAATTAAAACTGGTACATTATCTGCTTTTTTGTTTAACTTAACTTTTTGAACCGGGTTGCCATAAATCAAAAAGGGGGAGATTGTTGGTGCAGGTCACACCTAAGTCAAACCTGGGTTTTGATAGTTCTTAAGCATGTAGACTCAAAAACTAACTTAGCTGATATTTTCACCAAACCCTTACCTGAGTCCGAGTTCAGCTCACTAAAAAGGCAGTTAGGGTTATGCTTGGTAGAATAGGACTGCTTTAATTATGGTTCTTTTCAAAAACCATTTTATTTCCTTTTTAATTTGAAAAATTAGTTTTTACTTAATTTGAAAAATCATTTTCTTTATTCATTTAAAATGATTTTCCGACTTAGTTTTTTTTTCAAAACTTACCCCCTTCAAAACTAGGGTTTTTTCGCAAGTGGACTTAGCCTAGGCCCTAACCCTAGAACTGCATGCACCTATAGATCTAGAAGCCAGCATCTCACAAGCACCTTAGGGTACTTTTGATTTATAACCTAGATTGGGTTGAGATGCTTAGGTCTATGCCTTGATTCAAGATGTTTTAAGTCAGTGCATCTGCAGTAATTGGGGAACTAAATACCAATTAAACAGTAATCAGGTTAAGTGTCAAGCTTAGAAAATCTAAGTTGAACAGATCACTTAACTTGACTAACCCTAGCGAAAGCTACTGTTTATAACAGTTAGTAAGTAGCTAACTGGGTTAAACAGGACCCGAAAGAGAAAATTTAAATTGATTTGGTCTAGTTTACACTTAAAATTGGTTCAGTACAACACCTTACTTCTATTACTCAGCATTGTTTTTGCTATATTGTTTTTTTATATATGACAAAAGGGGAGAGATTGGAAAGGAGAGAAAAGAAGATTTTAAAATTTTAAAATTTTCTCTAAAATTCAATTCTTTCAAAAATTTTTATCTCCTTTTTCAAAAAGTAAAAGTCTTTAAAGTACTTAAGTTTTTTTTTTTCAAAAACAAGCTAAGTACTTAACTCAAAAATTATCTTCAAAATTCTTCAAAGTACTTAAGTTTTTTTTAAAAACAAGCTAAGTACTTAACTCAAAATTATTTTCGAAATTCTTCTAAGTACTTAAGTTCTTTTTGAAAGTTAAATTCTTGTTTGCAAAAACATTTTAAGTACTTACTCTACATTTCTCTGATAGAAAATTTTCTAAGTGTTAATTTCAAAATTCCCTTGAAAATTTTCTAAGTGCTAAATATAATGAAAAGTTTTCTAAGTACCCAACTCAAAAGATTCTGAAAATTTTTCTAGCTTAAAAACCCTTTGTGAAAATTTTCTAAGTATTGAAAACCCTGAAAAACCTTCTTTCAAAGACTTAGAAACTTTTTTTCAAAAACCCCACGAATGATTGAAAAACTCAGGGGGAGATTTCTTCCAGGGGGAGGAAATTAAACTGGTACATTATCTGCTTTTTTGTTTAACTTAACTTTTTGAACCGGGTTGCCATAAATCAAAAAGGGGGAGATTGTTGGTGCAGGTCGCACCTAAGTCAAACCTGGGTTTTGATAATGGCAAAGGGTTTAAGATTTAAGATGTTATTGTGTTCTAATTGTTGGAACCCGGATGGCTAGAGAGGGGGGGGGGGTGAATATAGCCAAACACTTGGACTTTAGGCTTTTAACAAATTCTGCACTCAAACTTATCAGTAGCACAGCGGAAGAAACAATCACTGAGTAAGCAGAAAACAGAAAACCAAAGCAAGCTAACACAACTAGCAAGATCGCTAACAAGGAGGGTTTACAAGGTTCGGGGATAACTTGCCCCTACTCCTTGGCGTGCTCTTAAGGTGGGCGATCCCTTGATCGTCGGCAGATCAAGCCCCGGTTATCACCGGATAGAAAGCAACCTCCTTCTCGGTGGAGAAACCTCTCCACAGCGTTTCAATCACAGATATATGTTTAAGCACAATGAAACAACAAGAAAGATCTTACTTAGCACTTAGCAAAGACAAGAACACAGCAAGCTCCCTCTGAGCTCTACCCAGCAACGATCTCACGCAAGAGCCTTCTCCTCGTGTCTTCTCGCTGTTGGACTCGGAGCTTCTTGTTCCTTCCTCCAAGTGCTCAAGCAAGGAATGGTTGCTTCTCAGATCTCAACAGCTTGCTCAGGAATGATGGAACAACAAGATCACAAGCACTCAGCAAGCTTCAAGAACTTCATAGCAATACTGATTCACTTAGTTGTTGAAGACTTCTCGCCACCGGCGCTTAAGTCTTCTCCACACAGCTCCAGGTCACCATCCCACAGCAGCCTCCAGCTGCTCTCCTGCAACCACCAGCCACCACTGAGCCCTCCTGGACCTCCTGAGCTTCCCTCAGACCAGCCCCAGACAGCAGCTCCAGCCAGCGCTAGCGCCCGTTGCAACCTGGGATGGAAAACAAACAAACCTGCTCCAAGGAAAGACCACCATTGACTCTCCTTGAGTGTTTGAATCCTTCCCTATCACCTGCAGCTTAATCAGTGGGTTAGAGCATCATATCAAACAGCAAATCATATATCAGATGTTAAGCGCAGAGAATCGAATACGATCAGACACGATCAGAGTGTCTGACAGTGCAATTTGAATTAAAGTGATCGGTCACCGGACCGATCAAAGAGCCTCCTGATCGGTCACCAGACCGATCAGGCTCCGTCCTGATCGGTCCCCAACGCTCAATTAGAAATCGCAATTTCTTTGGGATTCTCCTGGATCGATCACCAGACCGATCCCAGGTTGTGGATCGATCACCAGACCGATCCACCCTCTTACTGGGCGATTTCTGAGCTTCGCAGTCCAACTCTCTTGATCGGTCACCGGACCGATCAGGGAGCCTCCTGATCGGTCACCAGACCGATCAGGTCATGACCAGACAGATCAGGCTCCGTCCTGATCGATCATAGAGAGGAACCCGCGACGCTGGATCGTTCTCTAGAACGATCTGCATAGTGATCCTGATCGGTCACCAGACCGATCAGGAGCAGATTTGCAAGGGAACTCAACCTCACTGTTTGCTCCCTGATCGGTCACCAGACCGATCAGGAGCCAAGCAATGGGTGAAACGCATACTCCCTAATCGGTCACCATACCGATCAGTCATCGCTGGATCGGTCACCAGACCGATCCACGAAGGAGCACCGTGCCAACTCCCTGATCGGTCACCAGACCGATCCAGGGGCTCCAACCTAGCCCTCCAAGCTAGGACCTGACCCTCCAAGCCAGGGTTTTTCCACTAACTCTCCAGTTGGGGCTTTTCACCTAACCCTCCAAGTTAGGACTTTTCACCTAGCCCTCCAAGCTAGGACTTTTCACCCAACCTTCCGAGTTAGAACTTTCCATACCTAGCCCTCCAAGCTAGGACCTGACCCTCCAAGCCAGGGTTTTTCACCTAACTCTCCAAGTTGGGACTTTTCACCTAACCCTCCAAGTTAGGACTTTTCACCTAGCCCTCCAAGCTAGGACTTTTCACCCACCCCTTCCGAATTAGGACTTTTCAACACCTAGCCCTCCAAGCTAGGATTTTCCACACCTAACCCTCCAGATTAGGATTTTCCAACACATAGCCCTCCAAGCTAGGATTTTCCATACCATGCCTGATCCCCGATCAAGATTTAATCATAATCATCATAATCATCATAACCATCAACCTAAACTAAAATCGATGTCAACACCAAAACAACAATCAGGGTCAGACTGCATCAACAATCTCCCCCTTTTTGTTGTTTGACAATCCGATTTTAAGTTTAGGGATTCTTAATCAATTTCTCAAATTCAAAATGATAGGGGAATCAGGATCCTCCCCCTACAATATAATCATCCTAAACTTAACCAACCAACACTCTCCCCCTTTGTTGAACACCGAAAAGGGTCTAGACGGGCTGTTAAGTTTAACCATACTCTCCCTCAACCTTAGGGGTACTCCCAAAATAATAAAGATTTGATTGAATTTCGATAAAGCATATGATCACATATGACAAAAATAGATCATGGCAAAGCAAGCATATGTATCATATGAACATGGTATTGTAAGCATAAACATGGCAATGTAGCAAACATCCGGATAGTACTCATGTAAACAGCATAGCATCAACAATAAACACACTAAAGTAGGATAAACATGTAAAGCAAAGTCAAGGCAGGAAACATCCAGACAAATAACAAGATGCAAGACAGAGGCATCAAAGTCAAAACACGTGCGACACAAGGCCATAACAGGCAAAAGTCAAGTCGGACACATCCGTCAGAAAGTATCAAACATGAGCATAGAGCAGTCAATCGTCAACCGGATCATCGTCGGAATCATCAATGTATATGATATCCCCTGGTGAAAAGCCACTAGGGGACGCACCATCAGGAAATGTATGATGATACCACTCCTCATACCATGTGTCCTGTAGTGAGCTGATCTCAGAGATGTTGGATGCTAGAGCATCTAGGCGTCGATCAAAGGATCGAAACTCTGAGCGAACCTCCTGTCGCTAGAGCTCGGAAATGTGTAATTCGTGCTGCAGCATCCGCTCTAACTCCGCAACCTGCCAGCGGAGGTCAGGAGCCCACTCATCGTAATCTTCAGAACTAGCTGACGGCTCCTGATCATGTCTTGCTCCTGGTAACTCCTCCTCATGTCTGCGATTCTTCCATCTTAGCCCCTACGGCCTGGCAACAACGCCGGACTGAGCGAGCATGCGACGATCCAGACGGCAGTCCTGTCGAACCATGGGCACAAGGCGGCCCTGAGAAACGTCGATACCTACTGACTGCAACCAAGCCGTAATGATATGACCAAATGGCATATAAACTGTCTGACCATACATCATACTATGGACGACTATGGAGAAGAAATGGAAGTCACCGGGTCAAAATCCAACTGCTGATGCATCCCATAGAGCATCAAGCAGTGAAATGGATGAATGACATCTAGGTGCTTTGAAGTAGTCGGAAGAAGACAATTTGTGATAATCTTAAACAAAACATAATCAATGGGGGAAAGATGAAGAGCAGGAAATGTGGGAAAAGCACTGGCGCGCTCATCGGAACCCCGTGGCCTGGGATGACCTAGAAAGTGCTCATAGATGGAGTCAGGAGTGACTCCAACAAAGGGAACAGGAAGAGGATCAGGAAGATAGGAGTAGAGGGAGAAGTCGTTATCGGAACGACGGCAACCAAGAAATGCAGTGAAGGCTGATAGGGTAAAATCAAGATCGACACCAACGACATGGGTCCTCCACCCCGTGCCCTCTCCACTGACCATGTTATTGTAGAATTCAGAGACCAAATCAAAATTGATTGGCCTCTCTAAGAAAAGGATGGGTTGAAACTCATAGTACTCAATGATTTGTCTCACCGTAGGACAATGTTCGTAGATAAAGGTTTGGTCCATCGATCGACAAGGCATAAGTTTGAAAATGTGCCATTGAAAGTTTAGAGCATAGTGAATGTTTTGAAATCTGGTATGTGGAGGTGGTGGAGGACTCGAAGGAGGTGTAGATGATGAAGGGCCCGTGCCCTTAGAACCTCCCTCCATTGGTTCTTTACCCTTAGAAGATTTTCTAATGGATTGAATAAATCATGAAGATAGATTTGATCATGGCACAGGATAATCAAGTGAGCAAGATTGAGTTGATCACAAGATTAGGGAAACATAAACACAATACAAGAATTGGTCATTGTACAGAATAATCAAATGAGCGAGATTGATTTGATTACATGAACATAGTTTAATCAAGGACCCAAGATTTGATCATAGAAGAGTAATCATAAGGTGAAGCATGGGAAGATAGGGTCATGGCCAACACAAGAAGGTCACGACACAACACACCAAAACATGGTTAGCTTCAAATACAAACACTATAGACTGATTTGTAAGGAAAACTGAGACAAAAACTTACTTAGGTGCCATTGATGAATTTCTTGAAGATTGGAAGAACAGCTTGCGCAGAAGAGGCTTTCGGCGCAAGAGAGAAACGCAAACCCGTGAGCAAGAAAAAGAAATTTGCTGAAGACAATGCGAGGCTCGCAGGAAGTCTTCTCAGGACTGCACGCGCGCTCACTCACGAGAGGAAGACGAAGGCACTGGGAAAGCTTTCGCACACACTGAAGGTCGCGCAAGTGGGAGTTTTCGACGCTAGGGTTTGGCAATGAGAGGTTTCGAAGAAGTTAATCGGTTGGCGGATCGGTCCACCAACCAGACTTTAATACGATTGAACGGATCACCATTCGATCTGAAAACGCCCAGACCGATCAGGCTCCAGCCTGATCGGACTGACCTGGGTCTGATCGGTCGGGTGACCGATCAGGCGCGCTCCTGATCGATCGGCTGATCGATCAGGACGCGATCAGTAGGGTCAGATGATTTTCGAGAAGCCCTCCTGATCGGTCTCTGGACCGATCATGACAAGGTGCCAGATCGGTCCGGGGACCGATCCAGACTAGCACAGAGTATTTAGCTGAGAGTTCGCAAAGTCTCTGCTGATCTCTCTGATCGGTCTATGGACCGATAAACTCAGAAGGAAGCCAGATCGGTCTAGGGACCGATCAACCATACTCCTGATCGGTCCGGTGACCGATTAGGGTTCCTGAAACTCCCAGATACGATCTGAAACATTCAGTTTCAGATTGTTACACGATTTCCAACGGGATATGGTGAAGGATATCGATCTGGGAAGCAGTCCCTCGTCTATAATTGATCCCCAATCAAAGATCAAAGGTTCTTAGGGTTTGAACAAGTCACTTTGCTCCACCCATGTGGAGTCAAACTCAAACAACAATCATTCAAACAATTTCTGCCAAATCTAAGTTTCCAATCAAGTTTCCTTGATTAGAATGTCCAAGTATGATCATGGAGCCAAATACACATATGTTATGCATTGGTTTTCCCCATACTTGGTCACCGAAGTGATTATTATCTCGTCAACTTAATTTCTCAAGGGATGCATTGACATTTTGAGAAATTGAGTTGATCCTAACATCTCACCCCATTTCTAGCAAACAAAAACGTTTTGTTAAACCTTATAGTTTGTGTGAGATGTCCCCAAAGTTTCCCAATTGTTTCCCAACAATTTTGAAATAATCATAAAGGGTTTTGAATGCATTTTGAAATTCATGAAGCACGACACATTCCCAACTCCCTTCTTAGGAAACTAAATTCATTTTCGGGGAGTGATTTAGTGAAAATGTCAGCTAGGTTTGATTTGGACTCTACATGTGAGAGTACAATATCTCCCCTAGCCACATGATCCCTAATGAAGTGGTGACGCACCTCAATATGTTTCGTCCTAGAATGATGGACTGGATTTTTGGTTAGGTTAATTGTGCTAATGTTATCACATAACACTTGCACACCCTTGTAACTCAATCCATAGTCCTCTAGAGTGTGTATCATCCACAACAATTGTGATACGCTCTCTCCCATATCAATATATTCCGCCTCAGTCGTGGAGAGAGCAACACAATGTTGCTTCCGACTTGACCAACTTACTAAGGATGAACCTAAGAATTGGCATCCCCCACTTGTGCTTTTCCGGTCCAACTTACATCCAGCGTAGTCGGAATCCGTATAGCCAATTAAATCAAATGATTCAGTATGGGGGTACCAAAGACCGACTCCAATTGTGCCTTTGAGATATCTCAAAATTCGCTTAACAGCGATTAAGTGAGATTCCTTGGCACAAACTTGATACCTAGCGCACATAACCACAGTAAATAGAATATCCGGTCGACTAGCTGTGAGGTATAGCAAACTCCCTATCATGCTCCGATATTGAGTCAAATCAACGGGTTTACCACTCTCATCATTATCTAATCTTGTATTTGTAGCCATGGGAGTGGTTACCTCTTTTGAATCACTCATATTGAATTTTCGAAGCATTTCTTGTGTATACTTTGATTGATGCACATAGATACCATCGCGAGTTTGCTTGATTTCGATTCTAAGGAAGAAAGTCAACTCTTCCACCAGACTCATTTCAAATTCACTCTCCATGTGTCCAATGAACTCATTTAAATAGCCCTTATTATTTGAGCCACAAATTATGTCATCGACATATACTTGGGCTACAAAAATATTGTCACCATCTCTACGTAGAAATAGTATAGGGTCTATTTGACCTCTAACGAAGCCTTTCTCAATTAGGAATGTCGATAACCGCTCATACCAAGCTCGGGGTGCTTGTTTAAGGCCATAAAGTGCCTTTTTGAGCTTAAACACGTGGTTTAGAAATTCGGAACTCTCAAACCCCGGAGGTTGTTCGACATAGACCTCTTCCCTAATCAAACCATTTAGAAAAGCCGATTTGACATCCATTTGGTATAATTTGAAGTCTCGATGTGCCGCAAATGCAAGCATCAATCGAATGGATTCTAATCGTGCCACGGGAGCATAGGTTTCATCATAATCAAGGCCTTCAACTTGACTATAGCCCTTGACTACTAAGCGTGCCTTGTTTCTAATGATTTCTCCCTTATGGTTCAATTTATTCTTAAAGACCCATTTGGTTCCAATGATGGTGGTCTTCTTAGGTCTAGGGACTAAGTCCCAAACTTGACTCCTTTCGAATTGACCTAGTTCATCTTGCATTGCAATGATCCAATTGGGATCATTTAATGCTTCATCAATTTTTCTAGGTTCAATTTTGGAAATTAAAGCAAGCTCATTAGCCTCATTCCAAAAGAATGATCTAGTTCTAACCCCATGATGGTTGTCTCCAACGATTTGGTCTTGGGGATGACTAGAGGCTAATCTAGTTTGCCTCGGTGTCGGTGGTGCTTCCTGAATGGGTTCACTAGACACAAGTTCAGCCTCAGGATCCGGCTGATCTATGGATTGTCTAGGCTCACCGTCATCGGATTTATCACCATCAACAACATTTGGACTCTCATTCAAACTGAGTCTCCTAAGTTCGAACTGGACTTCATCTTCTGGTTGACCATTGACTTTTGGAACCTCTTCAAAGACCACATCAGAAGATTCTTCAACCAGTCTAGACTTCTTGTTGTAGACTCGATAGACTTTGCTAACGAGGGAATACCCGACTAGTATCCCTTCATCAGCCTTTGCCGTGAACTTTCCAAGATGGTCCTTGGTGTTTAGGATGAACACCTTACAACCAAACACCCTAAGTGTTTAACCGTAGGTGGTTTCCCAAACCAAAGCTCATGGGGAGTCTTTCCTAAAAACCTATGAATGAGGACCGGTTTTGCACATAGCAAGTTGTATTTACAGCTTCAGCCCATAAGTAACTCGGGAGTGAGTACTCATTAAGCATGCTTCGTGCAGCCTCTTGTAGAACACGGTTCTTCCTCTCTACAACACCATTTTGTTGTGGTGTTCTAGGAGTAGAGAACTCATGTCTATACCCTCTATCTTGACAAAATTCTAAAAACCTTTGATTTTGAAATTCACCTCCATGATCACTTCTAATTGTCTTAATTGTTAATGATTTTTCATTTTCAACTCTTCTACAAAAAGAAATGAAAACATCTAAGGTTTGGTCCTTATATTTTAAAAAGTAAGTCCATGTATATCTAGTGAAATCATCAATGATCACAAAGCAATATCTACTTCCATTCAATGATATGATAGTACTACAATCAAATAGATCCATGTGAAGTAAATCTAAAGCAGTAGAAGTACTTACAGCGCTTTTACCTTTATGTGCAGATTTTGTTTGCTTACCCATTTGACATGCATCACAAAGTTTGTCCTTTTCATACTTGATGCTTGGTAAGCCACGAACTAATCCCTTGTTGGCCAACTTCCGGATGTTCTTCATGTTCACATGTGCTAGCCTCCGGTGCCAAAGGGTGGACTCTTCTTCTTTTGACATGAAACACTTAGCAGAAACATTAGTAGCACTTTTAAATGAAACTTGATAAATATTGTCTACTCTTGTTCCTACTAGTACCGTGTCCAAGGTGTCATGTTGTCTAACTAGACATTGACTTGGTTGAAAATCAATTGTGTAACCCGTGTCACACAATTGAC
>JAGFNQ010000871.1:66957-121335 GCA_024364735.1 Boesenbergia rotunda | reverse complement strand
CTAATTCAGACTGTACCCCGTTAACCACCCGATCGGGCAATCCGGCCCGAGTGAGACTTGAGCCTATGGGCATCTCAACGTTTCACTCCTTGCCACGCCGGGCTATCGGAGCTCTTCTGGCAATGACCTATCCTCGTGAGGCGCCATGCATGCCGACCGGGCTACATGTAGGTTAGGTCGGGATCATAAGCATCCCCTGTGAGTCTAGTCGAAGGAGGCGTCAAGTCAGACTGACGGGACCATCAGTTCAGAGTAATCAGGCTAATTCGCATGGGTCAACCGACCGGTCAACTGCTAACACCAACTGCGCAACTAACACACGGTGTGACCAACATCATCGTCTCGCCCTGTCTTTCACGTCTTATCCTCCGACGCTCAACGGATCGATTCGTATCCCCCCATTAATTGTTGAGGGCTCGACATCGTCCATGCCGAAGCCATCTTCTAAGGCCGCTGCAAATATCATGGTAGCTGCAAAATAGTAAAATCATAGTTAGCTATAAATATTCAAAGGCAAGACAAGAGAACATATATACCGAGTGATGTGGGTTAGGGGGCTGGCACTTGGCTGAGGTCAAAGGTGTAGCGGATCTCCTCCTGCAGGAGGTTCACCCCATGGAAATGTCGATCACCAATCTTAGATATGGTAGATTGGTAGGTGGGTGAGGAACGATAAGTTTTAGGAAGGGGAGGTGAATGAGGCAGGTCCTCGATCCAAGTGGTGGGCCAACTCAGGGGCAGAGTGGTATTAACAAAATAAAAGCGATCCTTCCAACTTTTGTTCGAGGTCGGAAGCTTCGCCAAGAAAGAGGTCTTGGCTTGGGCTTGGAAGAAGAAGTCACCTGGCTCTTATTTTTTAGGTAGTAAAAAAAATGAAAGATCTCAGGTTGCAAAGGAATTTGGTATAAGGAAAAAATGACAACCGACCCGCAGATTAAGCGGATGACGTTTAGGGCTAATTGGAAAAGAGGGAGTTGGAAATAGCAGCAAATTTCGGAAACTAAGGGATGGAGGGGAAATCTCAGGCTGTCTTGAAGGTGGTCTCGGGAGAGGGTTATGTAGTTGAGAGGAGCGCTCTTGGGTCAGTCAGTCGAGTTGCGAAGGATAAGTCGGTGGTTAGAAGGGACCTAGTATTCCGACTGAAGCTGATCGAGGTCTCGAGAATGAATTTCGAACACCGCAGTAGTGTACCACAGGCCAGGGGTTGAGGAGGAAGAAGCCATGAGTTGTAGGGACAAAAGGAAAGACGAACTAACCAAAGAAAACAAGAGGTCACCGGAGAGAGTGTGGGGATGCAGGACTATCGTTACCGAAGAAGATGCTGAAACCCTAGCAGACCACTCAAACAGCAGTGGAACAAAATAAAAATGGGAGGGTGAAAAGAGGAAAGGGGTTATATAGAGAGTTGAAGGGTGGATGTTGGTCGTCCGATGAGGATCCGGTAAAAAGGCAGGAATGGATCAGAGCCATCTATTTGCGTCATAAATGAACCTCGGGAAAATATGCAACGTCTGCGGCGTGCAGACGTTTCATTACTCGGGAAACCCAATAGCTGAAGGACACATGATCCTCAACAATTAATGGGGGGATACGAATCGATCCGTTGAGCGTCAGAGGATAAGCCGTGAAAGACAGGGCAAGATGATGATGTTGGCCACGCCGTGTGTCAATCGCGCAGTTGGTGTTGGCAGTTGGCTGGTTGGTCGGCCCATGCAAGTTAGCCTGATTACTCTGAACTGATGGTCCAGTCAGTCAGACTTGACGCCTCCTTCGACTAGACTCGAAGGGGATGCTTATGATCCCGACCTAGCCTACGTGTAGCCCGGTCAGCCTGCATGGAACCTCACGAGGATAGGTCATTGCCAGGAGAGCTCCGAGAGTCCGGTGTGGCAAGGTGTGAAACGTTGAGATGGCCACGAGGCTCAAGTCTCACTCGGGCTGGATCGCCCGATCGGATGGTTAACGGGGTACAGTCTGAATTAGTTCCAATGAGAAACACCGAGTACTCGACCTAATATCAGTTGGTCAGCACCTAGTCGGCACTCGATCGACACTCGGTCAGCACCCGGTCGACACTCGGTCGACGCCCGGTCGACGCCCTCCCTGTGTTATAATCCTGTTTTTCGAAGGATAAGTCGGGCGCGCTAGGTCCGAGCACCCACGACTCGGCGTGACACAAATGCTCCGATCGGTATGTCATTTGCTGCATAGCTAGGTTTCCCTCGAGGTAGTCAATCAACGCACCCCTTTTGGTGCGCTTTGACTCGAGAGTTGTTGCTATTCACGGCAGTACCTACCCCCTGACACCATACTGATAAAGGTGGTACTAGAGTCGGCGCAGGTCGGCTCAGGCCTGGCACCACTCATGCCCAAATCACGGATATTTCGCTGACACAGTACTTTCATGACAAGCTCTGACAACCTGTACCACGGCGCCCCTTGCATATGTCAGGATGGGGAGGCGCCGGTCGGCGAGACAGTGGCCCCTGATCCTGTCCCCACATGAGACAAAATGTGGCAGAACTAGGACAGAGACTGTTTGCTCCCCCGGCTATATAAGGCTCTCCTCCCTTCACCCACAGGTATGCATAATACATTTTAGCTATAGTTCTTCCTTCAGTTCTATCTTCTCCACCGGGTACTGACTTGATCGTCAGAGGGCTTTACCGTGGAATTCTTCCGGTGGATTGCTGACGGTCATCTTTTTTAATAGGAAGGACGCTAGCTGGAACAGTTCTCAATGCTACTTTGCTCTTCAAAATCCACCTCACTTTTCGACAGGATCATCGTTATCAACTTATCGAATCAAGGATTATTGGCATAGTTACGTTTATCCAACACACAAAAAGGTGTCAAACGACAATATGGAATAGTACGAGTTCTTCTCTTCTTTTTCCAATTATTTAAGAGTACTTTTAAGCTATTAAAAGTTTAAGGATAGACGAAATTACAAATAGGAAAATTTACACCAACAATAATTTCAATGAGCAACTCATTTGAAAATACACAAATAATGATCATAAGTCACTCTTTTTGACAGATCATACACATTTCCCACGCATGTTTAAATCACATCAAAACCCTTTTCGACTTTCATTTTTTTTTTCTCCCTCAATCTCAGTTCAAAAACAGTTCATCGTGTATATATATCTCATTGATAATCTTTACTTCTGTCTTCCTCTTCTACACGTACGTATAAATACACATATATATTACTGCATTATTCTACAAACAAGAAGAAACTCATCACACACACCTGCACAAACAAGCAACTGGAGCTGGCTAGCTTGCAAACCTTAAAATTAACTACCCTCAGATCTGATAATTAAATTAAAGCTGCAGATCGAAATCAACACATACACATATAAATAAATTAAATAAAAAAGATCTTGATCAGATCTCTCCTGATAATTAAACTAGTAGCTAGGGCATATGACGTGCGTAGCGAGGAGTATAGTAATCATAATTAAGGCTAGTGTGTGGTTCCTAATTAATGTACTGCAGAGATGATCACTAATTAGGACCTGAGCAGTCCCCTGATGATCTCAGCCTGAGGGCTGTTGCTGTCCATGGTGGTCATCAGGCCGGCGAGCCGGTCGCTGAGGTCGTCGACCTCCCGGTGCAAGCTCTTGATGTAGCTGCACGTCTCCTTGAGCAACTTGGACGCCGACATCTGCAGGTCGATCGAGAGGAAGAGGCGGGGTAATTAATAGACTTCCATTAATGTGCGTCGTGCTTGGAGATAATTAATTAGAAAGATGCGTGGAAGATTAATTGTGGCCGGAGAGTTTGGCTGGCTTACTCTGCCTGCATTCCGGCGCCGGGACTCGGCCGGGAGCAGCGACTGGAGCTTGGAGATGAGCTCGTTTATCTCTTCGTCGGTGATCCTCCTGCCTCTTCCCGACATGATCGGAGGAGAAGTTCAGTAGCACTGCTGCTTCAGCAGCGACTGTGAGTCTGTGAAGGAGGAGGAGAAGGAGGAGGAAGGCTGATTTATTCACAAGGGAAATACCTCGATGTATAATTTCTGACTGCTCGAAGAAAGAGGCGCCCACATGTCTTCCAACGAATGGCCATGGCCCATGGGCCCACCGTGGGCCCCAGCTGACTCGCCTCATTTGAACTCTCTTAACCCTTAAATTGTCCCATGATGCAGTAGAAGGATAATTAATTATCTTTTAAATATTTACGATTCAATCTCTAGCTATGGTGAATTTTATAGAAATTTTTTCTTCAAACGAGACGCGCAATTATGAAATGTTGGACTTCTGAATCGTCATGATTCGTGAGTATTTTTAGATTTACCTCATTACCTAATCTAGTTAATATTTTTCATTTTCTTTACCCCGTAAATCAAAGGAGAGGAATGAATTAAATTTACTGATGTACTTCAAAATCATGTATCATGTTTTCCTAAAGTCTTGTCACCATGTTTTCTAAAAGTTTCTCTTTTTCTTCCCGCAGTCTCATCCGAAATTATCTCTAAATCAGTTAAATCAAAATTAATATATTATTTGAAACTTCATTTATATATATATATATATATATATATATATATATATATATATTTATTTATTTATGTCCTCAAATTTGAATTCGATAATATAAATCGAGAACAATAAAATTTATCATAAACTCATGATAAGATTTAGAATAATGATACTCACTAATCAATATCACTAATGTGTTTTTAGAACTCTCTTTTTCGAAAAATAATAGCTCTCAAATTTTCGAATGGTGTATTATTGAATCCCTGCCTACACAAGTAAATTGTTAATAAAATTTCAAAATAGTAATTTAAAATTGAGATTCTAAATCATTCTAAACCATAACTAATGTACTTTTGAAAATCTCTTTAATATATATATTCATGCTCTCACATTCAAATTCGATAACACAAATTGATAATAATAAATTTTTGAATGGGTAGAGTAAGAATTTGGAAATGTACTCTCAAATTTACTATTCTCAATTTATGCTGTCAAATTTAAATCCGAGTGCATAAATACATTAAGGAGTTTTCGAAAATATATAAATTTTCATTTAGAATGATTCAGAATTTTTTAAATCTATTATTTAGTTTTGAATAAACTGATTGATGGGCCACTTATTAAAATAAAATTGAGAGGTATTTCGAAAATATGATAGATGATTTGGATATTACGAGAGATGAGTACATGATTTGAATAATATTGAAACTTATGCAGTTCATGTCGATTAAACTTAATTTGCATTTTCATTTATTATTTTATTGTTTAGCCATTTTACCTTGTACGAGAAAGATGCCTTGTGTCCCTTCTATACTGAAAGTATAGGACACCACCTAGCCTTGCTCCTAGTCTTTGTCTCCTCTTCGAGCTTTGCTAGGGCTTGTGAATTTGGGAGGAGGGGCTAGCTCCTTGTGAGCATCGATAGTTTAATGGCCCTAATTTGTTGGTTGTAGAGGTTAAGGTACCGGGATTGGGAGATGGCGATTGAGGGATTGAGACGCGAAAGGAGACGATGTAGTAGGGCTTCTAATGTAGTCGATCATGCATGGGTCATGTGAATCTGTTTCCTTGAGCATTGACATGTGGTGGGTATCTATCCTTGTGATAGGCCTCTCCAATGTACCCGGGCCCCCTAGCATAGTGCGTCGGCTCGATTAATCCAATCGAAGTAGATTCGAGTCACAACTAAAACACGCATCTTACTTTCACTCATGACAAAATTCAAAGAGTATTCTTTATTTCTACAATCACCAAATGAGGAACAAATATGGTAGAGAAAATGTTTATAAAAGGAGTCTACAATTAGAGATGAATTCAGGAACTAGAGGTGAATTGACTTTTGAGATGACTATAACCCTGTTTAAGATCCATCTCAGCTTGTTAGAGTTAGTTAAAAGGGAGTAGAATGCTAGAAGAGAAGATCTAAAGAACTTTTTCCTCTTTTCATTCAAATAGATAGAGCTCGCGAAGTCTTGATTTTTTGGTTGGATTGAGCTCTCTCTCGGGCTCTCCTATGCGACACCGACATTGAGCTTGGAGGCTCGGTGTGATCAATAACAAGGTTGAACGACTAATTAGAGCGAAAAACCCCTGACTTTAATGTGAATGGGAAGTTGAGGAGTAAGTTGGTTAAAGTAGTTACGATAGGTATGAGATTGGCGGCAGGACATATGAGAATTAAGGCACTTGTTTTTTTTAAAAGTATTTATTATTATTATTATTATTATTAAAAATGAAATTAAATTGAAAGTGTGCAGTGGGAGTTGCAGGTGGAGGGACCGATTGAAGGGGAGACAAGGCGTTGTGGGCTGATGGCAACGTGGGAGAGAGAGAGAGAGCTGGAACACTGTAAGTGGCTTGCCTGCTTTGTCGACCGCACAGTCACATGGGAGCTTTTAATTAGGGATGATTTGTATGATATGTTAATATCGAAGGAGAAATCATACGCAATATAAATTTATAATATGAAATCTAATATAAATAACGTGATATTTTTTATATACATATTTAATTATCACTTGAACATTAATGACGATCTCCGATTATCATCTCGAATCAAACTATACCCTCGGGGACATAGTGAACTCGTCAGAGATGATTATAATTAAAATGTCACGTCATTAATATTAAATTTAGTATAAAAAAACTTATAGAGATAGTGTATTGAAATTTTAATATATTAATTTTTTTATATATTAATATCGAAATTGTATATAGTATATTGTATAAAAAAATTTGATATAAAATAATTTACATGATACGGTATTAAAATTTTAATATATTAAATTGTTGACATACCAAAATTTTAGTATAATATAAATTTTATGACGTTTAACTTAAAATTTTGATATCGATACGGGTATATACTATACCGAAATATTAAATCCCATATTAATTTTTTTTTATATATCAAAATATCAATATATTTTAATATATTCTAGTACGAGAAATACAAAATATCAAAATTCAATATTTTTTCCTCTCCTATTTTAGGTCAAACTGTTCAGAGATTATTGAGATGAAAAATGAGAAGAGATAAATCAACTGAGTTATCTTATTCCTTGCGATGGGATGAGACAGAGATTTATGAGGCTCGAATCTTGTCTCTTCATTGTCCCATCAATTAGGATAATTATATTTAAAAAATAATATTAATGAGTGTTAGATTTCAAAGATCAATATTATTGAGGTGCGATTCAAAGACTATTTTTTTTGAATATAATATTATAATATTAACAGGAGATATAAAATCGGAAATAAACGTGTATTTGAAATTTTGAAAGTTAAATACGTTTTTTTTTTGAAAATTTTACCACTTGTCATTTGCTAAAGTTTTTTGAAGCCATAATGAAGGCGGCATCATTTGTTTATGATTGCAAAAGAGATCCATCAAGGAGGATCCAGTACGGTTGCTACAGAAGTTCCACAGTTGTTGGAGGACGGTTGCTACAGCAGTTCCACAGTTTGTGCTGTTGGTGCGTGGAGTCCACAGGCGACCGTGCTTAGTGACCGCCCATGCCACCTTATTTAATATTTACTCACTCTCTATTATATAACACAGTTTTTTTTTCTATTTATTTGATATAAAAATATCAATTTTGATTTATTTTCTTTTACCTCCCAAGTAAAACTCCCCCTGTTTACTTTAGAGGCTTTCTACCTCGATACCTATATCAATTTTGATGTCAAGTAAACAGAACCTACTTAAAAAATAGCTTATTTCAAGCACACAAGAAGAAATCAGATGCAAGGCTTACGGCTTAATAACAAAGAACAATTTATTGGATCATCCAAGTAATCATAAGTCCAATGAAGTTTGGAGATCATGGAGTAACTAACATCAGAGGTATCAGCATTAGTCGATACGATGTCCATCGAAACAACGATATTAAACAACAGACAGATCATCGATAGCAATCGAAAACAACTTCTTTATGTTGCCCTTGAGAGAGGCCAACAAAAATCATATTTTCTAAGCACTGCTGTCTCAAGTTATCAATCTGGATCACCTTCAGAAAGCTAGCAGGCTTCTTGACTCGATATATTCAGGGGTGTAACATGGCCGGAAGGAAGTAGTAACAACCGTTACACGATTAGAAGACCTGAGGCAATGTTCCTTCCAAAGCTACACAATGTAGTCATAATGCATCATAGAATCAGCAGCTCATAACAGCACAATTATAAACAAAGTTTCCGGATTCCCTCCTAGCCATCAATTTCCATTCGGGTTTGCTCCTGTTTGGAATCCAAGAATTGAGCTCGACTATCCCTCTATGATTTCCCCTGGGTCCTCCAATAACTACCAATTTTTTGCCACATGAACGGAAAGCAATCCCCCAACCATCAACCGAACCAGATCTCTCCGGCAAGAGCCCGATTTTTTCCCATGAATTCTTCTCCTTGAGATATTTCCACACCTCATTGTCCTTGTAATGTGCCGCATAAAGCTCATCGTTCACCACGGCAAGCAATGGAGGTGCATCACTAGCACCATTGAGACCATTACCATGAGACATCCCATGAATCAACCTCCAAGTGCGAGCTGCAAAGTCATACACTTCGCCGCATGTCAACGCCTTCTTGTTACTATCCATGCCGCCTATGACATAGAACTTACCATCCATGTAAGCCCCCGAACACTTACTTCGAGCTTTGATCATACAAGGAAGGGTCTCCCATCTTTGTGTTTCAGAATCATAAAGCTCCACGGAGTCAAGTATCTCTTTTCGAGCATTGGTGCCACCGGCTACGATAGCCTTGTCGCCTAGGCTGGCAGATGCAAACAAGCACCTAGGTGAATTCATTACTACTCCTTCAGACCAAGAGTTAGTCAGAATGCTATATCTCATCACAATGTGAGAAGTCATGGCTTTACCAAAAACAAGGAGATCAGTGCCCACGGCGAGTGACTCTTTGTCCCCGAACATGAAACTTCCAGTAGGCGGCATTGGAGGAAGACGAGACCACAACGCTCGGTGGGGATCGTATGCCTCCCAATCAGTGAGGCTGCAGGAGAAATAGATCCAATGCTCAATGACACCCCTCCGGCGGCGAAGCCTATAGAGCTCGCCGCAGCGGATGAGTGAACGGAAGGAAGTATTGAGCGATGCCACAGTAGAATAATAGGACCGGGAAAGGTGAAGGAGGCAGTTAATTGTCATGTCCTTTCCAAGAAGGCTGATGAACATGCTTGAATCATTGAATTTGTGATGGACATCTTGGATATCAGGGGTATCAGGATGCTGCTGCGGCTTCTTCCTAATTTCGTCTACTCCTTGATCTCCTTCTTCCTCCTCATTGTTATCATCATCTAGTGGGCGTTTCCTGCCGCTTGAGGACTCAAGGAAACCGACATCGATGCAATCCCAACTCGATCCTTGCCCCGAAGCGTCGTTTAGCACAAATGAGATCAGCTCTGACTTGTCTTTCAACATATTTTCGGTATCTTTCTATTAATAAATCTCCCCGAGTTGTTCTTGGAACAATAGCATCATACTGCACATTAGAATGAAATGAGATCCAGCGCCAGCGATTTCATGTCCAGAACGCGTGTTAAATTGGAGGAACTCGATCAAAATCGAATCTTTGGCATCATCCCAGATGGTCTACAACCAGAAGCGTTAAATCGTTGACCTGGAAGAAGAAAAACGCAACCTTCTTACTGAATCGAATTGATGTAATTCCGTCAAACATCAAAGAGGCAAAATCACTGGCCAAAATAGCACTTGCCGAGTTTCGATGATACTCGGCAAAAGCAGAGTTGGAGGAACTGAAACGGCAAAAGGAGGAGTCGTGTGCCGAAATGAACGACAGAGCCTTGCCCAAAACTAGCTCTTTTCGCCCTTGCCTTTCAGAAAAAAAACTCGGGATCCCCAACACCGGAACGAAGAGCAACACGAAAACTTACGATCGGCCGCGACGGGAGAGCCAAGAAGTCTTCCATCTTGCGCCCCAGTCGTCTCTTTCGCCGCAAGAGAGCGCCGCGAGCCCCGTCGTCTTCTACAATCGCCGGCTTCTATCGCTCACCGGAAGCTATCGGAGGCCTTGCATTCGGGGTGCATCTGTTTGATTCTCGACTCTCTCTTTTCCCCCATTTTTCTAGAAAATAAAAAAATAAATAAAAATAATTTTGTTTCTGCTTTTGCAGATGTCACGTTGCTTAATTAATTAATTAATTAACGTTGGAAGAAACGCCTAAAGCCTTAAAAACTGCGCCAAGTATTTTTAATTTTGGCGCTAAGCATCAACTAAGATATAATTGATATTTGTTGACGATTTAAAACCTTTTTTTTCTTTATTTTGTTCTAGGAAACATTAACAAAGACAAATGCTATAATGACTTGAAAAACATTTTTCATATGGTTAGCTTCTAAGTGTTGTTTTACCACTTTCTTAATTAACCTTCTTGCCCACTTAATTTTATACTTGATTGGCTTTCTTAATCATAATTATTAGTAAGAGCCAAGTTAACCCAACACACTAAAAAAAAAGTACACATGTCATATAGCAAATGATATACTTAAATTTGTGGAATTCTAAAAAAAATATATCTAATTTTAGATTTTTCAAAAGACGTATTTAAATGACAAAACTAAAAATTAATTTCTACTCAAGTTAAAAAGCTCTTGGGCTGGTATGGAACTGCTTGTGATATTGGACCTCGGGCTAATGGCGTATAATTTACTTTAAAATTGAGAAATAAGGAGGAATAATTAATAAAGTAAAGTGATATTCAAGTGGAGCCCAGGCTAAAGCTGGGTTTTACCCTCCTCTATAACCATTGTGATGTTGTATTCAAATAACAATGTCATTATAGTTATGAATTTTAAAGAACAACATTACTATAATATTAAATTAACATCATTTGTGATGTTGGTTTGCCAAAAGCAACACCACAATAGTATTACATTTCAAAAATCAAACCACAATGGTGTTGCATATCAAAAATCGATCCCACTTTGGCGTTGCATAAATCCTAAAATTAATATAACTATGATATTGCTTTTTAAAACGGCAATTTACCAAAGGGCGTATCCAATTATTCATAATTATCGAATAGTGTACCATGGTTTCTATTATACCAAAGGGCGCATCCCATATAGTGAAGTTACTTTTATACCCCTCCCGCCATATAATGGCTTTATGAAACTCATTTTCGAGACAGCCGAACCACTTTATCAATAAAATATTAATTTGTGGTTCGGATGGGTAGGAGTCGAAATTTTCTCCGTTCTCTCTCAG
Organism: Boesenbergia rotunda; assembly: GCA_024364735.1. NCBI lineage: Eukaryota > Viridiplantae > Streptophyta > Magnoliopsida > Zingiberales > Zingiberaceae > Boesenbergia > Boesenbergia rotunda. Next base: position 110,104 of record JAGFNQ010000871.1, on the reverse strand, counting down.
CGCAACAACGTAAATGGAAGTCCTTCATTTCGGATAAAAGCTCACTCTCAACCTCTCTCAGCGCAAGAACTCGGCTTCTTGCAGTCCTACGTGCCCTAGCTGTGATATAGTCGCGAGCTCATCCCCCGAATCTCTGCGGACAACCAAAACCTAGGCATTGCTCGAAAGCGTTTGTGGGTGATCCTGAGGTGGGTTTTAGTGTGAACGTTGAAGTCGAGACTGATCGGCATTATACACCAAGGGGTTAGGGTTTCTGCAAGTTTGATTTATTTGATAATGTCAGGAAAAAGGTCTGTGGGAGGTTCAGCGTCTTCTTCCTTGGCATTATCCACCAAGGTATGTTAGCGATATGCTTAGGTCAAACTTGCATAGTTTGTCAAGATGTTTAAAATTATTTTGCTGAATAAATTTGTACTGTATGTATATAAACTGTAGGATTCAGATGACATTGGACAAAAATTACGTTGGTGCAGTGTTTTAGGACACTTTAAACAATTTTTTGAAGAATTTGACATTTTAAATGATCGACACATTGCGAAGATCAAAGGGTCACCTTTCAGTTTTTTCCTGGACATACAAGAATTGCAGCATATCCGTGGAATTTTGGTTAATATATTTGAAAGTTGGGATTTAACCTCGCAAGGATTTAAATTCTCTTGTAGACAATATTTATAGTATCTATAGTAAGATAAGACAGTAATATAGATGGATTGAAATGATTAGTTTTTGATAAAGTTTAATCATTTAATTTTAGGGCTACTGACGGACTGAAGTGAAAATGACTTCAGGCTCTCGGTAGGCCTGAATTAAAATCATTTCAGGCCTACCGAGGGCCTGAAGTTAAGTTAGTTCAGGCCCTCGGTAGGCCTGAAATGAATACATTTCAGGCCCACCTCGGGCCTGAAATGAATTCATTTCAGGCCCTCGGTAGGCCTGAAACGAATACATTTCAGGCCCTCCTCGGGCCTGAAATGAATTAATTTCAGGCCCTCCTCGGGCCTGAAATGTATTAATTTCAGGCCCTCCTCGGGCCTGAAATGTATTAATTTCAGGCCCACATTGGGCCTGAATTGAAATCATTTCAGGCCCAACGTGGAATAATTTCAAGCCTATATTCTTGATGATAACTAAATATTGTAATTGTTTCAGGTGTACCGGTTGCGTTCTCTAGACGAGATGTTGCTTTGATACTGGGTATGGTGGACCGTGGTGTTTTGGTCCCTATTAATTCAACTAAAGCATCGGGTGACCTCTATCGAACTTACTTCTCAAAAGAAAAACAACCTACAAGAACAAGACTTGAGGAGTTACTTAAACATTTTTCTAAAAGGGTTGAATCAGAGGATGATGTGTTATTAGTGTGTAAATTTTATATTTTGTATATATTTGTTTGTGTTTTATTTTCGTCTAGTACATATAAGGTTCCTCTAGGTCTTGTAGATATAGTAGACGATTATGACAATCTAGGTAGATTCAATTGGGTAGAAGCTATCCATCAATTTGTGTCTCCACAATTACCTAAGATTGGGGACTTATTTTCATCAACTCAGGGAAACCAGAGCACCACCAACCTCCCTTACCTAAAGGGATTTGTAGGGCTTTTGGCAGTGAGTAGAATTATCTTGTTAAATTTTATAATATTTTGATGTCATTAATGTATTTGGCTGGAAAACTTTGTGTAGGCATGGTTTTTGGAGCATGTACCAATTCAAAAACCATTCAATATTGAAGGGCCCCGAATAAATAAGTGGAGGAATATTCCTTCGCATATTAGTAGGGTGAGGGGCCTTGTCGACCGACTCTCGTCCGAAGAGGTAAATATTCTTAAATGTGAGGTATCTGAGTTAGATATAGAGGTAGTAACATTTGTGTACTTCGTAATTGACAGGTTATTGTTGAATTAATTCCTACCCTACATGAGAACACATTATTTGAGAACCTTGATATCGGTGATGACATACCACGACCAATGGAGACATCAGAAGGAGATGTTAGTCTATGTGGTCAATGCATTCTTAAGGACAACCGAATCAAGGAGCTAACGGAGGAGAATATATTTTTGAATGAAAGGGTTAAGGAATTACTTTCAATTATTGAAAAAAAGGCATGGAGGGTCAAGAAAGCTATCCTGTAGTCGATCCTCTCTCTGATACAATATCTTGTACACCTAGGAGAGGACGTGACCGAACTCGGTATGATTACAGGGATACACCAATTGACAGTCCAGTATGGCACCAGCTTTTACCTAAGGGGAAGCGGGACAGGAAACAAATATCAAGTGTCATGGACAAGGGAAAAAGAAAACTTAGTGAGGAGGATATGGATGAAGCAAGAGAGAACATTAATGTAATGGAAGTCATGTCTGAAGAAGACATAGAGGAGGAAACAAGAAGAACCTCCGAACTATACAAAATGAGGCAACAAGGCATTGATGTAAGTGTGTTAATTTCATTTAAAATACGTCAATTGTATTGAATTTGGTCAATAATTAGTTTGGTCTAAATAAATTTTATCGATGTAGTTTGTGAAGAAACATTTTATGAAAAGAAAAATCAAGATAAAGAAGTGGCCTACCTGATAAATAGATTGGAGAATCTAAAGTAAGTTACAAAATATTATAATTTACTTTAGTTAATATATCTTCTTATGAAATCGATATAGTCTTATCAATTTAAATTGCAGGTTGCCAAATGAATTTATCTGGGAGGATGCACCCTTTGCTTTGAATTTGCATTCATTCTTACAAATCCTCAATGGAGAGGTTTTTACAAAAGGCGAGGTCATTGATGCCTTTTGTAAAATTTTATTTAGGGGAGCATCCGCATGTGGTAGGTCATACAACAAGTCAATATATTGTTCAACCTTCTTCACAGTAAGTGATGTATATTAATTAAACAGATATATTGTAGAAGACCTAATATTATGATATGAGTATTATTAATTTTGTGAATGCATATTTGTAGGCATCAATCAGATCGTCAAGAAAGATTTCTCTGCAACAAGTGATGAAGACTGATATGCTAGAACAAGGATTTAGTTTATTTTAATCCCTTTGTGCAGTGATAATACACACTTTCACTTGTTGGCAGTGGATACAGAATCCATGACTTTCAATCATTATAATTCTCTTGCTAGTGGCCGTAAATATAAGCATGAATTTGACACAGCGGTGAGCTACCTTCCTTTAATCTTATATATGGTCATCATTTTGTCTAAAATGTCATTGATAGTGATTAATAAATTCATGATATGTTTGACAGGTAAAAGAACTTAAAGAATATAATCGCGAGGAACTTACGGCTATTCATCCGTATCTACAAAGTTATCATCCCTTGGACAAATGGCCTTCCGTCAGACAAAAATGTCCCCAACAAGAACATAGGTAACTAAATGAGGAAGAGGTTAAAAATTTTTAAAATAAGAAAGTATTTTATAAACCCACTTATTCAAATCTAAAAAAGTGTTTGTTAATTTCAGCGTGGACTGTGCCTTCTTTGTCATGCAATATGTTCGATGTCTCCTATACGATGAGAAGATGAATTTCAAACAAGGAGACATGAGTAGAATCAGATTTGAGCTGACAGTTAATATTCTGAGGGACATGTTTTGTAAAACTTGAGATAATCTGAATGCTGTATTGGTGATGTAAAAATCCATTGCTGTCGATTGACCTCCATTTGTATCGAAAAATCTCATTATATGGATGTTGTTATGATTATGTAGATGTTGTTATTCTATATAATATATTGTCAACAAAAATAAAACAATTGGGTGATGTTTATTCAAATCTAGTTGCTACACTGTTGTGTGCCAAGTGATACGGTCAGATATAATAACTGATAATGCACTGTTGTGTGCCAGTTCCTGCACTGTTGTGTGCCAAATGATCTATTCTGTCACATCTTGTAGGTAAATATAGAATATTATTATAAAATTCATTATATAATCTAATCAACAATATATATTATATAAATCAGATATGGGAGGTCCATCAGTGGGTTTTGAGCAAAACCCACTGATGGAAGTAAACTACACCTATAGGTATGGAAAAAATTAGAATTTGATGTTTCCGACACCTAATCTACATTCTCCAACCTCAAGCCTAACTACTGATAATGGTTTTTCAGAAATCCAGATATGGGAGGTCCATCAGTGGGTTTTGCTCAAAACCCACTGATGGAACTAAACTAGACCTATAGCTTCGGAAAAAATTATAATTTGATGTTTGGGAGACCTAAATTCCTTTCTCCAACCTCAACCCTAACTACTGATAATGGTTTTTTCAGAAATCCAGATATGGGAGGTCCATCAGTGGATTTTGCTCAAGACCCACTGATGGAACTAAACTACACCTATAGCTTGGAAAAATTAAATTTGATGTTTGGACACTTAAAATACTTCCTCCAACCTCATGAATGGGTCCATGAGTGGAATTTAGGTGTTACAAACCTCAATTTAAAATTTCAGGCGCCACGTTGGGCCTGAAATAACTTTATTTCAGGCCCAAGGTGGGACTGAAATAAAGATATTTCAGGCCCATTTTGGCCTAAAATACATTTACTTCAGGCCAAGGTGGGCCTGAAATACAGATATTTCAGGCCCACGGTGGGCCTGAATGAAGAAAATTCAGGCCCACTGTAGGCCTGAATTAAATATTATTTCAGGACCACCCTTAACCATATAATATGTTGACTTCATCCCCAAGTTCGATTACATATTTTATTCCTAAATCCTAAAATACTTTCTCCAACCTCAACCCTAACTACTGATAATGGTTTGTAGAAATCCATATATGGGAGGTCCATCAGTGGGTTTTAAGCAAAACCCACTGATGGAAATAACTAGACCTATACCTTTGCTTTGAACAAAATTATAATTTGAGGTTTAGGACACCTAAAATACTTTCTCGAACCTCATCCCTATCTGTTGATAATAGTTTTTCAGAAATCCAGAAATGGAGGTCCATCAGTGGGTTTTGCTCAAAACCCACTGATGGAACTAAACTAGACCTATAGCTTCGGAAAAAATTATAATTTGATGTTTGGGAGACCTAAATTCCTTTCTCCAACCTCAACCCTAACTACTGATAATGGTTTTTCAGAAATCCAGATATGGGAGGTCCATCAGTGGGTTTTGCTCAAAACCCACTGATGGAACTAAACTAGACCTATAGCTTTGGAAAAATTATAATTTGATGTTTGGGAGACCTAAATTCCTTTCTCCAACCTCAATCCTAACTAATGATAATGGTTTTTTCAGAAATCCAGATATGGGAGGTCCATCAGTGGGTTTTGCTCAAAACCCACTGATGGAACTAAACTAGACTATAGCTTCGGAAAAAAATTATAATTTGATGTTTGGGAGACCTAAATTCCTTTCTCCAACCTCAACCCTAACTATGATAATGGTTTTTCAGAAATCCAGATATGGGAGGTCCATCAGTGGGTTTGCTCAAAACCCACTGATGGAACTAAACTAGACCTATAGCTTCGGAAAAATTATAATTTGATGTTTGGGAGACCTAAATTCCTTTCTCCAACCTCAACCTAACTAATGATAATGGTTTTTCAGAAATCAGATATGGGAGGTCCATCAGTGGGTTTTGCTCAAAACCCACTGATGGAACTAAACTAGACCTATAGCTTCGGAAAAAATTATAATTTGATGTTTGGGAGACCTAAATTCCTTTCTCCAACCTCAATCCTAACTAATGATAATGGTTTTTCAGAAATCAGATATGGGAGGTCCATCAGTGGGTTTTGCCAAACCCACTGATGGAACTAAACTAGACCTATAGCTTCGGAAAAATTATAATTTGATGTTTGGGAGACCTAAATTCCTTTCTCCAACCTCAATCCTAACTAATGATAATGGTTTTTCAGAAATCCAGATATGGGAGGTCCATCAGTGGGTTTTGCTCAAAACCCACTGATGGAACTAAACTAGACCTATAGCTTCGGAAAAAATTATAATTTGATGTTTGGGAGACCTAAATTCCTTTCTCCAACCTCAACCCTAACTAATGATAATGGTTTTTCAGAAATCCAGATATGGGAGGTCCATCAGTGGGTTTTGCTCAAAACCCACTGATGGAACTAAACTAGACCTATAGCTTCGGAAAAAATTATAATTTGATGTTTGGGAGACCTAAATTCCTTTCTCCAACCTCAACCCTAACTAATGATAATGGTTTTTCAGAAAATCAGATATGGGAGGTCCATCAGTGGGTTTTGCTCAAAACCCACTGATGGAACTAAACTAGACCTATAGCTTCGGAAAAAATTATAATTTGATGTTTGGGAGACCTAAATTCCTTTCTCCAACCTCAATCCTAACTAATGATAATGGTTTTTCAGAAATCAGATATGGGAGGTCCATCAGTGGGTTTTGCTCAAAACCCACTGATGGAACTAAACTAGACCTATAGCTTCGGAAAAAAATTATAATTTGATGTTTGGGAGACCTAAATTCCTTTCTCCAACCTCAATCCTAACTATGATAATGGTTTTTCAGAAAATCCAGATATGGGAGGTCCATCAGTGGGTTTTGCTCAAAACCCACTGATGGAACTAAACTAGACCTATAGCTTCGGAAAAAATTATAATTTGATGTTTGGGAGACCTAAATTCCTTTCTCCAACCTCAACCCTAACTAATGATAATGGTTTTTCAGAAAATCAGATATGGGAGGTCCATCAGTGGGTTTTGCTCAAAACCCACTGATGGAACTAAACTAGACCTATAGCTTCGGAAAAAATTATAATTTGATGTTTGGGAGACCTAAATTCCTTTCTCCAACCTCAATCCTAACTAATGATAATGGTTTTTCAGAAATCCAGATATGGGAGGTCCATCAGTGGGTTTTGCTCAAAACCCACTGATGGAACTAAACTAGACCTATAGCTTCGGAAAAAATTATAATTTGATGTTTGGGAGACCTAAATTCCTTTCTCCAACCTCAACCCTAACTAATGATAATGGTTTTTCAGAAAATCCAGATATGGGAGGTCCATCAGTGGGTTTTGCTCAAAACCCACTGATGAACTAAACTAGACCTATAGCTTCGGAAAAAATTATAATTTGATGTTTGGGAGACCTAAATTCCTTTCTCCAACCTCAATCCTAACTAATGATAATGGTTTTTCAGAAAATCAGATATGGGAGGTCCATCAGTGGGTTTTGCTCAAAACCCACTGATGGAACTAAACTAGACCTATAGCTTTGGAAAAAATTATAATTTGATGTTTGGGAGACCTAAATTCCTTTCTCCAACCTCAATCCTAACTAATGATAATGGTTTTTCAGAAATCAGATATGGGAGGTCCATCAGTGGGTTTTGCTCAAAACCCACTGATGGAACTAAACTAGACCTATAGCTTCGGAAAAAATTTAATTTGATGTTTGGGAGACCTAAATTCCTTTCTCCAACCTCAACCTAACTACTGATAATGGTTTTTCAGAATCCAGATATGGAGGTCCATCAGTGGTTTTTAAAACCATGAGGAACTAACTATCTTGATAAAATAATTATTTAAGCCCAGGTGGGGCCAAATAATTTTTTCAGCCCTCGTGGCCTGAAAATTTTTTTTGGCCCACCGTGGGCCTGAATAACTCTTATTTCAGGCCCACTCTAATTAATTTTATTTCAGGCCAGCGTGGGCCTGAAATAATTATATTTAGGCCCACCTTGGGCCTGAATAATTTTATTTCAGGCCCACGCTGGGCCTGAAGTAAAATTATTTCAGGCCCAGCGTTGTACAATAAAATTAAATACATAATCAATTAAAATAAATTTATGTAAATTGTAGAGTTTGGAAAAGTAAATATAAATACATAATCAATAAAATGCACATGATACATCTGAAGCATGTATATCAAATATAAAAAATTATTTATATTTTTATAAATAAAATATATTTATAATACATATAAAAAGGGCCGCCTAGGGCCTGAAATCATTTTAGATCAGGCCCAGCAGTCACTCTGCTTTATTCAGTCCCTGGGAGCCTAGTGCGAAGCAATCGTCTTCTAGCTCAAAATTTGTTGCGATTTCAAGGTAGCGTGCTTGACTTCATTCGAGTAGTTGAGGGCGACAATCGACGTCATCCAACAAGTCCCAACTGTACGTACCCTAATTTGTATTTTGTCATTTTAGTTCTTGCTTTCACCTAGGGTTAGCCATACTTTTCAGTAAAAGACTTAATTTGAGGAGGTCCTTTTATAACAAATTCAAAGTGTAATTTTTGTTTGCGTCATTTATTTTTATGTTTGATAGTTGCAAAGTTCGGTATGGGTAAAAAAAAGATCAGCTTCAAAGAAAGCTGCTCCCACAAAGTCTACGAAACAGCAACTCCGTGGGGCTACTCATGAGAAAAAATAGCTGCCAAAACGAAAAATCAAATTGCCTACCCAGTATTCAAGTTTTGCCAACAGAGGTCGAAGTAAAAGAATGAACTGGAAAAGTAGCCTATGCCATTTCAAAAACTTTATGATTCAGTTCCACCCACACCACCACAAGAACAGTTGCTTCGAGGACACACCTTTTCTTGGGTCCTCGAGCTTTCTACTAGTTCTTGTGTAAGACCCCAAGTGCAGAACATGTTTGATAATTGGAATGAAGAAGAACAGAGCTTTGTATTCCATGGGAAAAAACTCAATTTCACAAAGCTTGATATATCACTTATTCTAGGCTACCTGACCATGGAGACATAGTCCAACTTGATTTGAATCAGGCCTCCAGCCCACTGTACAAGGAGTTTTTTGAAGATTCGAGTTGTTCTGCACGCCATTTGGAGAAACTGCTAATAAAGTCTACATCCAATGACAAGCTGTACTGTCAGTTGTATATACTCTATTTTTTTAGTACAGTGCTATTTTGTGGTACTAGCAGCATACTTGCCATTCCTGCCCTGTCACTTATTGATTGCGTAGATGATTTTGACAATCTACAAAACTATAATTGGTGCAATGCCGTGTACAATTTCATGGCTCCTCAGTTGGGAGCCATTGGAAAGGAGGTGACATTGAGGCATAGACATGTAGGTGATTCAACCCAACCGGCCAAGGCTCCCTTGCTCAAGGGATTTCCAAATATTTTGGCTGTAAGTTAAAGTACACTACCTGCTGAAATAATTTGATGATGGATATTATTTACTGATTATAATGATATTGCAGGTTTGGATGACTGAACATATTAGTATTGCTGCTCCTGAACATCCACATAAATTGCCAAGAATACTTCGCTGGACCTGGCCTAAAGCCCACGTTGAGACTATCAAGAGGATGATAGACCGTGTGGCCACAGATTTAATTAGGATTGATTTAAGTCCATTTGATATAGAGCATTATTTGGTACCTGACTACTCTCCTCCAACTCAACCACTTGAGGTAGAATGTGAGGTTTTGCAGGAGGCACCAGAAGGAAGCCAGGCAGCACAAGGAAGGCAACATGCCTTACAAACAGAAGCCTGCGATATATGTATACAAAAACAAGAAGAAATTGAGAGCCTACAGCAACAATTAAATATAGCACTTAAAAGTTTGGAGGAAGCCACAAGTGAGACGGCAACAGCCATCAGTGCGAAGGATCAAATGATTGATCAGAAAGAAACAATAATTGCAGAGAAGGAGTCCCAACTGCAAGTAAGAAATGACATGATTTTTGAGAAGGATAAATTGATTAGTAAATTATATTCGCAGCTTAAAGTACAAGAGGAACAAAATGATAAAAAGCTAGCTGTAAGAGAGAGTATCATAGTTCAGTGTAACCAAAAATAAAGAAGTTGTTTGAAGACTTGCAAAGCAAAGGGTCAGCTGAAGGTGAGCCACTTGGGAAAAAAGGAAAATAAGTCAGGTCAGAGAAGACTACCAGGCCAAAGGCAAGGGCAAACAAGTTGTTCAGGGTGAGGATGAGGATGACGACGAAGATGAAAATGATGATGAAGAGGAGGAGGCTCCTGTCCATCAATCTCAGATACTACTACGCAAACAACAAAATCTCAGACCTCCACCCAAACAAAATTATCTGATCATCACACAGCTAAAGCTAAAGAATTTCAAAAGGTCAAAAGCAAAATCTTGAAGAATTCCAAGGCATTTTTTAAGAAGACTAAAGATGCAGAGATTGCTGAAACATTATTAAAGCTTAGTAAATTAAAGTGAGTTAGTTGCTATTGCGTTTGGAAAATTATTGTAAAACATTGATGATTATTGGCATTCATTAATAAAATTTAATCATTCAGAATTAGACCTATAAGTTGCTTATCTTATTTGCATGTAGGTATGAGTCGAAACCAGTATGATCCAATGGGACTTTACATTAGATATGATATCTTTTTTGACAATATTTGATTGGAATGACTACACCACGGGGGATTGCATCAATACATGCTGGACTATTCTTGGAAATGAAGCAAAATCGTGTAACTCACCATACCACCCCTCCATATTATGTGGGGTGGGGTTTGATGTAAGTCAAATAGTTCTTTTTTTTGTTTTTTTCAATGATTTACTCTACTGAGACTTCCTTTTTAATAACCATAGGAACTTTTTGACGCAATGCACGCTCAGGCTTTTGAACAAACTATTGCTACTGATACGGATAAGCCAATTAGATATATCATCTGTCCTCTAAATAATGCAGATGATCATTGGCATCTAATGGTTATTGACCTCGTGGAAGGTAATATCCATCATTATAATTCTCTCGGCGCCACAGAAGGGTACACTGCCCAATTTGAAAAAATTGTAAGTTTTCTAATTCATAGATATACCTCAAAAAGAAGTTACATACCAATATAATTATTACTAATGTCACTTGTGTCTAGGTGACGTTTTTCAAAAATATGACCTGGTCTTATTACAAGACATGGAATAAGGGATTGCCTAACTTATGTGGGACAGAGTTTAATAAAATTGTTGTACAATGACCCATCCAAACCAGATCGTAAGAGGATCTTTATTTTTGTCAAAATTACCAATGCATTTCATGGTTGGATTCATAATATGACAACAATGTTAATATTGGTTTTTCAGGTTGGATTGTGTATTTTTCATGATGCGGTATGCAGAAAGTCTAGTTTTTCAAAGATCTACACAGTTTACACAAAAGCAAATGAAAAATTATCGATTTGGGGAGGGCTATAAAATTATGAGAGACAAGTGGTGGAAGATAAATCTGTAAATAGTTTTTTTGTGGATACAATGCATATGTTATTGTGATCACAAACATTGTATATTTGTAATTATACCATCCATGTACTCCTTTTAAAATCAATGAAACTTTACTTCGGATCATTGTTTTTGTCTCATATATGATCTGTAATTGTTGTCGAACCCATCAGTAATATTGAACCTTGCTTTTGCTATAATAAATTGAATTCAGGACCACAGTGTGCCTGAAACAAAAGCATTTTAGGAAACCGACTGAGGGCCTGAAACAAAATGATCCTTGTTATTGTGTAATCTCTAATCTATAATCTGTCCTCTTGTCCATACTATAAGTAATATTGAACCTTACTGGTACACTACCCTAATTTTAAATCACAGCCCATGTTGGGCCTGAAATGAGATTATTCAGGCCCAGCGTGGTCCTGAAATGAGAATATTTCAGGCCCACGCAGAGCCTGAAAGCTATTATTTCAGGCCCAAGCCGGGCCTGAAATAGAATTATTTCAGGCCCAGAGTGGGCCTGAAATAAGAATGTTTCAGGCCCAAGCTGGGCCTGAAATAATATCATTTTAGGCCCAGAGTGGGCCTGAAATAATCTCATTCAGGCCCACTCTGGGCCTGAAATAACTCAATTTCAGGCCCAGCGTGGGACTGAAATGAGATATGTTCAGGCCCACGCAGGGCCTGACACAATAATCTCATTTAATTTTTCAAATTAATCATTTTTAGATTGATTAAATATTTTATATAAATATACATGTTGTGAAATTATTTTTAATATTAAACAAAAAGGAGAGTACCTACATAGACATTGCATACCAAAATTAAATTTCATCCACATCATTACCACATATTTAGATAATTTGGCACAGCAGGAGGTTTGTTGCTACAATCCTTGAAGCAAAATAATGAGAGACAAGTTCTGAAAACAAAATCTGTAATTTTTTTTTCTACAATCCATATATGTAAGTGTAATGTATGTAATTGATATTGAAATCAATGGAGCATTTCTTTCGATCCTTAATTTTGTGTAATCTCTAATCTTTAATCTGTAATTGTTGTCGATAATATCAGTAATTTTTTAGGGACCTATTTTGATTTCAGGCCCAAGGTGGGCCTGAAATGACATTATATCAGGCCCTAGCTGGGCCTGAAACGACATTATTTTAGGCCCTGCTTGGGCCTGAAATGATTTATTTCAGGCCCAGCGTGGGCCTGAATTTATTTATTTCAGGCCCAAGCTGGGGGTCCACGCCTCTAGTTGCAAAAAAATTATTTACAGTATGATTAAATATTTATACGCCAATATTTTTAATAAATGAACATGTTGTGACCACATTTTTAAAAGATAAACAAGAAGGAGAGTACCTAAATACACATTGCATATCACTATTTAATTCCATTCACATGAAGACCTCATATTATCAGAATTTGGCACATCAGGAGGTTTGTATGATGGACCTATCATATTTGGATTTTTCAAACCTCATTATTAGTTGTCAGACTTTACCTAATTATTGTTATTTTAGCTACAATATGCTATTTTTCGTCTCCAAACATAGTCCTAATGATTATCTAAAACTGTGTTGATACAGTATCAGTTGGCACACAACAATGATTCAACAAAGAAAAAATCAAATCGGTTAAACAACAGATATTCAGAAAACATAGGACTTCAGGACTTCAAGTTCCTGAAATAACATTATTTTGGGTTTACAAATCATACGACTTCAATTCTGATATATTTTGCTTATATTGATTGGACACAAGGTAAAATGCATCATAATATTGAAATACTTCTATAAGTCACAACATTAACAACTAGTTTTTTTAAGAATACTATACATTCAGTTATCCTCCTTACAAAATAAACACTTCCATCAGTGATAATACTCTGCAATACATAAACCAATTAACTCAAGACCTTGGGGCTGGCGGCATTCTACATGTCCTTTTATTATGGCCAAGTTGTTTGCACCGGCTGCATTTAAGTTTCACCTTGCCATTGTGTCTTGACTCAATCCGTGCCTTCTTTCGTCTACCAGGCTGCACAAGGCTACGGGGACATCGAACTGTAATGTTGTTTACTCCACTAGGCCAAAACTCCTTGCTTCTACAAGGGTAAATACGATCCATGTAAACCCACTTCCAAGTTTCAGAATAAAAAATAATGCTCACAATATCGGAGTGTATCGATGTTCCTGTGAATTATTACAGCTATAGCATGTGAGCAAGGGAGTCCTGAAATTTGAAACTCCCCACAATGACAAAACTTTTTTTCCAAATCAACAATGTATGAAGTGCCCCATGTTTCTACCTCCATTTCTGATTGAGAGTAAGGGTGAACCTTATAAGCTCTAGCTTTCTCTCTCCTTGATTCCATTTCTTTTGTAGCATGAGGAGTCAAAGCAACATGCCATTTGGAGACTTCCTCTCTACGGTTATAGAACCATTGAGCTTCCTTTCTTCTTGTATTATCAATTAACCTATTTATAGGAAGCTCACGTGTAGACTTAAACAAAGCATTCAAGCTCTCCACACAATTCGTGGTAAACATTCTGTACCTTCTCCCAGTAAAGTGTGCATTTGCCCACCTTTTAGGGTCAATGTTCTGAAGCCACTTATGAGCATCTGGATGTTTTTCAAGCATTGTCTGAATTATCATATCATATTGGAGTGTTGTGTTGGCTCGTGCTGCTGTCCAAAACAAACCTACACCAGCTCTACTTCCAGTATCAGTTACCATATTACAAGACATGTGGTGGCAACAAAAAGCATGATGCGCGTTTGTGAATACTTTTCTGACTGCTGATATAATGCCCCGATGTCTATCTGATACTATGGTCAGTGAGTGATCATCAACAGCAAAGAACCTCTTTGTATGCTCCAAAAACCACTCCCAAGCAGACCCACATTCTACTTCAGCTATTGCAAAGGCAACTGGGAGAACATTGTCATTACCATCAATCGCCGTTGCAATCAACAATACTTCTGGATACTTTCCTCTTAGGTGTGTCGCATCAATTCCGATAAGTCTACGCAAATAAGACCTGAACACCCTTCGGCAAGCACCAAAAGCCCAAAAACACCTCTGGAATTGATTGTCACCATTCGTCATAGTGCCACATAAGTTTCAGGATCTCTAGCTCTTAACTCACGCAGATATTGTGGGAGATCTCTGTATGCATCATCATAATCTCCAACAACCTTTTTCAATGCTTTCTTCCTAGCTATGTATGCTTTTCTGTATGATATCGTCACTCCAAATCTAGCTTTAATATCTGAAATAATCATACTTGGTTTGTATTGTTCATTATGAAGAAATTGCTCTTCAACAAAAGAAGCAACAAATGATGAAGAGCATGCATGATGATCAGCACTTTCCCTAACACTTCGACATTGGTGTTCCTTTATATATTTTGTAACAGTGAACTCTACTTCCCCCCTTCCAACTACTCTCCATGTACATGGTTAGTTAAAACACACTGCTTTAACTCTGTTTTTCCGGGTGTCCACTGGGTTATATCTCATATGCTTAACCATCGCATGTTTAACAAGTGCATTCTTGAATTCTTCTCTAGATGGAAATATCTGCCCCACAAAAAATTCATGCTCATCTCTTGCCTCTAGCTCTCGAATTGGCCCAGCAAGCAATCGAGAATTCAAAATATATGGATCTTCAGCTAATGGAAACTCCTCCTCTAAGTCACTGTACTGATCTGGAGGGAATTCATATTGTTCAATCTGCATATCATCAGCTTGTAATTCTAGTACACTTGTACTGGGTACAAATTCTTCTGCATTCCGGATTTCAAATTCTTCCTCCCCACTCCATGTTGGCTGAAAGATTTCAACTACTCTTGTAGAAGAATTCAAACCCTCATCTACTATA
The DNA here is from genome assembly GCA_024364735.1 of Boesenbergia rotunda. NCBI lineage: Eukaryota > Viridiplantae > Streptophyta > Magnoliopsida > Zingiberales > Zingiberaceae > Boesenbergia > Boesenbergia rotunda. The sequence continues at coordinate 95,044 of JAGFNQ010000871.1, read as the reverse complement.
TTATTTGCTTCTTCATTTAGATCAATTACCAAATTCCTTGTAATGCTATTATCACCATACTGGGAAGATAATGGAATATTATTACTAGCTATTTCTAATCCTTTCCCCGTACCCACGTTATCATCAAGAGTATTCCATATCTCAGAGAGAATTTCATCAACAACATTATCATCCCTGAAAAAAAATTACAATTAACTTTATCAAACTTTGAAATTGATAATAAAGGCCCTAGGAGCCCTGAGGGCCTGAAATCATTTGATTTCAGGCCCAGGGATTTGATTTCAGGCCCTACCAGGGCCTGAAATAATTTTATTTCAGGCCCAGGTCGGGCCTGAAATCAAATTATTTCAGGCCCAGGCAGGGCCTGAAATCATTTGATTTCAGGCCCACTCCGGGCCTGAATCATTACATTTCAGACCCAGGGCGGGCCTGAAATCATTTGATTTCAGCCCCTCCCTGGCCCTGAAATAAAATAAATTCAGGCCAGCCCTGGGAGGGCCTGAATTTCTTTTATTTCAGTCCCTCCGAGGGCCTGAAACAAATTATTTTCGAGGGCCTCAAACTAAATTTTTCAGCCTCTCCTCTTGTCCGAAACCTAATGACATCATGCACTCCCAGGGCCTGATATCACGTAATGCATATCACCCTAAGCCTCCTCCAAACATAAAAATAGTAGAAAGAGTTTATCTTCATTAAAACTATATCTGATACCATATCAAAGATGACAATCATACGTACATTTCTATTTCTCTTAGTTACCAATCTGTTGCTTCCTTTTTCTCCTTCGACAACCTATTTTGTTGCTTCCTTTTTCTCCTTCGACAACCTATTTTCCTCAGGTGCTTTGGTGATGAATCGAGTTGTGCAAGGAAGCAATATATACGTACCTTCATGATCATTCGACTTGTGCAAATCATTTCATATATATATATTGGCTGAGATAAATTCCACTGCTACCCATCCGAACCATAAATTAATATTTTATTGATAAAGTGGTTCGGCTATCTCGAAAATGAGTTTCATAAAGCCATTATATGGCGGGAGGGGTATAAAAGTAACTTCACTATATGGGATGCGCCCTTTGGTATAATAGAAACTATTGTACACTATTCGGTAATTACGAATAGTTGGATACGCCCTTTGGTAAATTGCCGTTTTTAAAATATTGCACCACAATGTATTGTTCTTTGAAATCTAACACTACAGTGATGTTGTTATTTGAATTTTGAATGCAGCACCATAGTAATTTGTGGAAGGGGTAAAATAAAAAATGACTACATCCTTTGAAAAATCTAAAATTTAGATACATTTTTAAAATTTTCACAATTTTATGTGCCTTGATCAAATTCATCACCTTACAAATCTTTGAAGATCCAATTTTTTCTCATTATTTTGCAAAATTAACTAAGCATTTAGATACATGAGGCCACCTTTAGTTAGTGACCTAATTAACTAGACATCGAATGCAAAGCATTACAATTAAGTTAATTGTGAGAATCCACATCCACTGCCCAACCGAAACAACTTCCACAATATCAAGAGATACACTTTAATATCAACTAAAACAAGATCATGAGTGGGTCGAGTTGGCCAAGTGAAGTAAAGCATTGGTAGAACTCAAAGGGTTGTGTAAAAGATATGTAGTTTATGGTTGGTTTAGTCAAAAGTTTCTATTGGAGTACAAAAATTTTAAAAAAATGGTTCACATGCAAATCTCTAATCCATGGTTACTTGTAGAGCAATCAATGGAGTTGGATAATCATTAGAGATTATCCTAATCACTTGTGATTATGCTAGGTGAGCTCTCGATGCAAATATTTTAGTACTTTTTTCCTCATGGCACGAGCTCAAAGTGAGGAGGGAAAGGAAAAAAAGGCAATGGATTAAAGAGTGCATTAAAATGGTTGAATTCTTAAATATTATAGTTAACTTTTAGATTTCTTAAATGATGAATTTATTTTTCCATTTTACCTCACTCGTCAATCATCAAGAACAATACTACTGAGACGTGGAATTTTAATAAAATACTATCATTATAATATTATATTTTAAAAATAAGCATAACTAATTCACACGATTATGATATTGATTTTTAAAACATAACTAGTGTAATACTCGTGCGATATGCACGAAAATCTTACACAATTCAAATAACATATTTAGTAATAATATATATATATATATATATTATTTTTTATTATTAAATAAAAAATTAAAATGAAAAGTAATTTACAAAGATCACATGTTCTATGTAACATACAAAAATCACATGTAAAGATCATATGTTCTATGTAACATGTAAAGATCACATGCAAAAATCACATGTTCTATGTAACATGCAAAGATCACATGCTCTATTTGGTTTAGACAGGAATCATAAGTTCTCTGTGAATGTCACGTCTGCATACGTACTATAGTAAAAACTATATTTTATAAATATTAATAGATAGATATCATTGCCATGCCATATTTGGTATTGATAACGTCATTATGATTAATTATAGAGCAAGTTGGATAATCGTTTGAGATTATCCTAATCACTTATTATTCTAGGTGAGCTCTCGAACACACTAAGGAACAAGATGCAAATATTTTAGGATCTCAACTATGATACAGTAGTAGAATTCCCATATGATCTTCTAGATATTCATGATTTGATTCTCAATGATATATTAAAGGATATTTGAAATTGAGATATTAAATTTTTGAACTATCTGTTATGAATATTTCTGAATTTATTTTGATCGTATGAATAATTGTCATAAAACCAAATCAATTATTTCCAAATTAATCTGACTCAAAGATTAGATATAACTTTAAAAAAAAACCATAGCACAAGCTCAAAGTGAGAAGAGAAAGGAAAAAAAACAAAGTGCAGTACTGGCCTTTCGGTGAACGGTAGAAAATGGGCAACACAGAGGCTGATCAAGTTCCAAGGAATGTGCAGTACTGGCCTTTCGGTGAACGGTAGAAAATGGACAACAGAGGCTGATCAAGTTCCAAAGTTAGTTTAGTTTAGTTTAGTCCATTAAGAAAATGATTATTAGTACTAATACGAGTTCAATAGATTATGTACAACAAATTTCTTATAATGGGAAGAAAAAAATCATACAGCTTCATCATCATCGTCATCAGTGTCGAGTTCAAGACCTTCGGCAGCTAAAAGTTGACTGATTGCCTTTTTCTTGTCTTCCTCTGCCTTTTTCCGCATCAAATCCCTCTTCCTCAGTACTAGTGTGTGTCTCTTCAGGGTGCTGGAGAAATAGTCGATAGACGCCTTCTTTTCCCTCGCTAATATCTTCCTCTCTTCCTCAGGATCAATCTGAAATATGGTAAAAGTTATAGCGCAAGTGTATCGAATATCGATCAGTGCACATTGCAGAAGTTTTCAACAGGTACCATAACATGCGATGTTATATAGATTCAAGACATCCAGAACACAAACAGAAAATTTTGGAAGCTAGATAAATATGAAGATGGTAATGGATCAATTTCCTCTAACTCAGAGTAACATCAAATGGATGAATAACAATAATGGCTAAGTTAGGAACATATAACAGGTTCATTTTTTATCATAAACATGCCATTTGAGTGCAATTGTTCTTTCAAACCTTTGATCGGGAGAGACGACGTGCTCTCAGGTTCAACTCGCGCTGCTGTTGTTCAGCCCAAGCAGCAATGGCCATATCTCCCCGCTGGTCAAATGCTTTTCGCTTTTTCATTAACCACTCCATCCATGCCCGAGAAGCCTGATAGATGCAAACAATGAGAGATGTTGGGAAATCACCAAATAAAGTATTTTCTTCACCGAGACGAAATAGGCCAGGAATAGCATAGTAGGAACTTTAGGATGAAACTATAAATTAAAATTTATTTATACAACTCAATTTTTATCGGCTAAAATTTCAATTAAAAAATGGTGGACAATTGGATCTTGGGAATGAACTTCCCGTCCTCATTCTCAAAAATGGTGAAACTAAACTTCATGGTGAAAAATGTTTTCATTCATTCAAATAAATCTTCTCACAGCTGTAGCTGTGTCATCATATACTAGGGTCATGGAAGTAGAATGTCTTCCTTCCTATTTTTTTTCACCAGTTGGAGCCTTGCTGGTAGTGTGTATCTCTATCTCTCCGTTCTGATAATTGTCGTGCTCCGGGAATCCCATTAACAAGAATTGATGGTTGGGTTCAGAATTAAGCTTAGAACATAATCAGAAGTTATGCTGAACTTAAACAAGTCAAGCAAATGAAACTACTTCTAAATCACAAAATGGCAGGGGTTCAAAAATACGTAGCTACTGTTTTTCACACTTCTCAACTTAACTATGACAGCTTCATGGTTCACTCATTTGATTTTCAATGATCAAACAAGTTGTCAACAATCTTCGTATAACTAGTAAACTTGTAATTCACATTTACTGCATGATACACACCTTCATAGGATTGACACGGTGATCTTTGTCATATTGTTGTCTTTTTTCTACATCTATTAGAAGCTCATAAGCAGCTTGTATTTTGATAAATCGAGCTTCAGCTGTTTCTCCTTCGTCAAGAGTTCCTCTTCCATCATAGACTTAAAAATGAAAGAGAAATAGTATCAGCTGGGAGCTAAAAAGATTATTAGAAATAAACGAAAAGATGAGAAGATATAAAAAGATTTGTGTACCTTCATAATGATAAGAAAAAAGGATTTTTAGAATTTGGAAAATTCAAACAAAAGCTCTCGAGGTTTGATACAAATAACAGAAAGCACGATTAACACTGCCTAAGTTTGAAAATGGATGGAAGGAATGAATTACATATTTCATTAACTTCTAACCAATCATTAACTGAATATAGAGTACATATTCACACGAGAAAGTTTCAAAAAGTCAGAAAATCACTCCAACTCCTTTTTAACTTGATAGATATTGCAAAAACAATGTGACTGATGTATTTGAAGAACATATGAAATTCCAAAAGCATTAAAGAAAAAGATAGTCAGATATCCATGAATTTGTCATGTTGCAAATGGGGAAAAAGGAAAGGATTACTAATACATGTAAAAGGTAATTTGCGAGCAACATCATTTTCATACAGTAACGTTGGCAACTTGGAATAATAGAAACATCAAGCTGGGAATATCACTGCGCTCAAATAAAATTTGGTGACAAGAAAAACCGGGAAGAAAATAAACAAGATACAGTCAACAATATATTGCAATAGATCTTTAGGGTATCTTTCTAAAGATATCATTGCTAAAAGTCAATGTATAAAAAATTGTAAGCATATAGGTTTAACATGGATGTTTTCTTTTATCATGACAATAATACAGAAACAAGTCAAAAACTGGTGCCATTCCAGGTCCCATCAACTAGCTTAATCGCCAAAATTTAAACTCAATGTGACGAGCAAAGGTCATCAGGTTGATTTGGTCAAATGGTCTTACTTCTCAGCAACTGATAGTGATCACAGTAACCAGAGTAAATAACTTCAAAATCCAATTTTTTAGACAGAATGGTAAAACTGACTAAACTGAACAGAGGTCGAGAATACAAGCAATCACTGCCATCAAAACTACATTAACAAAAGAGTGCAAGGATCTCTCACTCATGAATAATGGAGTTGAAAGGGATACCATCTGGGTGATAAAACTTAGCCAATCTTCTGTATGCAACCTTTATCTTCTCTTCATCAGCATCCCTTTCCAGCTCTTCAAGTTGAAAGATATCAACCATTAGAAATCAATGATGAAACAATCTAAATAAGCGACTGAATGTTTGGAAATCCGTATATTAGAAGTTAAAAGCATGACTACACTCGTTTTGATTCGTTCAAGAAAACAAACCTATGGACTATAACGCACTAAACTAAAAAATGAATCTTGAATACACAATCTAGTGAAATTCCAACCGAGCACAAAATAAAACCCATATTTGAGAGAATTACCGAGAGTTTCATATGGTGTTTTTTCCGATTTCCAATTAGAGACCCGGGTGGTGAGCGTCCTCCTCGAGCTGGCGCTAGAGGCCGACCCCATCCTGGTGTGGCCTTCGAGTGTAAACGGTGCTGAATCGTGGCAGGGCGAAGGGATCCGGAGATTAGGGTTCCGGCAGGATTGCAAGAATTCTAGGCCACCGAGGCCCCTGCAACTGTAGATCGAGGTGATGGCCGCAGCGTAGGGGCGGCAGATCGCCCTCAGATTGCTCATCCTGAGTGCTGGGGAGATCTAAAGGGGAGGATAGAAAGGGAGAACTGAGAATCAAATTCCGAAGTAGGGTTCCGATTTGTGGTAAGGATCGGTTGTTGTAAATGTCTCCCTGAAAAGAGAGGACCGCATCGTTTGAACCCAACTCCCTACGTGCCATCAAGCCACTCCACCAAAAGACTGTTCGCTGTTCCTATCCCTGCAGATTCATCCACCGTGACACTCAGCGACGAATTGAGTGCACCCTAATCGGAAACCATCAACAGATCCTGTATCAAGAACGCTGCTACAGCCACCGCAGACTTGAAGGTAGCAGTGAGCGCAAGAGTCGTCCGGCCTCAACCAGGCACCAAGCACCGGTGGTCCTCCCGTTGCATGTTCTAAAGTCTGATGGAGGCATTTCGTCAAGCAATTGGCAAGCATCCCCGATGTTGGCTGGGTCGCAGCCACCGACGCCATTAGAGATCGTTAGCACCTTCCTGGAGATAATGTATCCTGCAAGTCTGTTTTATGCTATATAACGATATAACGGGCGTTTTTTCATCTACGAGCCGTTTTTTGGGGGTAGCAGCTCTTCGCTGATCCTATATAATTCCCGGTGTCCGGACCTTTCCGTCCCAACAAGCGAAAATTAGGGTTTTGAGATGGCGGCCGCGATGCGTAGTTCCTGGTCTGGATCCTCATCCTCACAAGTTTGTCTCTTTCTCTATCGAGTTTTATGAGTTTTTACTTCCCGTTGGTCTGTTTGTTTGGTTGAATACGTCGAGAAATTTTCCTCTTTTCCCATTTTTTCTTCTTCACCGGCTTCATTTCTGACGGATTTCTTCATTTTTTTCATGTTCAATTGGATGGTTTGATGCAATCATTCTTTTCTCCCAATGAAATGTGAGGCAGGATTTAATGTATCCGTGCTTATGCTCTTGTACATGCATTTCATTGAGTATTCCCTGCCAAAAGCGATCTTTTGAGCGAAAGGAACATCGGGCAAACCCTAATTTTTCATTGGGTGTCGCGACAATTGCTTCTGCTCACATCCTCTCTATGAACAGCGAAAGTTTGCGTTCGTTGATCTATGAGGAAGGTTGGTGCGTATCGCCGAAAGTGTTGCCTGCAAAAGCGATTTCTGCGGTAAATGTACATCGAGCAAACCCTAATTTTTATGGCTGTATCGACAATTTGTTTTCCTCAAATGCCTGTCAAAAACAGGTTTTCATTTAAATCAATCGTTTCCTTTGCCGTATTCTAGCTATTGTTGCTTCGGGTTTTTTTTTTTCAATCTTTAGATCTCACACATTTGTTCTCGAATCCCGATGATGGAAAATACATATGAATTTAGAGGCAGTTATGGCTATCCAATGTTGTTAACCGACCCATGCTGTTCTATCGCCTCCATTCTCATTGTAACCTCCGTTTCCACCAATCCGCTCCGCCACCGCCACCGCTTCTTCCTCCATCAATTACTTTTTTCGATCTCACTTTTAATGCATGTGAAGGCGAGCAACATGTTATACCATAAACTAATCCTCGATGATTGCTAAAAGCTATGAGATCTGAGGGCTTTTGTGTGTCAAAATGTTCTTGTAATAAATTTTCATTGGATGCTCTGTTTACCGTCTTCAATTCGGACGTTTTTCCACAAAAATTGCTATTTGAGCATGCTTATATTGTTCATTAGGCAAAATTTTATCTGTTCTTATTTGATTCTTAATTTATGATGAATACATTTGAGCATCCTGCGATCTAAAATATTTGATCTTATGCCAACACTTTTAACTCTTTCGTAAAATATTTGAGGATATTTTTTGATAATAATCCTTTTCCCTCAGTTTTCGTAAATGATTACTTTTACCTCTCCGATAATTGTGATTGGCATTGAAACAAATTCAACGAGTATAAAAAGTAAAAATTCAGAGAGTTGAGTATTAATTTTTTGAGATTAAATATTAATTTAAGAAATTTATATATTATTTTAAAAAAATTGAGTATATATTATTTTAGTATATAATAAAAATAATAAAAATTTTAGTACACATTATAAAAATTTTACGTATGAATTGATTTAGATTAAATATTATTTAAAAAAAATTTGAATATAAAATTTAAAAATTTGATTATTTCAGATATATCTATCATATCAAAATTTTTATAATCAGTAATTGAAATTTTATATTCAAAATTTTTAAATTAATATTTAATCATTAACAATTTATATGATAATATTAGTTATAATTTTGTAACGGTCAAAATTAAAAGTATTTTTAAAAAATTTATAGAAGAGGAAATGTGTTTTGGGTAAATTTTTATAAATTTCTCACGTGCTATTTCAACTTTGCATACAATTTCCATATAAATTTTCTTTGCATGCAGTCCCTCATGGGATTAACAAGACAGTTTAGTCAGTATTATTTAAAAAAAGTTGAGTATAAAAGTTAGAAAATTGAGTACGTAAGATTTTATTCACCATATCAATAATTCGTGTATTCAATTTTCACTTTTTTATATTTAAGTTTCACTTTTTTATATTTAATTTTTACTAATGTATATTTAATTTTCATTCTTTTATACTTAATCCATTAGAGAATAAATATAAAGAAATAGGGAGAGCATGCAAAGATTAAGTGTCCATTGGGGATTTTTATGCAATTTATCGATGTGCTTTTGATAATTTTTTTAAAAAAATATTTTCCTTTTTAGTCTTCTATTATTTCTCATATAAAAATATGTTCTTGGAAATCCTTTATATTATGATAATTAACAACGTTTTTTATGAAACTGGCACAAAAGGGAAGAATATTTTCAAAAAAAAAATACCAACAAAGATAATTTCTTTTGGTTTGAAGTGGATACATACAAACTCTCGGCGCGGATCCTCTGGTCTAGGGATCCTTGGTCCCTCCCTGGTCCATAGCCACACTATAAAATTGATATCACGTGTGCAGCACGTGACACAAATCAACCCAAAATAGCTCTTGACCTCTCTCTCTCGTGCAAATCTCTCTCTTGCGAAAACTTCATGCCTCTATCGCACGCTTGCACCGCCGTCGCCCACGCTCGACGCCTCCATCGCCCGCTTGCGCTGCTGTCGCCGCCATCGGCGCCATCACCCGACCCTTGCACCATCGACGCTCGACGCTGTCTCGCGAAAACCTCACGCCTCCATCGCCCGCTTGCGCCGCCGTCGCTGACGCCCGACGCCTCCATCGCCCGACCCCTGCACCACCGTCCCCGCCCTCGCGAGAGAGTCCCCGACGCACCCATCGCCCCCGACGGCTCTCATCGCGCGGACATGCTGCCTCCCCCGACCACACCTCGCGTGCGACGGCTCCATCGTCCCTGACGACCTCGCCTCTCGCCGACACAAAACATTGCTGCGTGCTTACTCTGATTCATATATACTCAAGTGGTTATTTGGTTGATGTGAATATACACATCTGCTTGGAAGTTAAGATGTTCATATGATTACAATCATCTTGTGCATGTGTATATTTTTGGATATTTTTAGTTTTGGGGTTCTGAAAAAATTATTTAAGCTTTGTTCAGTTTGAATCCATGTTTGCTCTTCTCAATGCAGGAGATGCTAAGAATACTTTAACCGAATTACTTCAGTCATCAAACACAGAGATAAATATTCATGCTACAATTTCTTAACAATAGCTTATCCCAAAAACAAACATAGAAAAGTTTAGCTACAAATAGAGAACTGTGTATTAGCAACTTCTATTTATCAGTAAACTATTTCACTCAGACTAAACTAATAAATTGATATTGCACCTAAGCATCATTATGTAGTCAGATGCTCCACGGTAAGATGCTCCACGGTGTCGTCAGATGTGTCACAAGATTGACTGTTGGTTAAGGAATTTTCCGCTTGCCCTACTACTTCAAGTCTCCGCGAAATCTTGCACTTTACGCGCACAATATTTTGGCACCTCTGATGGCTTCAACTAAAATCATTGTCAATTCACCAAAAATTTTCGTCTTGTTAATCACCTTGAAGTCCAAACATTAACCACGTTAGGATAACTGGAAAAAGAAGTTATCTAACCAAACTCAGCTTAACTTCTTGTCCCTAAATGAAGTTCAACGTCAAGGTAGGAGACGTTCCACTAGTTTAGGAGAAGCACTTTCAAGCTCTGCAAACATATTCAAATTAAATCTCAGGTAAAGAATAGTCAACGATAACAAGACATGAAGGAGAACAGGACCTTACCCTTAGATGAGAAGTTGAACAAAGGAGGAAGAGGTTTGCCATCAAGCAAACATGTGCTAGAGTCTCTTAATTCATCAAAGAATGGAAGAGCGCAGGCCTCCAACTGTATTTATGATAGCAAACACCTTTATTGTTATTTGGAATAGGTTCTCGTGGCAAACAATTGATGATCAAATAGGGAACGATAGCAAGATGCAAGAAAAAAACAAGAGATAACTAAAAGAAGATACTGAATTGCAACACTTGATGCAAAACTAAAGGCAAAGGCAACACTTCTTAGTAATGTTTATCATAAACTATTACAGCAAAACTAAAGGCAACACTTCCAAATTACAAAACTGACAAAACTTTCAAATTTTGTTCTGAGTAATAGAAACAAAATTGATCTGTTTAAAAATTACAGCAAAACTTCCAAATTACAGCAAAACTTCCAACACATTGCCATAATTCACAAATTCGACCGAAAGCTTGCTACCAAAGTCTTCACCAAAGCTAAGGAGCTCACTGATTTGAGCAAAAATAACATTTGCACACCAAAGTGCCCACCAAAACTTGCCACCAAACATCAGCATTATTCCAAGTTGGTCGTCGGAAAATAACCAAGAAGAGATGGTTGATTCATCTATAACATAACATTAAACCATTATTAAGTACATACTCAACCGTAAACTAAAATAAAAGTCCTAGCCACACTCAACCGTATGAAATATATATACCTGAGAAAGTTGTGATGGCAATAATGGTGAAAATTGAGTCCCAGGCACACTCAAACTATCAATAGAGCTAGCAATTGTTGGCACATAATTCATAGACTACAATTAGAAAATAAAATACATTCTTAGTTCGTTATAACATTAATTATTGCACATTAACATAAGTAAAATAAATACTAACTTGATGATTGATCCGATTATATTGTACGTTGGCCATGCTGGAAATAGTTTCATCTACACCACCCTGGGTTATACAAAAAATTAGAATGATTTAAGTTGTTCAAATTTAACAACAAATATTACCAAATAAAGAAATATTAGAAAGCTAAGGAGTAGAAACCATTACCGTCATTGAAGCTTGATTTGTTTTCCTCGCTGCTTTTCTTTTCCTTGAAAGTCTCTCTAAGCCACCTTTCAACCTCTTACCTGAGACTGTTTTCTTCTTTGCTTTAATTCCTTTCACTCTACTAGAGTTCTCTTCACTATAATCAAATTCCCAGGATTGTTGGCTCACATTTGATTGTTGGACATTTGATTCATTAACTTGTAACTTATCATCCACCATTTTACATAAGCTTAACATAACATCTTTAACAAGCATGTAAGTGCAATCCCTTTCAGCTGCCTTGGTAACCAATTGAACATTCAACCCACATAACTCTTTATAACGCATGTTTTGAAGTACTTTCGGATCCAAACTAGTATTGTTGTGCATTGAATAATTAACTCTAAAATATCCAACTTTTGCTTTTCTTGTCCACCTTTTCAATACATAATTACTTGGAATCTTCATGATATTTTTCCACGTAAATATTTTCAAAATATGAGAACACAAAATTCCAACAAATTCATATTTTCTACAGCTACACACAATTTTGTCAGACATCTTATCAAGTGTAACTATATGATGGTTTCTCTTTTTGAGAGGAGTAATTTTATATTTTGTAAATGTATCAATATCCTCACAAATTTCTAGACTAGAATCATGTGATAAGCACCACTCTTGTTGAAAACACTTAAATGCCTCAGGAGTATAAATTTCACTAGCATGCTTTAAAATCTCAATTGGAAACATTAAATATGGAACAATTGTATTTGATTTGAAATCATCTTTTAATTCCTCATATCGGCGATCATCAAGGAGTCTTTGGAAGTGATTGAAGAAGTCTAAAAACTTGTGTTTATAAGTGACATACTTTTTCACAATACTATTCATACTCTCACTTCTTTGAGTTGTAGTCATATCCGCACAAAACATTTGTCGTCCATATACTAAAGCCCATTTTTCCTTTATGTTGTACATGTGTCTTAACCAATCATTGTCTTCAAGTGCATACTTAGTCAACATCATATTCCATGCAGAAATAAAATCTTCCTCTTCATCAAAATCATATACACATGAGGCAAAATCTTTAGCAAACTCCCTAAACTGAGAAAAAACTCCACTCAAATGTATGACAACATTTTGATAAATGTGCCAAATGCACAAACGATGATGTGTTTCAGGCCATCTGGAAGCTAACGCCTTTGCCATTGCTGCATCTTGATCGGTAAGAATAGTAGTTAGTTTTTTATCACCTATAGCTCTAGTTAATGTATCAAATAACCATTCAAAAGTCAAACTGGTTTCATCATATAATAAAGCTGTACCAAAAGGAATGGATTGTTTATGATGATTAACACCTACAAACAATGCAATTGGCCGACCTTCATTGTTTTTTTTGTAGGTTGTGTCAAAGCAAACAACATCTCCAAAAATAGCATAATCAGCTGTCATTTTAGAATCAGATCAAAAAATATTAGTAATCAAATCATCTTCATCAACTTGGATAGCATAAAAAAAATTAGGATCATTGAATTGCATTTTCTGCAGATACTCCAATACACCGCCAGCATCCCCAACTCTCATAGTTATTGTTCTTTTGGATCGCAAATGGTTTTTGTAATCCTCAGGAATAAATCCTAAATTCTCCCTCCCATCTACTTTCCTCGCCATAAGATCATGAGATGCTTTTGGGGGGGATTCCCACATCACTTGCCATCTCAATCTGTCTCGCTACAGAAGAAGATATATTCCTATGACTTCTAAAGAGATGTGTTTTGTTTGGACTTGATAGAACATGATTATGCTCTTTAACAAATTGCACCACAGTAAATTTGTTCTTTTTCCAATTACAAATCTTCATTTTAGCCTCACAACCAAACCTTGTTTCATCACGACTTGCTTTGACATAAAAATCTCGTTTGTCTTTTCCTCTTTTACCTTGAGCATAACAATAAAAGACCCTATCAAGTAATTTACCTGATTGATCTTTGTGAATTTTACCTCTCCTTATGCCAAATCCAACCTTTTTAGCATATGCCAAATAAAATTGGTATGCATTTTCTTCAGTTTCAAATTTCAACCCCAGTTGGGGTATATCCAAATCTATTTCAATGTTCAAACCTATACAATCAAACAAACAAAGTAAGATGGCTAAATAGGAAATTTCAATACAATGAAGCTTAGTATATTTTACGTATGTGATTATTATCCCTTCATTCATTTCATTAAAGCCCCTGTCCCAACTATCTTCATTTCCTTCGAAATTGAAAGTAGATTCACCGTCCATCTCGATAATATTTACTTTTTATCATGTAAAAAAATAATCAATTTAGGGCAAAACAGAAAATTGAATATAAGTTATATGAAAGAACATTAACAAGAAGAAATTCAATCGCATAAACCATGACAAGAAGTGGTGACAAAATCAAAGAACATATCTCAACCAAAAGACAACATTAATGCTTGTCCTTTTGAGAAATCATAAACCATGAACTCCAATTTAACATCAATAGCATACACACAATTTATTATCAATGACATTTATAAATTAACTAGAATTCAGATACACAATGATGTTACTAAAATGTCAAGCAAGGTCTTGCTAAGTATTGTTAAATTTTAGTGAGTGAGTGGCATGAAGATGCAAGTATAAAAAACAGAGGTAACCACAATTAGTCTACGTCAAATTCCTAGATTAATGGCTACCAACTACAAAGGGTGGGCATTTTAAATTAGTACACACTACAGAGTTATAGTGACAACATACTATGATCGTATCAAACAAAATGTTTAGTACAACTGGAATTAACAACCATACGATGCTTAAATAGGTAAATCTTCTTCTGTCTTAAATAAGAATTTTGACGTAAAGAATCACAATAGCAAATCCCCAAAAGAGCAAACTCGGAAGAAAACAGAGGCGAAAATAAATAACCATACGATGCTTGGGTAGGAGAATTTGGCTTGGTGGCGTTCCCGTTGGCGGCGGTTGAAGAAGTGGTGCTGCCGTTCTCGTCCGGGACGGGCTGAGGGCGTGAGGTTTTCTTGAGAGAGAGAGAGAGAGGGCGCCTACGGTGAAGGGGCGGACTCTCTCGCGAGGGCGGGGACGGTGGTGCAGGGGTCGGGTGATGGAGGCGTCGGGCGTCGGCGACGGCGGCGCAATCGGGCGATGGAGGCGTCGGGCGTCGACGGTGCCGGGTGATGGCGCCGATGGCGAACGACGGCGGCAGGGGTCGGGCGATGGAGGCGTCGGGCGTCGGCGACGGCGGCGCAATCGGGCGATGGAGGCGTGAGGTTTTCGCGCGAGAGAGAGCGTCGGGCGTCAACGGTGCAGGGGTCGGGTGATGGCGCCGATGGCGGCGATGGCAGCGCAAGCGGGCGATGGAGGCGTCGGGCGTCGGCGACGGCGGCACAAGCGTGCGATGGAGGCGTGAGGTTTTCGCGAGAGAGAGATTCGCGCACGAGAGAGAGGTCAGGAGCTATTTTGGGTTGATTTGTGTCACGTGCGCATATCCATTTTATAGTGTGGCTGTGGTCCAGGGATCCCTGGACCAGAGGATCCGCTCCGCACAAACTCCATGTATAGTCTTGGGGAAAAGAACATGCAGCAAGGTCCATGAGGTATGGAAAAACCTCAAATTACTATTTCTATCTTTAATATATTTATAAAGATTTTTTAAAAATAGAATGTCTAATTACGAAATATTAAAATTTTGAATTGTTTAAATATTTTTTAATTTATTTTAATAGTCAGTAATTTTTTTTATAGGATATTGATCATTTTAAATTCAATATTATCTAACTCATATTTTTTTTTCTTTAAAAAAAACCATGCAAACTCAGAAAACCTAGAGAGGATTTCTATCCACTGCTCAAACTAAACCAGAGGAGATCATTTATATTATTACGATGAAATTCTTCCTATCAGTTTGCAGCCTCCGAATATAAATTGATGAAACTAAATTTCATTTACGTGCTATGCAGGTGGAGTACAAACTCGGCGGCGGGCAGTGCCAAGTCCTTAAAATCATCACTGTCCAGTAAGTACATCGATGAGGATTTGGCCGGCGGCGCCGCTGGCCACTGCCGGTGCTAGTCAAGCCTTGCCCTGCAAGAAGTTATTAATGAATGAGTCACGTTACAATTGTTTTCTTCGGAAGCTGCAGTAGACTGGCACTAAAATGACCTCCAGTACAGAGGGAAAAGGTCGTAGTAATGGACACACGGATCGTGTTCTTTTGTGATGCACGTCTCTTTCATCAACCACCCATTAAGAAAAAAATGATGAACCAAACAGCAGACAAATTAAATCTGAGATGTCCGGCCCGGCCCCACGGAAGTTTCTCATTGGTCACCAGGGTAAATCAGGAAACGTTTGCGGTGGGCAGTCTAGAAGCCCAGCGTCCCAGGGTTCGCGCCCCATTTGAAGGAAAAACTCCTGCAAAATGTACCGTAGCTGGGGATCGAACCGAGGATGCATGTGTTAACTACTAGTGACCTTACCGTTGCACCATAGTCCCGGGGGCTCAACCACCCATTAAGAGCATCTGCAACGGCTCGTTACTCGAGCGTTATAACGCTCGATTAACGAGCCGTCCCCGTTAAAACTATCGTGGGGAGAGCGTTAGTGCGCTGACGCGATGAACGCGCTTAGATGTTTGAACGCGTTCATCGCATATGACATGGCACCCTGATCGGTCAAGATGACCGATCAGGGGACCTGGACCGATCAGGCAAGAGCCTGATCGGTCCAGGCTCTTGTTGATCGGTCAGCTTGACCGATCAACACCTCCCCTGATCGGTCAAGCTGACAGATTAGGGGAGATTTTTTTATTTTTTATTTATTTTTAGGGGATATGGGGTTTTAAATAAATGTTAAAAATATTTAAAAATATTATTATTATTTATTTTAAATAATAATTATTTAAATTAACAAATAAAATAAAAAATAAAAAATATGTAGATAAGAGAATGAATATGTAAAAGAATATGTATGTGAGAGAATGTATATGTGAGATAATGTGTATGTGGTACGTGGACTCCACAAATAATGAGGTTGAATGTTAAACGGTTGTAAGAGAATGAAGATGTTAATGTTAATGTGTATGTGGCATGTGGCATGTGGGTCACATGCTTTTTGATGAGGTGGTAGGTTTATAACGTTAAAGGAGTTAAACGGTTGCGGATGCCCTAACCCTGGTTCATGCTATAATATTTATCCCTGACCTTGACACATCTAATAAGCTCATAATATTCTATTTAATATTTTATTACCAGTAGATATCACCTGTATTTCTGTTACGGTATTTTATAAAAGAAAAAGAAAAAAGATAGGGAGAGTAAAAATAGGAGAGTGAAAGGCAAAGTGAATGACGTGACACTTTACATGTAGTGATCTTCGATGGGTTCACCGTGCCCCCCCAGGGTAGGCCGTCGATGGTGTCCAAACGATAATTGAGCATGTGCATATAAAGTACCACGTTATTCACTTTGCTTTCATTCTCCCATTTTCACTTTTCCTATCATTGCTCTTTATAAAATGGCGCATGTGACAAATCATAATTATTAAAAAGTGTCTTGAGATTTGATTTTTACTAAAAGACGCATCAAAAATTATCTTCTTCTTATGTCCCTCTCGTCAATAATTCTCTTTCTCAGTTTGTTTTTTGAGGCATCCGGATCACTTTTTCAGAGTTTTCATTTTCAAATAAGAGAGTGTGGTTCGGATGTCCCATGTATTCTTTTTTTTTCTTTCTCTCTCAGCGCAGATAATCTACTTGTCATTGTCGAAAAGTGATACCTATGTACGCTCCTTAGCCGTGTTATATTCGCGAGCTCATCTCCTAATCTCTCCCCCAACCAAAATCTTAGTCAAGTCTGTTCGTGTGTCCCTCAGACGACTTTAAGAGTTTGCGTGGAAGCCCACACTAATTGGCACTCTCCAGGGTAGGGGTTAGAGTTTTTGCACTACTTTATTTTTATAATAGCGAAAAAAGGTTTGTGGGTGTTTCATTCTCTTCTACCTTAGGATTCTCTACCAAGGTATGTTAGCGAGCTGATTAGGTCAAAACAACATTATTTATGTTTGGGGTTGATTCTTAACAAATTTGTAATGTTTACAACTTGTAAGCTTCAGATGACTTTGGACAAAAATTACATTGATGCAGTGTTTTAGGTTGCTTTAACAGTTTTTTTAAAGCATTTCAAATTTTATATGATCGACATATTACGAAGATCAAGAGTCCCCTTCAGTCTTTTCTTGGACATATACAAGAATTGCAATATATCCGTGAAATTTTGATCAATATATTTGAAAATTGGGATTTAATTTTGCAAGCTTTTAGATTCTCAGGTACATTTTTTAATTATAAATTATAAATACGAACTATAGTAAGATAAAATAGAGATAAAGAGGGTCTGAATTGATTTCATTTTAGACCCATTTTAATGTTTTAATTTCAGGCCTACCGAGGGCCTGAAATGAAATCATTTCAGGCCGTCTGAAATGAAATCATTTCAGACCCATTTCATTTCAGGCCCTCGGTATGCCTTAAATTATTTAAGTTCACGCCCATGTTAGGCCTGATATCAAATCATATTGGGTTTATTTTCTTGAAGATAATTAAGTATTTTAAATGTTTCAAGTGTATCAGTTGCGTTCACCAGACGAGATGTTGCTTTGTTATTGGGTATAGCAGACCGAGGTATTTTGTTCTCTATTAATTCAACTAAAGCATCGGGTGACCTTTATCTTACTTACTTCTTAAAAGAAAAATAATCTACTAGAACAAGAATTGAGGAGAATATTATGCCAAAAGTATTGAATTAGAGGATGATGTTGTATTAGTGTGTAAATTCTACATTTTGTATATATTTGTTTGTGTCTTATTTTCGTCTAGTATATATAAGGTCTCTCTAGGTCTTGTTGATATAATAGATGATTATGAGAATCTTGCTAGATTCAACTTGGTTGAAGTCATCCATCAATTTTTATCTCTACAATTACCGAAGATTGGAAACTTATTTTCATCAACTCAGAGATACCGCACTAGCACCACCCTCCCTTACCTAAAGGGATTTGCTGGCCTTTTGACAGTGAGTATAATTTTGATGTTAAATTTTATAATATTTTGATGTCGTTTATGTATTTGTATGTAACACTTGGTATAAACAAGATTTTTGAAATATGTTCCAATTCAAAAATCATACAATGTTGAAGGACCCCGAATAAATAAGTGGAAGAATATTCTTTCGCATATTAGTAAGGTGAGGGTCCTTGTCAACCGACTCTCACCTGAAAAGGTAATTATTCTAAACTGTGACCTATGTTAGTTTGATATGAAGTTGTTAACATTTGTGTACTTGTTAATTGACAGGTTATGATTGAAATAATTCCTAACCAAAATAAAAAAATATTATTTGAGAACCTTGATATCGTTGATGTCATTCCACGCATAATGGAGACATCACAAGGAGATGACACAGAAGCCGTAAGGCAAAGTAGTAAGGAATGTGGTGACTGCATTCTTAAAGACAATCGAATCAAGGAGCTATCAGCAGAGAATATGTGTTTGAATGAAAGGGTTAAAGAATTATTTGCAATAATTGAAAAAAAGGGCATGGAGGCTTAATCAAGCTATCCTGTAGTCGATCCTCTTTCTGAACCAGTAACTTGTAGAACAAGGAGAAGGAGAGGACGTGACCGAAGTCGGTATGATTACAGGGATACTTCAATTGGCAGCCCATTATGGCACCAACTATTATCTAAGGGAAAGCAGAGCAAGAAACAATATCAGATGTAGATGGTAAAAAAATTTGAACTAGAAACTATTTTTATGGACAAGGGAAAAAGAAAAATTAATGAGGTTGATATGGATGAAGAAAGAGAAATTATCACTGTAATGGAAGTCAAGTTTGAAAAAGACATAGAAGAGGAAACAAATAGAATCGCCTAACTCTACAAAATGAGAAAATAAAGCATTGTTGTATGTGATTTACTTGCATGTAAAATAAGTAAACTAAGTTGATTTTGGTCATTATTATTTTTTTATATTTATTGATGTAGTTTGTGAAGAAGTATTTTAGGACTTCAAAGAAGAAAAATCAAGATGAAGATGTGACCTACCTACTAAATAAATTGGAAAATCTAAAGTAAGCTAAGACACAGTTTATTTAATATATCTTTTTCTTTAATATATTATTTTATCGATTAACTTTGCAGGTTTACAACTTATTTAATTTAGGAGGACGCACCCTTTGGTTTGAATATGCATTCATTCCTATCTGTTCTGAATGAAGATCTTTTTACAAAAGGCGAGGTAATTGATGCTTATTGTAAAATTCTAGTTAGGAGAGCATTTGCATGTGGTATGTCATACAATAAGTCAATATATTATTCAATCTTCTTCACAGTAAGAGATCTAAATGAATTTAGAATATATATTGTAGTAGAAATAATTTTGTCTGTACATATTTTTAGTCATTAATAAGATCCTCAAGAACGTTTGGCCTGCAACAAGTGATGAAGACAGATATGATAGATGAAAGATTTAGATATATTTTAATATCTTTGTGCAGTGATAATGCACACTTTCACTTGTTGTCGGTGGATACAAAATCAATGACTTTCAATCATTTCAATTCTCTTGCTAGTGGTCGTAAATATAAATATGAATTTGACTCAGTGGTGAGCAACCATTATTCATTTATATGTTAATCATTTAGTATAAAATCTCGTTGATGGTGAATTTTAAATTCATGGTCTAACTTACAAGTAAAAGATATAAAATAATATATTCGCGAGCAACTTGGGACTATTCATCCATATCTAGAAAGTCATCATCCCTTGGACCAATGGGGCTCCGTCAGAGTAAATTGTCTCCAACAAGAAGCTAGATAAGTAAATAAGGATGAGTTTCAATTGAAAAATATTTTATAAAAAATATGGAAATTAAAATTGCTGATGTTATTTTCAGCGTGGATTGTGCCGTTTTTGTGGTGCAATACATTTGATGTCTCGTATATGATGAGAAGATGAACTTCAAATAAGGAGACATGACAAAAATGAGATTTGATGTAGCACTTTAATTTCTGAGTGGCATGTTCTATAAAACATAGGATTAATTATCTATTGTATTGCAAAAAACATCTTATGGTGTTGTAAAAAAAATAATTGTGTGTAGTTTTGTCACATCTATATAATTATATGTTAAGAAAAATAATTGTGTGTTGTTTATTCAACTCCAGTTGCTACATTGTTCTCTGCCAACCGACACGGTATGAGAACTTCATTGACATTCATTAGAACTAAGTTTAGACACCACAAATACCATCTCCTAGCTCAACCCTAACTAGTGATATCAAGTATTAAGAAATCCAAATATCCTAAGTCCATCAGTGAGTTTCCACCGAAACTCACCGATGGACCTACAAAACTCTTATTGCAATAAATTCTGAAATTATGAGTTGATAGTCTGCAAGGAATCAAATTTTGCTATGCATTGTGTATTTATGGGTTTTTTAGATGTTGTTTGATAATACGATACATTTAAACTTATTTCAAATTTAAACAAATATAAGCCTGTGTTAATCATACCTGACTATTTCAATAAAATAGTATTTTGTCAGAACAGGTAGAATTATCTAAAAGATTATCCTATAAATAATACAAAAATTTCTAAATTTTGTGGAGGACTTTGTGGTACCCATACATACTTGGGAAAAATACATTTATCCATGTATCTATCATCATTCCCAAGTATGACACAAAACTCAAAAATTTTCTATGAAAATTAAGGCAAACAAGGAGGCAGCCTCCCCCTTAACCTATGCCTTCTACCAACTTTCAATTTACCAAGGTGAAGTTCTTGTTGGAACTTGGATGGCTAGAGAGGGGGGGGGGGTGAATATAGCCAGACACACAAATCGCTTTCTCTTTTACATTTCTCTGCAGTTAGGGTTAGTAGCACAGCGGAAGCAAGAACAAAATATAACTGTAGAAATGAAAAACTAACTACAAACGCTAACAAAGAGGATTTACAAGGTTCGGGGATAACTTGCCCCTACTCCTTGGCGTGCCCTTAAGGTGGGGGATCCCTTGATCGTCGGCAGATCAAGCCCCGGAAAATCCGGATAGAAAGCAACCTCCTTCTCGGTGGAGTAACCTCTCCACAGCGTTTCAAGATGAATGAAGTGTTAAGTATAGGAAACACAAGAAGAAATCTTACTGAGCACTTAGAACCTCAAGAACACAAGCAAACTCCTCACCGAGCTCCACTCAGCACAGATCTCACGCAAGAACTCCTTTCTTCGTGTCTTCTTGCTGATGGACTCGCCAAGCCTTTTGTTTCTTCTTTCCAAGTGCTCAAGTAACAGCAGGTTGCTCAAAGATTCATAGTAGAGTTATCGCACAAGTGTAGAGCAAAAGCTTTTTGATGTGGAGAACAAGAAGTCTAGCACTTCGTCAAAACTCTTGTTCAGCTCTTCTCCGCTACATAGTTTAACCAGCTTCCATCGCCAAGTCACACGCTCCTCTGCAGCAGCTCCCAGCTGCTCACCTGCAGCAGCCAGCTACCCCTGACCTCCTCTGGACTCACTGAAACTCCTCCAGTCGAGCCCCAGGCCATCAGCTCCTCAGCTGTTGCAGCTCGTGCCAGAGAACGTTACAACCTGCGGAAGCAAATGGACAAACCTGCTGTAGCGAAATACCCAGTTTGACTCACCATGGATGGTCCCTGAGTCACCTGCACACTTAGCAGCTCATTAGGGCAGCAAATCAATAGAAGATCAAACATCAGAGAGCTCAGAACAAGTATCAGTAGTGTATCAGTAGGAATCAGAGTGAGATCAGACGCGATCAGAGCGTCTGATAGCGCGTTTGAATTAAAGTGATCGATCACCAGACCGATCAGAGTGACTTCTGATCAGTCACCAGACCGATCAGGCTGGGTTCAGACCGATCAGGACCCAACCTGATCGGTCCCCAACGCATAATCAGAAATCGCGACTTCTCCAGGACTGATCACCAGACCGATCCCAAGTCGTGGATCGATCACCAGACCGATTCACCCCTTTGCAGGGTGATTTCCTAGTTTCGCAGTCCAACCCTCCTGATCGGTCCACAGACCGATCAGGGTGTCCTCCGACCGATCAGTCTCCAGCCTGATCGGTTATAAGGAGGAGTCCGTGACACTTGATCGTTCACCAGAACGATCTGAACAGTATCCCAGATCGGTCACCAGACCGATCAGGAGCCAATCATTAGAGTTCCTCAAACTCACTGTATGCTCCCTGATCGGTCACCAGACCGATCAGGAGCCAACCAGTAAGTGAACTGTATGCTCCCTGATCGGTCACCAGACCGATCAGGAGTCGATCAGTAGCCCAACAAGGTCACTGTGTGCTCCCTGATAGGTCACCAAACTGACCAGTCATTGCTGGATCGGTCACCAGACCGATCCACGAAGGAACACCATGCCAACTTCCCTGATCGGTCACCGGACCGATCCAGGCAAAGCCAAACCCACTCTAAGTCAATAGAACTGACTCCCAGCCTCCCCTGACTCATGCTTAGTCCCCCGAACCACGACACCATGCCCAGTTTCACTTACCGGGACTTCAACCTAGCCCTCCAAGCTAGGACCTGACCCTCCAAGCCGGGATTTCATCCAACCTAGCCCTCCAAGCTAGGACCTGGCCCTCCAAGCCAGGGTTTCATCACCTAACCCTCCGAGTTAGGAATTTTCACACCTAGCCCTCCAAGCTAGGACTTTTCCACACCTAACCCTCCAGGTTAGGAATTTTCACACCTAGCCCTCCAATCTAGGTCTTTCTCACACCTAACCCTCCAGGTTAGGAATTTTCACACCTAGCCCTCCAAGCTAGGACTTTCTCACACCTAACCCTCCAGGTTAGGAATTTTCACACCTAGCCCTCCAAGCTAGGACTTTCTCACACATAACCCTCCAAGTTAGGATTTCATCCACCTAGCTTCCCAAACTAGGACCTGACCCTCCAAGCCAGACTTTCATCAAACCTAGTCCCACTAGGTATGCCTAGTCCACGACCAGGACTTAATCCCAATCATCTCATCAACCTGAACTAAAATTGGTGTCAACAGTAAAACAACAATCAGGGTCAGACTGCATCAACAATCTCTCCCTTTTTGTTGTTTGACAACCTGATTTTAAGTTTAGGAATTTGAATCCAATTATCCCAAATCTCAGAATTGTAGGAGAATCAGGATCCTCCCCCTACAACATTTAAACTCATAATCGTCCTAAACTTAACCAACCACACTCTCCCCCTTTGTCAAACACCGAAAAGGATGTAGACAGGTTGTTAAATTTAAACATACTCCCCCTAAACCCTAGGGATTTCCCAAAACAACATAAGATTTGATTTAATTTTGAAAAACATATGAAAACATATGATAAATATAAAGCATGGCAAAACAATCATATGTATCATATGAACATGGAGTAAGAATAAGCAGGAACTAGAAATAAACATGGAATAGCATGTTTTACATGAAAATAGTCATAATGTCAGATGCATCACAGCATAGTCAAGTACAACAAAAATCCAAGACAGACAAATAGTTAGATGCATATCAATGCATCAAAGTATAGTCAACAACACCATCAAGACATAACATGCAAAACAGTCAAATCACCAACTATCAGAGTACAACCATAGTCAATCGTCGGCGGAGGGGTCATCGGCCTGCATGGGGTCATCGGGTGTGTCATCATCAGGTACACAGGACCCCGGTGCAGCACTGCCAGAAGGCGCAGATCCAGGAAACGTGTGCTGACGTCACTTGTCATACCATGTCTGCTGCAGAGAACGGACCCCCGAGACATCGGACTCCAAAGCGTGAAGTCGGCGATCGAAGGATCGAAACTCTGACCGGAGCACCTCTCGCCAGAGCTCTGAGACATGGAAGTCGTGCTGCATAGTGAGCTCCAGCTCGAAAACCTGCCAGCAGATGTCTGGATCTGGCTCGAAATCATAGTCCGCTGCTAGTATGGGCGCCTCCTGATGAGCAGCAGCATCTGCCGGTGCCTGAATGTGTGCGCCCCTAGGTAGCTCTCCAAGACCCCGCCCGTCCTTCCACACAAGAGCCCGATCTTGATCCCTGATGATGATACTAGACTTGGCACACGCCCGCCTACCAAGCCGGCAATCCTGTCTAACCATTGGCACTGTCCTACCCTTGGTTACATCAACACCTATTGACATAAGCCAGTCAGTGATGACATGACCAGACGACATATACATAGTGCGACGACTGGGCTCTCGATAGGAAATGATCAACTGAAAGATGCTCTCCATAATGTCAAAGTCAAGGCAACGATGCATGTAGCGACCCGCCTTCTCTACCTTCAGACGGATCGTTACTTCTCTCTACTTCTCTACTTTTGGTACATGACTAAAAATGCGGAAATTTTTTTTTTTAAACTTTTAAATTCATCTAACAATTATATTCTAACTTAAGCAGTCATGTATAATAACATATCACACTTTCTATCTCAAAAGCTCACATATGGTACACTTTGAAGCTTGCCTCGCCCAACACCACAGTCGGGTATCAGTCGACTGATACTGTATCAGTCGACTGATAGCCTGAAATCTGAATTTTCAGGTTTTCGGCAGTTGCTTCACAGCTCCTCCAAACTTATAATTTCGAGCCATATGGAATCATGACACCATTTCTATACTCTATGACAGTTTTCAAATGAGTTTAGCCAATCAAAACGAATCCATAAACTTGAAATTTGGACTTTTGCGGAAGAGAATAAACTATACAAGTTATATGAACTTTAACACTAAAGTTTGTACCAATCTTGACTTCTATACATTCATATAACCAAATACATGTTCTATGACCTTGCTAAAGCATCATGAAATGTGAATGCAACTTTTCTAAACATATTTAAGCAATGAAACTTAATTCAAAGAAGAAATTGATACTATCTTGGCACATGCATCTATTTCTCTAACTAAGTATCAATATCTCTAACTACTCACAATTCTACTCATCCAGTACAGTCATAAGAATATATAGGCTAAAAGAAATGACATGGAATCTTTACTCTAAGAATTTGAGTATGTAAAACTATCCAAAACTTAAATGTTCGCTAAACTCCATAAAACAAAAACTTGAAATTCAAATGAACTATAACATTGTGAATTAAATAACTAAATTGTCTTGTGCCAAAGATCTCCCCATAATCAGCCACCACACACACTTTTCTCAGCACCGTCTCGTCGCCTTCCTTCAGAATTGCTTGCCTTTACCTTTATCTGCAATAAGAGGAAATGCAACTAGTAAGCAAAAAGCTTAGTAAGTACTATCTAGCTCACAAAATCTCGAAATGTGCAAACATGCTTCTAGATCAAACTGAAAATCATATGAGATACTAATATGCTTGAAAGAAAACTAAGAACATGTATAACTCAAAACATGCATACTCAAGCAATGATAAATCTCAATTTACTTTTCTTGGCTCAACTTGAAACTTTAGCTATTCTTTAACTTTTAAAAACTTTCTTAAACTTTAGAAACTTTGCTAAAGCATATACTTTAAAATAATAATCACTTGGATCCACCGAAGACGT
Organism: Boesenbergia rotunda; assembly: GCA_024364735.1. NCBI lineage: Eukaryota > Viridiplantae > Streptophyta > Magnoliopsida > Zingiberales > Zingiberaceae > Boesenbergia > Boesenbergia rotunda. Next base: position 68,985 of record JAGFNQ010000871.1, on the reverse strand, counting down.
AAGTACCATCTCATATGCGCGTTCCCTAAAAGGTTGGGGTAGCGAGCCACCAATCCTAATAGAGCAGACCTTGGTCTACCAGGGCCAAGACCTTGGAATTGGACACCTGGATTTCTTTAACGACGCCCTTGGACGCCGGGTACTGGCCTTATAAAATAAAATAGCTTTTCTTTCTTTTCTTTCTTATCTGTAAATGCCTTGGCATTTTCTCGAGCACCTTGCGTGCTAAAATCCCTAAGTCTTGACTTTTGGGGATTTCTTAAGGCCTTGGCCTTTTCTTTTCTTATCTTTATCTTTTATTTTCTTTTCTCATAGCTTTTCTTGGACCCTAAACTCACATAGGATATTAATCAACATATATAAGTATATAATGAACTAAGATCACATGCAAAAACTCAAACAAAAGGAAATATCTCTTTTAAAAACTTTTAAAGGAAATTCTCGCGGAAAAACCGCCTCTTACTGCAGGTGAGCAGTACTTACATTGATATCTTGGACTTACAACCAAGATTGACGTCTAAGACTCGGGAGAAACTTGAGATCTCGGAGAATTCTTCGCGCCTACGCGTTCTCCTCGTCGAGACGAACGCAACGCTCCGCTTTCCTTGATCCCTCCTTGGCCGGCGCCCCTTGGAAGAGGAGAGAAAGGGCTTGGTGTTGGCGTGCGTGCGTGAGAGGGGGAGGATGTCGCGCGGCTAGGGTGAGGAAGAGGAAAACCAAAAATTCTAATTTCCTCTCTTAACTTATCTATTTATACTTATGGGGGCGGATCGACCTAACTACACCTTAAATATAAGTCTCTCCACCCTTTGCTGTGCTTGATACCCTAGCCTGGCTGGTCGCGCGCTTGCCTGGTTTCGTGCAGGTCGCGACTTCGAACCCCCCTGCTGCCCTTAAGTGGTTTTTCCTTTTTTTTTCTCCCTTTCTTTTTTTTTAAAATACCAAACGGACTCGGAAAATTCCATAAAAATATTCTAAAAATTTCTAAAAATATCTAGAATATTTCTAAACTATTTTAAAATAATTCTAAGGACTTTAAGAAATAAAAATGGAAATTTTGGGGCGTTACAATCCCCCATACCTTATAAAAAGTTCGTCCTCGAACTTAGAATAATTCTGGATATCTTTCTCTCATGCTGTCCTCACGTTCCCAAGTAGCCTCTTCATGCTTTTGATTCTGCAAGATGACCTTCACTAGTGGCACTTCTTTGTTTCTTAATCTTTTAACTGCTTTGTCCACTATCTGTGTCAGTCTGCTCACATAGCTAAGATCCTCTTGGATCTGTACTGACTGAGGCTGAATCACTTGGCTAGGGTCGTGAATACACTTCTTTAGCATGGAGACATGAAATGTACTGTGGATAGCTGACATATCCTCTGGTAAGTCCAACTCATATGCTACCTTACCAACCCTCTTTATGATCTTGTAGGGTCCTATGTAGCGAGGACTTAGCTTGCCCTTTTTACCAAATCTCATCACTCCCTTCATAGGAGCGACCTTGAGAAATACTGAATCTCCATCTTGGAATTCAAGTGGCCTACGGCGTGTGTCAGCATAACTTTTCTGTCTACTCTGAGCAGTCTCAATCCTCTGGCGGATCGTCTGGATAGCCTGAGTGGTCTCATCTATAAGCTCAGTCTGGCTGCCTAGTTCTGACTCCATCTCCTTCCTCTCACCAGCTTCTTGCCAACATATGGGTGATCTACATTTCCTGCCATACAATGCCTCATAAGGTGGCATCCTGATGGTGGCCTGATAGCTATTGTTGTAGGCAAACTCAGCTAAGCACAGAAATTTACACCAACTACCTTTAAAGTCCAATGCACAAGCCCTGAGCATGTCTTCTAAAATCTGATTTACTCTCTCTGTTTGTCCATCCGTCTGGGGATGGAAGGCTGTGTTGAACTGAAGTTTGGTGCCTAGGGCGTCCTGAACACACCTCCAAAAATGGGAGATGAATCGCCCATCTCTGTCAGAAACGATCGACTTCGGGACTCCGTGAAGCCTGATTACTTCTTTCACGTACA
>JAGFNQ010000871.1:22953-64514 GCA_024364735.1 Boesenbergia rotunda | reverse complement strand
TGTCTTGTTCTCAATCAGGACTGGCTTCTGCTGTGCTTGCTGTGCCTTGATGCTATTCAGGTAGTGCTCTGAGATTAGAGCACTACTGACCAACTCCTCGCTGGTCTGGGGTCGGTGCATCCCGCTGTTCACGTTGAGTGCTATCTTAGGGTTCAGCATGCGGAGCATCAGTCTGACTCGCTCCTTCTCTGTGCTGACTAGCTCTGGGCAGAGGCGAGCTAGTCTGTTGAACTTTGCGACTGCTTCTCCCACTGATAGGCTACCCTGTCTGAACTCCATGAAGTCCTCGAAGTGCTTGTTGGTAACCTTCATGTGGAAAAATTCCTCATAGAACTCGTGCTCAAAATCTGCCCAGCTCATTTGGTTGACTATCTTCTTACTCTTGACTCGCTCCCACCACATACGAGCATCTCCAGTTAGGCAGAAGGAGGCACATTTGACCTTCTCAACCTCTGGCCAGTCAAGAAGCTCCATTGTGCTCTCTAAAGTCTTGAACCAAGCCTGGGCATCCCAGGGCTCAGTCGTGCCTGAGAAGCTTTCAGGTTTCAGTCTCTGCCACTGGACGAGGTATGCTTCTGGTCTTCGGTTCACGCAGGGTCTCTGTGGACGGTGGAACTTCGCCACTACTGGAGTTCCCACTCCTGCTGTGGGTGGTGTAGGGGCGCTGGGTGCTGATTTGCCATCAGTGTGGCGATGATCTTCTGTTGTTCTGTAATCTGAGCTTGCATTTGAGCAATGACTGCCATCAGGTTTGGCTGTTCTGTGCCAGGCTCACTGTTATCTTGAACTGGAGTTCTGTTATTAGCATTAGGAGCTCGGCCTCTTCTTGCCATCTAATAATGCATAAGGAAACAAGAAATCACTACTACATCTCTAGGTATAAACTTGTCTTCTTACTTAGAAATCTAATATCCATTCTAGGGATTAAACATGATTCCGTGATACTAAGGGATTAAACATGCTTCCTTGTTCTATGCACATGTGAGTAGTACTTAAGCATTTCTCTATACTGCAATTAAATAAAGGAGCAATAGAAAAACTGAAACTTAAAGCTTTCTTACTTGAAGACGGCAAGGTTGATGCTGATGTGTGTGTGATGCTGGAGAATGGGAACTGCTCTGATACCACCTGTAGCGACCCGCCTTCTCTGCTTCAGACGGATCGTTACTTCTCTCTACTTCTCGACTTTTGATACATGACTAAAAATGCGGAAATCTTTTTTTTTAAACTTTTAAATTCACCTAACAATTATATTCTAACTTAAGCAATCATGCATAACAACATATCACACTTTCTATCTCAAAAGCTCGCAAATGGTACACTTTGAAGCTTGCCTCGCCCAACACCACAATCGGGTATCAGTCGACTGATACTGTATCAGTCGACTGGTAGGCCTGAATTCAGAAAACTCAGGTTTCGGCAGTTGCTTCACAGCTCCTCCAAACCTATAATTTCGAGCCATATGGAATCATGACACCATTTCTACACTCTATGACAGTTTTCAAATGAGTTTAGCCAATCAAAACGAATCCATAAACTTGAAATTTGGACTTTTGCGGAAGAAAATAAATTATTCAAGTTATATGAACTTTAACACTAAAGTTTGTACCAATCTTGACTTCTATACATTCATGACACCAAATACATGTTCTATGTCCTTGCTAAAGCATTATGAAATGTGAATGCAACTTTTCTAAACATATTTAAGCAATGAAACTTATTTCAAAGAAGAAATTGATACTATCTTGGCACATGCATCTATTTCTCTAACAAAGTATCAATATCTCCAACTACTCATATTTCTACTCATCCAATGCAATCATAAGAATATATAGGTTAAAAGAAATGACATGGAATCTTTACTCTAAGAAATTGAGTATGAAAAACTATCCAAAACTTAAATGTTCGCTAAACTCCATAAAACAAGAACTTGAAATTCAAATGAACTATAACATTGTGAATTAAACAACTAAATTGTCTTGTGCCAAAGATCTCTCCATAATCAGCCACCACACACACTTTACTCAGCACCGCCTCGTCGCCTTCCTTCAGAATTGCTTGCCTTTACCTTTATCTGCAGTAAGAGGAAATGCAACTAGTAAGCAAAAAGCTTAGTAAGTACTATCTAGCTCACAAAATCTCGAAATGTGCAAATATGCTTCTAGAACAATATGAAAATCATATGAGATACTAATATGCTTGAAAGAAAACTAAGAACATGTATAACTCAAAACATGCATACTCAAGCAATAATAAATCTCAATTTACTTTTCTTGGCTCAACTTGAAACTTTAGCTATTCTTTATCTTTTGAAAACTTTCTTAAACTTTCGAAACTTTGCTAAAGCATATACTTGAAAATAATAATCACTTGGATCCACTGAAGACGTAAGTACCATCTCATATGCGCGTTCCCTAAAAGGTTGGGGTAGCGAGCCACCAATCCTAATAGAGCAGACCTTGGTCTACCAGGGCCAAGACCTTGGAATTGGACACCTGGATTTCTTTAACGACGCCCTTGGACGCCGGGTACTGGCCTTAGAAAATAAAATAGCTTTTCTTTCTTTTCTTTCTTATCTGTAAATGCCTTGGCATTTTCTCGAGCACCTTGCGTGCTAAAATCCCTAAGTCTTGACTTTTGGGGATTTCTTAAGGCCTTGGCCTTTTCTTTTCTTATCTTTATCTTCTCTTTTCTTTTCTCATAGCTTTTCTTAGCCCTAATCTCATATAGGGTGCTTAATCAACTTATACAAACATATAATGAACTAATATCACATGCCGAAAATCATAAACAAAAAAACTATCTCTTTTAAAACTTTTAACGGAAATTCTCGCGGAAAAACCGCCTCTTACTGCAGGTGAGCAGTACTTACATTGATATCTTGGACTTACAACCAAGAACGGCGTCGGAGGTTCGAGAGAAACTTGAGATCTCGGAGAATTCTTCACGCCTACGCGTTCCTCTCGTCGCGGGGATCCCGAATATAGGAATATCTCTCGGAGGAGAGCTTTGGCCGGCCCTCGAGGGCTTGGTGTTGGTCGGCGTCGCCCAAGAGAGGAGAGGAGGTCGGCGTGAGGGTTTGGAGAGGAGAGAAATAAAACTTCTCTCTTTAATTATCTATTTATACCTATGGGGCGGATCGACCTAACTACCCCTTAAATATACTTCTCTCCATCCCTTGTTGTGCTTGATACCCTAGCCTGGCTGGTCGCGCGCTTGCCTGGTCTCGTGCTGGTCGCGGGTTCGAACTCCCTGCTGCCCTTTAAATTTTTTTTCCTTTTTTTTTTCTTTCCTTTTTTTTAAAATACCAAACGGACTCGGAAAATTCCATAAAAATATTCTAAAAATTCCTAAAAATATCTAGAATATTTCTAAACCATTTTCAAATAATTCTAAGGACTTTAAGAACTAAAAATGGGAATTTTGGGGCGTTACATACTATACACTTGATGCAATGATCTATTCTGTACGCACCTCAGCCACCACCAGACCGGCGGTCGGGTGAACCAGAAACAGAAAAACCAACCAATCATGGTTGCATAGAGAAGCCAAACACTTGTGGCCTACAACATATGAAGCCCAACACTCGTGGCTATACAGATAGGACGCCCAGCACTCGTGGCGATGCAAGTACGTAGCCCAGCACTCGTGGCTATGCAAACATGATGCCCAACACTCGTGCAATGCAAGTATGACGCCTAGCACTCGTGGCGATGCAAGTATGTAGCCCAGCACTCGTGGCTATGCAAATATGATGTCCAGTACTCGTGGCAATGCAAGTATGTAGCCCAGCACTCGTGGCTATGCAAATATGATACCCAGCACTCGTGGCAATGCAAGTATGACGCATAACACTCGTGGCGATGCAAGTATGTAGCCTAGCACTCGTGGCTATGCAAATATGATGCAAGCATGACTGGTGACGGGCTCAGACCTCAGGGGGGGCGATGGTCTCCATCATGATAATAGCTTAATCAATACAGGAAACCTGACTACGCGACGGGCTCACACCCTAGGGGAGCCGATGATCGCCAGTATGCAATCATACAGAGCCTACAGCTCAGTATACCACTTAGAGGGTAAAGTATGCTAACGACACCCTCCTCACTAATCAGATCCTCAACCATAGGCCGGTAGGAAAGGTATAGGTCTAACACATCTATCCAGATCTAACCATTCTACCCTAGGTATCGATGCAAGGTATATCTAGGAATCAATCCAACTACAGGTACAAAGTGACCTATTACTGTATCTAAGTACATATGTACGCATGACAAATATCGAGACTGTATGGAACTAAACAGGAGTCATCTAAAGGAGTAAACAACATATATCTGATCATAATACATAAAGGTAGGTATAGCGTAGAAACCTACTGCTATCTATAACAAACTATACATAATAGTAAGACAGTATCAAAAAAGATAAGTCAGGGGTACCCGCCTCAAAGTAGGAGTAGTCCGTATCAAATAATAACCTCCCGTCAAGAAGTCCAAAAGCAATCAATGTCCTGTACCAAAAGATATAGTTTAGCTATCATACCAATTGATACTAACCAACTAAGTACTCAGTCATATTAGGATTAACGCAACTCTCTCAATTAGGTTTAATTCCACAACATAGCTCTTGGTAAGAGCATTACAAATCCCAATGGAACCCAACCGCTTAACCTAATCCCAACCATGTATCACAATACACCAAAACATAGGATCAAAGCCACCAATTCACCATGCTATAAAACTAAACCTAACATGTTTAATACATAAGCCACATATAGATCAGACACTACAATTCGTATCAATCCCCAATACAAAATCAACTCCAACCTTCACAACCCACGCCAGATCATCACAACCAAGAATAGAACCGATTAATTAGATACTCATCCACAACAAATCAAAATTGGGATTCAAGCATCCAATTTCTAACCAAGGCAGATTCAATAATTCATCCAACCTATCTACTCACAGATCAAGTCCAAGAAAACAGAATCTATACAGAAAGTTAATAGGACTCTGATCAAAGCCAACTAATCTCTAAAACCCATCAGAAGATTCCAAAACAAGGAGTTGCTACAAGGGACTACAATTCCGAATAAAAACCCTACTCATCCAGCCAATCTCCATCATCAATTTAATCCCAAGCAACATTGAACAAGGCATAACCTTACCTGATGTGGTGCGCCCCAAGAACCTTCTCTGCCCCCTGCTTCTACTCCCGGCCGAATGACCCCCTTGCTAAGGCAAAATTGGTGTTACAAAAACCCGTGAGGCTTTCAGTCAACAGAGTAGGGATTCACCACATCACAAGCGAGAACCAATACCTCACCTTGGCCACCAACGGAAATATTCACAACCGAGCATGTGCTAACCAGCAAATCGCCGAGTCTCAAGCTCCCCTCCGCTGTTCTGCTCGAGAATCCTAGGAGGAGATCAACCTATGGCTCTGGTCGCTTAGTGTTTGAATCCTCATCGCCGATGAAGAGGAGACCTGGGGCCTCGTGCTGGCTTAGCTATGGTTGAAGGTTGCGAATTAGGGCTATGGGGGTCGGGGGAATAAGAAGGGTATTTATGAGGCGCACATTTGCAATTTAGCCCCTCTAATTCTGTCATTTCGCTCAAAGCCCTCGGCTTCTTGGTTTAACCCACTTGAGTTTATCAAATTTACAACTCAACCCCCTTTTTCACCGTTTAGCCCTTCAAAGTTTGGATTTATACTCATACTACCTTCCAAACCACTAGGATTTAAGCAATTGAGCCCATCAAATTAGGGTTCTACTTCCTCCAACCACTTGAGATCCCTAAACAGATAACAAGAAATTCTATAAAATTTCTCAAAATTTTCTGGTCCATATTTAATTTAGTCGAATCTAACATCATGATCCTTAAATATCGCAACGGGTCACACTTAATGATGACGTGGACCGTTTCAAAGAGTATCTTGTAACCGACAAAGGGGGGACGTGTCATAGATCATGGGACGCACCAAGGCAGCCGTCGCAGGAATAAATGGTAGTCCAACTCCTCCGGTAAGGGGGTTATGCATTCTCTGCTACTCATATATCTTTCTGCCTTCTACATTTTCTCTGCATCGAGGCACTGACTTGAGCGTCGGAGTGGGCTCCGTCGGACAACCTCCGGCGTGTTCCCCTAACGCTCGTGTTGATCTCGCAGGGCGCAGAGTTCCTCCCTTAACGTCAGCATCTACGTGGGCTGAATCCTAGTGACTGGCCGTCGACGTCAATTCCTTCCAGAACAAGTTTGGTGTCGTCTGTGGGAAACCAGTGAAGCACCAGAAGGAGCACCGATGGCAGGGTCGAAGGGACAATCCATTATCCTGATGAGGGAGGAACTAGATCGCTTGGTGGCCAACGCCATCAAAGAAGCGCTTGAGCAACACCAAGTCGAGCAAGCCGTCTCGCAGCGAGAGGCTCCTGCATGGGAGGAGATCCCTAGAGCCTCCATCTCGCACTCGCGAAGATCTGTCACACCCTTGGGGCGACGGGACGGAGCAGCCCCAGGTCCCCGAAGAGGCTCTCCCGGAGATATCGAGAAGACTCACTCTGTAGCCTCCAGCACGCAGAGGCACGAAGAGGGACAAGGAAAAAGGGAGGAACCTAAGGCCTCCCATAAGGTTCCCTCGACTCCCTTCTCATCTGAGATTGTGGAAGACCCATGCCGAAGAAGTTTCGTGGGCCGGGGATCACTGATTATGACGGGAAGACAGATCCGGAGGATCATGTCTACAAATTTGAAAATGCGACACTCCTGCACCAGTATACTGACGATGTGAAGTGCCGGGTGTTCCTGAACACCCTGTATGGAGCAGTCCAACGATGGTTCTAGAGGCTACCACAAGGTTCTATCAACTCCTTCATGGAGTTTAGAACTGCCCTCCTCCACCACTTTGCCAGTAGTCGTCGCTATTAAAAGATGACACTAAATTTTTTCGCCCTCAAGCAGAAGCCAAAAGAGCCACTCAAGGAGTAGATTCAGCGGTTCAACAGGGTGGCATAAGGTGTGCCCAGTGTCACGTCAGAAATCCTCGTCAGTGCCTGCACCCAAGGGTTTGCGAAAGTGGATTTTTTCCTATCCCTGGTCAAGAAGCCCCCCATCAGCTTCGACGATCTGCTGGGGCGTTCTGTCAAGCACGTTAACGTGGAGGAGGTGCAATATGCCCACCGCAAGGAACCAGCCGGAGTCCTCCCTCAAGCTGTTCCCTGGTCTAAAAGGAGGGAGCCCCCAGCCCCAACCTGAGGAAAAGACGTTCACCTCAGGAAGGATCAGTGGGCTGGTAGGCGAAGGCTGGTCGAGACGGTGGATACCGAGTAGCCAGAGCCATTGCTGAAGTACTACAGTTTTCATGGCAGTACCACACACTCCATCGAGGAGTTTCACGCCTTGAAGAAGAAATTTAGTGAGGAGGCATACACTAAACCTCGGAGAAAGTGGAATAAAGCGGGGTATCACCGAAGATCTCCACGGTGAAGCCTCTCTCCTCGGCGGCAGCAGGCCGGGTAAAACAAGACCCAACATCGGTCTCGGTCACAGTCACAAGGAAGGAGTCGGGGGCCTACACCCCATAGATCTCCCTCCTTAAAAAGAGATCCCCAGAAGGGCAAGACCCCTGTGTGTGGCCCGCCCTCGGGGCATGTTGGAGTAATATCCGGGGAACCCACCGGGCAAGGAAGTCTCATACCCTGCGACTGGAAAATTACTCAATCGGGACGAGTCGGAGCCAAGAGCACGTCCTTATAATTTCTTTCGGTCCAGTAGACCTAGAAGAAGTGAGAGCTCCCCATGAAAACGCCCTAGTAATCCTTGTCCGCATATCCAGCTACGAGGTTAAGCGCATCTTCATGGACACAAGAAGTTCCGTGAACATCCTGTACAAGGTGGCTCTGGACCAGATGCAGATCGATGAGGATGAGCTACTCCCGGTTCGACCCCATTGTTCGACTTTACGGGGTATCGAGTACAGCCGATAGGGCAAATCACCCTGTCGCTATCATTCGGCAGCGACGTGCTGGAGAGGACTAGGAGGGCACCTTTCTTGATTGTGGATGCTCCCTCATCTTACAACGCCATCCTAGGTCGCCCGACGATGAGTGTCTTCCAGGTGGTGGTTTCCGTCTACCACCAGAAGCTAAAATTCCCCATGGGCGACCGAGTGGCTAAAGTCAAGGGAAACCAGCTGGTGTCTCGACGATACTACAGTGGGGAAGTCAGGTCTGAGTCCCGAAAGAACCTAAGGGCTCCTTTTTACTAATACAACACATCCATCATAACTAAGTAAGATCAATAACCCAACAATCACTGAGGTAAACCCTACTATTACTGTGTAAGCATCAACTATTAATTAATACAAATCAATCACAACATTGTTTAATTAACTAAGTTGAAAGAAAAGATCTAATTAATATCATCCTTTTTACTAATACAACACATCCATCATAATTCATCGCAAACCTCCATTTCCAACTCAAAAATAGAACAAGAACAGAACCCAATTACAATTCCATCCCCCAACAAAACTGTGGCATTCCATCTAACACATCAACACTAGCAAACATGAGGTAAACCCTACTAATCCAAGTCAATTCCTACAGCAACTTCATTTGCTCATATCAAAACACAATCCCATCATGTATTCGAAATTCAATCATAAAAACAACCTACTGATCCAACTCAAAGCTTCCTCAATTCATGCAAGATCAATAACCAAACACAACTATAACTCCTCCATGATCGACAGAAGCTCAAAACAAAATCATCCCAAAAGCAGAACTATCATCAAGCTGCCAAAGAATTTGATCATAGGGAAAACCAAGGCAACAATCCAATTACTTTATTAATAGACCAACTGTATAACTCCAAACCAATTCAAGTCTCACGGTAAACAAAATCAAATGCCAAAACCAATCAATCTCAAGATCAGCTAGCCAAATTTGAAGCAAAGCTTGCAGTAAGCAAGAACAGAACTCAAATCTAATCCAATGCAACCAAATTGTGATTTTATGCAGGAACACAAATTAATCTGATTCTTACCTCAACTGTGTCGATGACCCTTCCCTAGCTTCGGATCTGACCATGCATCACATCGCCAGCATGGATGATCTTGCTCTGATCCAGTGACCCAATTTCCCGAATCCTCACCTCTGATCCCACTCCTTGCTGGTGATCGATGGTGAGCCACAAGCCTTTGGCTAGGAATGATGCTCGAAATCCAAGATTAGGCACCGAAATTCCCTCACGAGGTGAACTGAGGGGTGTCGATTTGGGTGGGTCGGGTGGGGTTCGGGTCGGGTTGGAATTTTTTTTTAACTCCCGACTCGAACCCGAATTCAACCCAAAATGCCCAAACCCAAACCCGAACTCGACCAACCCGAACCCGACCTAAATAACCCCAAAAAAACTAATTTAAAAGGGTTTTTTTGGCTATTTTCCCTATAATTATTCACTTTTAACTCAATACTCCATCATGATTATACTAATATTGATATTAATATACATAAAAGAATCTTAATTTTTAAAATAAAATTTGATTTAACCTCAAAAAAATCACTAAACATTAAATTCAGGTCAATCCAAATCCGACCCGAACCCGATTCAAAAATTTTCATCCCAAAATCCTCCAATGCGAACCCGACCTGAACCCAAAAATTTTCAACCATAACTCGATTTTTTTTCAGGTCAATTCAGGTTGGGTCATCGGGTCGGGTTTATTTTTGACACCCCTAGTGAACTCCATCAACATCGGCAGCTTCGCGAACCTCACACAACCCTAATCCAACATCGCTGAGCTCGCGACAAGGTGGATCGGAGGAAGGGAGACATCATGGGTCGAGAGGAAGAGAAGGTGAAGGCTATGGAGGAAGGTCAGTTGAGATCGAGAGGGAGAAGATGCTCAACTGGCTCGCGTTGACTGGGAAAGGAAGAAGCCGGGGCGGAGGGCTCGTGTGCGACACAGCGCATTCGGGCGGAGAAGAAGTGGAAGGGAGGGCTTAAGTGGATGGTGCATTTTGCAGTTAACCCCAAGGGGTTTAAGCGTTCAAATCCCTCCATATTCGGCTAATCCCAAATGAGCCCCTTAAAAAGCAATGCGTTCGAAACCCGAAAACCCCTCCATAAACTTTCGAAAAAAAATTTGGTTCAGGTTTTTAAATCGCCATATTTTACATTTATATCTTTCGTTGTGTGTTTTGTGTTTGTATAAGTCGTGTGGTCTACATTTAAACTGTGTGGTTATAGATCCAGCTATGTGGGTTGTTGTATTAAACTGTATGGTTGTGTTTTATTTTATTTTCAGCCGTGTAGGCTGATGACATGTTTTGTTGAGTCATGTGGCTATTATATACAAGATCTATATATTGTCCGTACAAGAGAGATGTTACTCATTTTTTGACCAAGTATCAGTCTCAGGGCATGATGCTTACTATTCCGGAAGGAATCAACGTCGATAGCCAGTCACCAGGGTTCAACCCACGTAGATGCTGACTCTAGAGGAAGATTTCTCACCCTGCGAGATTAACACGAGCGTTAATGGGAACACGCCGGAGGTTGTTCGGCGGAGTCCACTCCGACACTCAAGTCAGTGTCTCAGTATAGGAGATGGAAGAAAGCAAGGAGAAGATGCTTAAGTTAGAGAGTGCGTAACCCCCTTACCAGAGGGGTTAGAGTACCTTTTATACTTGAGGCGACAATTATACGTGTCTCCACGATCTTTGCCATGCCCCCTCGATCTTCGACTACTGGATAACCCTTGTAACGGCTGTCGCCGCCATGAAATCTGAACCATTGTGATAATGAAGGAGTTAATGGCCATGTATTACGGGTCATAATCATCCCGTGATTATAGGTGATGATTATCTGCAGATCCGAAGAAAGGAGGGTCGTTACTTGAGGTCGAGTGCTCCTTGGACTCCGCTACCCCGAGGTGATCTCAGGGTCTTTTGGCCCGAGGGGTCCCGGGTGTTTACCTTCCCGAGGTGGTCTCGGGGACCTGACCTCCCGAGGTGATCTCGGGCGTGCGTCTTCCCGGGTCGGTCTCCAGGGTATGCCTATTCGTGGTGTTCTCGGGAACCCACCTTCCCGAGGGGGCCTCGGGCGCCTCGTAAAGAGAGTCATCCAACCTCGGTAGGTCTTGCCACATAACTTTTGTTGGAACTGGGATGACTAGAGAGGGGGGGGGGGTGTGAATAGCCACCCACTCAAAACCTCACTTCGATCTTTGGCTTCTTTTTCTTTCTGCACTCAAGTTAGCAGCGGAAAAATAGAACAGAAAGAAAACAAAAAGAAAGCAAACCAGACGCTAACACCGGAGATTTACAAGGTTCGGGGATAACTTGCCCCTACTCCTTGCCGTGCCCATGAGGTGGACGATCCCTTGATCGTCGGTAGATCAAGCCCCGGAGTGAATCTGGCTAAGAAATTCTCCTTCTCGGTGGAGTAACCTCTCCACAGACAATCTCAGAAGAATAGCCAGTTAAGCACTGGAAACTACGAGAAGGAAACACAACTGATGTAGAAGAAAAGCTCAAGCAGGAAGAATATACAGAGCACACTCAACAACTCAACACAAGACCCTTCTTTGTTCTCGTTGTTGTCTCTTCCTTGTCTCTGTTTCGTCAGCCTCTTCTTAAGCTTCTCTTTGCACACATGTAGTGTCACCCACTGACCTCCTCTGAGCTCTTAGTTCACTGAAGACCTCTTCAGCTGGAGCTTCAGGTCAGTCGTCACCCACTGACCCCATATGAGCCCTCAGCCTTCCTCAGCTGAAGCATCAGGTCGTCAGGTGTCGTTGAAACCTGCAAGTGTATACCAAACAAAAATACACTAGAGAAAGTCACCCTTGACCCTTCTCCTTGCTCCTCCATTTGACTCTGTATCATCTGCACACTCACAGGTTTATTAGCGAAGCAAATCAAAGCAAATCAGAAGCAAATCAAAAGTCTGACAGTCATTTGAATTAAAGTTCTGAAGCACTGATCGATCACCTGGATTGATCAGACACCCTCCTGACTGATCAGACTCCATTCTGATCGATCCAGTGAAGTTCTGATCTGTCTCACTGACCGATTAGAGATCAGGGATCGGTCACCAGACCGATCACAGACCTTACTGCAAGTTCAGGGGCTAGAGCAGTCAAGTTCAGGCCTTGGCTGATCGGTCAACCTGATCGATCAGCCAAGTGGCTAATTGGTCCAGCTAACCGATCAGCTAAGGGTTGATCGGTCCAGCTGACCGATCAGCCAAAGTGGTTGATTGGCTGTTCGGTTCAGCTGACCGATCAGCCAAGGTGGCTGATTGGCTGATCAGTTCAGCTGACCGATCAGCTAAGGTGGCTAATCGGTTTAGCTGAGGGCTGATCGGTCAACTTGACCGATCAACCACATGTTGGACCGATCAAGCACATTCTGGACCGATCAACCACATGCTGATCGGTCTCACTGATTGGTCCAGAGGCTATTCTGATCTTTCTATGACCATTCTGATCATTTTCTAATTGGTCACCAGACCGTTCAGAAAACCTTCTGTTCCCTCAGAAGTTCTCTGGATCGATCAACAGATCGATTAGTCATCAAGAGAGTTTGTGCCAACTCCCTGATCGGACTTCAGACCGATCTACAATCGAGAGAGTTCGTGCCAACTCCCTGATCGGACTTTAGACCGATCCAGCTCTGATCATTTCGACCCTGAGTCTAGAGAACAGGCTCTCTTGCCTTCTCTGACTCGTACACTTAATGCTTAGTCCCCCGGACCAAGACTTCATGCTCAGCTTCACTCACCGGGACTTAGTCCAACCTAGCTTCACTCACTAGAACCCAGCTTCACTCACCAGGACCCAGCTTCACTCTCCAGGATTTACTTCACCTAGCTTCACTCACTAGAAATTCCTTTACCTAGCTTCCCTTGCTAGGACTCGGCTTCACTCACTAGGATTTTCTTCACCTAGCTTCACTCACTAGGATTTCCTTCACCTAGCTTCACTCACTAGGATTTCCTTCACCTAGCTTCCCTTGCTAGGACCCGGCTTCACTCACCAGGATTTCCTTCACCTAGCTTCACTCACTAGGATCTTCTTCACCTAGCTTCACTTGCTAGGACCCGACTTCACTCATCAGGATTTACTTCACCTAACTTCACTCACTAGGATTTCGTGTCCAGTCCCCGACCAGGACTTAATCTGAACTTAACTATATGATCTCACTCAACTAAACTTAAATCGGTGTCAACACCAAAACAATAATCAGGTCAGACTGCATTAACAGCTTTTTCAGTCCACGTGTTAGCCACGGGGTACTTAACCCCATCACACTTACCTTTAGTACACTACAAGAATTTTTGGATTCAACAACACCCAATAGACAACGGTTTTTTGAAAACCCGTTGTCTTTTTTTATTTAACAACGGTTTTTTCAAAACCCGTTGTTGTTGAAAAGTTTTTTGCGAAAAAAGACAACGGTTGTTAACAAACCGTTGTCTTATGTATGTCAACGACAACAGTTTTTTAAAAATCGATGTCTATTTGGTTGGTTACGACAATTGGTTTTAAATAACCGTTGTCTATTTGTGTTGCTTACGTGGTAATACACAATAGCGAGCGAGCGCGAAAATGATAACGCCTGCCTTAATTCATTCTCTTAATTTGTCGCAGCGAGCGACAACGCCAAACCCTAAGACATCTCAAACTTCTTTGTCATCTTTTTCTTCTTCTCCTCCCGCTCTCACTCTCGGCGCCTGTTGGTGCCTCGGTTAGTTTTGATGTGATCAACCAAGTTAGGTTAGGTCCTGTTAGTTTTAATCCCTCTGCTAAGTGTGCAGGAACTTAGGTACGGAGGAAGTCGAGCGTAAGACGCAGCGGACGAGAAGGATTGCGCGGGGAAGTGAGCCGACGGACTCGGTGCAATCTGAGGGACACGGAAGTTGCGGAAGAGTACGCCGGTGGACCAAGAAGGACATGCGCGACGTCCGAGGGACGAGAAGCCTGGCGGAAGCATGTTCGAAGGGCGAAAGGCCAGAGTCGGGTTCGGGTGAACCTAACTCCGGTTGGCCGGAAATCACCCAATCGACGATTTGACGAAAAGTCAACTAAGTTGACTTTTATCAAGTCAACATTTGACTTGCAATTAAAATAATAAAGTTTTAATTATATTAAAACTTTATTTTAAGTTTTCATTTTAATTAAAAGTTTTTAAGTAAATTCTTTTTAATTAACGTTGTTTAAAACTTTAATTAAAGTTTTAATTTAATTAAAGTTTTTAAGTAAACGTTTTTTAATTTTGTTTTATTTCTTAAATGAACTTCCTTTTAATTAAAGTTTTCTTTATGCTTCTTACAAGTGGAGGCCGAAGCAAATTCAGATGGTCAAAAGTTAATCGGATTCAAGATTTGCATGAGCTGAATATTTCTGTACGCACGCCGAAGCAAATTCAGATGGTCAAAATTTAATCGGAGTCAAGATTTGCATGAGCTGAATATTTTCTGTACGCACATCGGAGGCTTCGGTCAATACGATTCAAGATTTAATCAATTAAAGGATAATAATTTATCCTTTAAAATTAATGTTTGAGATAAAATCTCATCTACGATCAACAGCTAAGATTAATCTTAGATCTACGATCAAGATGAAACTCAATCTTGTATCAACGGTCAAGATCGTATCACTCAACCTATAAATAGGCTTAGAGATTTAGAGATATCATTCAATTCAATTCTATTGTAACTCTCTCTATAGTCTAGTGTGCTTTTATTGTAAGGCTTCTCCGCCACAAGGAGAATTTAATTGAGCGTCCACTGCCTTGGAAGCAACGTTTGTAACGACACGGTCTCTCAACCCCTTTGGCGTCCAAATCTACATTTGGCGGCCCAACAACCTGGCCCCTCGGCCCAACAACCTGCCGACCAAATCAACATTTGGCGGCCCAACTATGTCGTCGACCAACAACCGATGTCGACGACCAACAACCGTGTCGTTACTCACTAGGTCTTTCCACCCCTGGCCAGTGGATTTTTGCCTTCCTCAGGATTTGATCAACATCCAAAACAAATCCCACTACCCAAATGGTACGGAATCAATTCCCATGGTCATTAGTGGCACACGGCATAAACCCCACTTGAAACATCGCGCTATCTTCCAAGCAACTTCAAAATAGATTACAAGTTTAACACAACCTCTCATGGCCTATCCCAATAACACAACACACCATTGTAGATCCTTTTAGCCACTCACAGTACCCTAGCCAAACAAAACAACCACCCATCACAAAACCAACATCCTCTGCTCACATCCACTGATCAGAAGACACCAACAATTCTATCATCTTACCATTCGGTCAACATACAAATCAACAAAACTAAAGCAAACAAAATTGAAAACAGGAATTCACTTCACTGATCCAACTCGACCAACACAACAGAATACCTAGAATTATGAGAAAACTCACGGCAGTGATCACAGAACCAAAACCAAATTCCCTCCTACATTCAAAACCCCCAAGTTCGATTCCAGAACAATAGAAAACAATTTCGATCCATAAAAACAAAAAAAATGGAGACTTACCCTACGATCGGCGATCAGAAATTTGGTGGAAGGTGACACAGCTTCGACGATGAATGACCGGCGCAACAGTGACTGCTCACGATCCGCAGACGCGATGGAGAACACCCCTCCGGCCTCTCTGCGTCGTCTCCGCTCTTCAATGAAGGGAAGAAAGGTGTGGCGTCGGCTAGGGTTCCACACAAGGCACGACGCGACCAAGGAGACTCGGCTAGGGCTCCACGCGAGGGAAGACGTTTGCCGACATGTTCGCGCGAGGAGAAGAGGAAGGACGACTAGCGGCGTCGGCTAGGGCTACGGCGGTCGACTTGCTCGGGAACGGCTGTGGTTTCTCGCTGGGAAAGTCGGCGCCGAGAGAGGTTTCGGGCGAAGAGGAAACTGATCGGGTGAGGGGAAGTTAGGGCTTTGTAGGTTTATATATATATATATATATACATATATATATAATATATATATATATACATATATTATATATATATATATATATATATATATATATATATATATATATATATATTTGTTTTGCCATTTTGCAATTAAACCCAACAAATTTGGAAAATTGCAACTAGGCCCCTAACTTTAAAAATTCACCTTTTTAGCTCGAAAAAATTCGGTATTTAACAACGTTCTTAGTTGCGACCAAGTTTTTTTTTAAGACGAGTGCCTTCCATTTCATATTTCGTTTCCGTCTATTCACCCCCCTCTAGCCGGACCAACCCGATCTAACAAGTGGTATCAGAGCCAGGCCGCCGCAGAAGGACTAACCGCCAACTGCAGCAAATTTTAAGATGGTTGGACCAGCAATATACCCGCCTAAATTTGAGGGGGAGTTCGCGGCATGGAAACGGAAGATGCAGGTATTTTTTTACTACAGATTATGAATTGTTAATTATTATGAAAAATGGCTATGTAGCTCCCAAAGACAATGAAGAAAAGATCAAGGATCCTGATTCTTGGAATAAAAAGGAACAAGCTGATGCTGTAGCAAATGGAAAGGCAGAATTTCATCTGCTGACCGTCCTTCCAGAGCAAGATGTGAACCGGATCGGTAAGTACGAATCGGCAAAGGAACTTTGGGAAAAGTTCTTAGAACTACACGAAGGAACCTCGGAAGCAAAACTTACGCGACGAGATGTTCTTCGAAGCCGACTGACCAATCTACGGATGGAAGACGGAGAATCTGTTGCGAGATTACATGCAAAGGTAAAAGAACTAATCACAAGCCTCAAAAATCTCGGAGAAAAGGTAACTAACCGCAATGCTCAAAGGTACGCTCTAAACGCGTTTTCGAGAACCCCGGAATGGACCTCGGTAATCGATGCATATTATATTTCAAAAAATCTAGAAATAAGTACTTTAGAAGAGTTGTTTTCTACTTTGGAACTTCACGAATCACGCTTTGTAGAAAAGAACAGGAATGCTGACAATATTGCGCTAAAAACAAGAAAGATCCAACTCGATGAAGAATCTTCGGCGGATGATGAAGAAACAGCACTAGCGGTAAGAAAATAATGTAAATACATTAATACTAACCGCTCAAAAAGGGTGCAGAGAAAGAAAAAACGAACGGTCCGATGCTACAACTGCAATGAGGAGGGACACCTTAAAGATCAGTGCCCTAAACTCAAGAACCAGCCAAAGAAGAAAAAGGCACTAAAAGCCACCTGGGACGAGACCTCGTCAGATGAATCGAAAGCCGGAGAGTTCGTCACACTTGCACTGATGGCAAGCCACCAAGACGAAGATGAAGAAAGCACCTCGGGAGAAAGCAGCAATGAAGAGGAAGATCCTAACTTTGAAACCGACCCGGTAAGTGAGGTATGTCTACTTCCACCTACTCGAATTTACTCAGTAATAAAATCCATGCTTAAGTCGATGAATAAATTGGAGATAGAAAACTCTTAGTTAAAAGAAAGAATTGACACTGTATGCTCGTCTGTTCTATCCGACCAACTGAAAACAGAAAATGAAAATTTGAAAAATTTAGTGGAGAAATTAGAAAATGATATTGCATATTTAAGAATTAAAAAGAATTTTTATCCTGAAAATCTGAATTGGTATGTTAAAAATCACAGGGGCCAGCTTAGAAAAATTCCTAGAAATTATATTCCTCCAAAGTATTTGATTAACCCCGTAGATGAAAATTTATTTTGGGTGCCAAAATCAATATTGAATTAATTTTCTGGTATTTATGAAAAATAAAATTGACTAATATTTTTTTTTGTACTTGAATTTATTAAGTTTTTAAATAATTTGTATGAATTAAAAACAAAATTTAAGTGTAATTTATATTTTTCCTTCCCTATTTTTTTGTCCTATTTTGCTGTGATCAAAGGGGGAGAGCAGTTTATGTTCAGGGGGAGGTTATGTATATGATTGCAAATTTTTTTTATGTTTAATTCTGTTACAATATTTTTATTGTTTGTTGTTTATCCCTAACTAAACTTGGGTTGATGCACATCAAAAAGGGGGAGATTGTTGGTGCCCCGGTTAGTTTTAATGTGATCAAACAAGTTAGGTTAGGTCCTGTTAGTTTTAATCCCTCTGCTAAGTGTGCAGGAACTTAGGTGCGGAGGAAGTCGAGCGTAAGACGCAGTGGACGAGAAGGATTGCGCGGGGAAGTGAGCCGACGGGCTCGGTGTAATCTGAGGGACGCGAAAGTTACGGAAGAGTACGCCGGTGGACCAAGAAGGACGTGTGCGACGTCCGAGGGATGAAAAGCCTGGCGGAAGCACGTTCGAAGGGCGAAAGGCCAGAGTCGGGTTCGGGTGAACCTAACTCCGGTTGGCCGGAAATCACCCAATCGACGGTTTGACGAAAAGTCAACTAAGTTGACTTTTATCAAGTCAACATTTGACTTGCAATTAAAATAATAAAGTTTTAATTATATTAAAACTTTATTTTAAGTTTTCATTTTAATTAAAAGTTTTTAAGTAAATTCTTTTTAATTAACGTTGTTTAAAACTTTAATTAAAGTTTTAATTTAATTAAAGTTTTTAAGTAAACGTTTTTTTAATTTTGTTTTATTTCTTAAATGAACTTCCTTTTAATTAAAGTTTTCTTTGTGCTTCTTACAAGTGGAGGCCGAAGCAAATTCAGATGGTCAAAAGTTAATCAGATTCAAGATTTGCATGAGTTGAATATTTCTGTACGCACGCCGAAGCAAATTCAGATGGTCAAAATTTAATCGGAGTCAAGATTTGCATGAGCTGAATATTTTCTGTACGCACGCCGGAGGCTTCGGTCAATACGATTCAAGATTTAATCAATTAAAGGATAATACTTTATCCTTTAAAATTAATGGTTGAGATAAAATCTCATCTACGATCAACAGCTAAGATTAATCTTAGATCTACGATCAAGATGAAACTCAATCTTGTATCAACGGTCAAGATCGTATCACTCAACCTATAAATAGGCTTAGAGATTTAGAGATATCATTCAATTCAATTCTATTGTAACTCTCTCTATAGTCTAGTGTGCTTTTATTGTAAGGCTTCTCTGCCACAAGGAGATTTTAATTGAGCGTCCACTGCCTTGAAAGCAACGTTCTTAGTTGCGACCAAGTTTTTTTTAAGACGAGTGCCTTCCATTTCATATTTTGTTTCCGTCTATTCACCCCCCTCTAGCCGGACCAACCCGATCCAACAGCGCCGACGTCTGCTCTCACTTCATCTCCTTCACCGCAGCCTTCCTAGAGCGTGCCGCTGCCACCCACGTGATAGCCCTTATCAACCCCCGGATCCGCTCTCGCCTCCTGCAAACCCTTCTAGGCCATCCTCCACCTCATCGACGTTGGCATCCTGTTGGACCTCTAGCCTATCCGTGGCGAGGACCCCGCCTTCTCCATCAACGGAGTCATCCGGTCCCAGAAGCTTGCCGTCCGAGCCATCTCCCGCCTCTAGGCTTTCCACTGTGGCAATGTCTGCCTCCTTTGCGACACCATCATCGAGCACGCTCGTAGCTCACCGTTCGCGTGAACGATGAGAATACACCGAATCCTCCACCCCCAGAGCAATCTGTGGAGTACGTCCCTTCCGAGGACCTCGCGGCCCTCGCCGATCCAGAATCGAAAAGGCGGTTTGTCCTGTCGCCGAGCGAAATCTCAATTTTGATTTTTTTTTTCCCTATACACTTTTCTGGGTTTCTGATGTGTTAGGATGAGCAGGTGTTGTTGGACGAGTTGAGCCCGAAAGATTGGATCAGAGGGTGCGAAGCGTTGAATGATTTACGTCGGATGGCTCTCCATCACTCTTCTCTTTTGGTCCCGATCTTGTGAGTTCAAAATTAAATCCTTTAATTTTTTTCCTTTTCTTCTTCTTATCGCTACGAAATCCATGAAAATTGAAGGTTCCCATGCTTAAATCTTTTGTCAATTTGTTCCAATCGGTAACAGATTGAATGAGCAGTTGGAAGTGTGGAAAAGGTGTTTGTTTGAATGCCAAAATGAAAATATGGTAGACGATTGAAATCACATCATCACATGTATATATTAATATGTTAATCTGTCTAATAACTGATAGCTAGTTTAGTGTAAGATTTCTATCTGCTCCTGAAGGAGAAATTTATATGGATCATGCAATGATTTTACAGATTTTGTCTTGAAGAAATAATCTCTGATACCGTGTAGGTTTTGCTTCAAACCTAGAAGAAAAAAAAACATAAAACACTAATGGAAGAAGAGAGCCGGGAGATTGAACTTGTATATTGCTTGAAATCTTCCTTATAGAGATAGCAGTCTCTATTGTTAAAATTGATGTCTGCATAAAATTTCAAAATGATAGTTGTAAGTGTTATGACAGGTATAATTTAATATGTTGATGAAAAAAATTACCATTGTAAATGCACAAAGCAAGGATAGCAATATGTATAGTAAATGTTACATCAATGACTAACACCTATAACTAATATTTATTTTTGATGAAAGGTAAATATATATCATCAAATAAAATGGTACAATCATCTATGCGCCCTATGGATATCTATATGTTTCTGACAAATTGTCATATCCAAACAGATATCCCGAGATACTACATATATGTACCCTCATGTATACCAACCAAAACAAAACCGGTATCATGAATACCAACCCAAAAGAAAAAACTTCCACTTTCATGTATACACACGCCATACCAGTCCATGAAACCAAACCATTAGCCTTCTATGAGTTGCCCCTTGCGCCATATTAAGCTTGGCAGACCTTTCATTGCTCCATCTGATCAAACATGCAGTCTACGGATTTCCATCTGAGGCCCTTCTTGCTTGGATTTCCATCTGAGGCCCTTCTTGCTTGGTCTGAGTTGATGACAAAAAGATTGCAAACCCGATGTTCACTTTTGGCAAGTGACTAATCATCACCGGATTTGGTGTGTCTTTACCATAGCCGGTACTATGGACTAGATAGGCCTATGGTGGACCCATTCACCGAAAAAAAGGCTTTTTGCCAAAACCTCAGCCATCAACGGATTTGACTTGCTTTTACCGTAGTTGTTACCTACGGGCTAGATAGACCTATGGTGGATCTATGCACCCTTGCAGGCTTTTTGGCAAAACCTCAGCCGTCAACGGATTTGGTATGTCTTTACCGAAGTCGTTTGCTACGAACTAGATAGACCAATGTTGGTGGGTCTATTCACCACAGATCGTCACAAATATGATCATAATACATTTAGACCATCTCATACTTTACCGATCACAAACCAAGCACTTAATGACCAATCAGTTAATTAAGCTAGTGTCAAAACCATTGAACTTACCCAATTACCTTAGCCCATGTAGCGAAGCCAACCCTGATCATTGCACCCACGCAGTCCAATGGCTAACCTGCTCACAAGTCAACATATAGTATGCATTTATAGGCCAAACCAAGAAAAACAAAGCCATCCAAACCAATTAAATGTTAGGACCAAAAGGAATTTAGATATCTCCACAATAACATGATATTGTCCACTTTGGACCTTAGCCCTCATGGTTTTGCTCTTGGGCTCTCCCAAAAGGCCTCATGCCAATGGAGATATCTTTTTCCCTTATAAGCCTATGATCTTTCTCATCTGTTTTCGATGTGGGACTATGTTTGCAACCTTGCAACCCCAACAATCCCCCCCTCAAACAAAGGACCACAAGCCCCCCCTCAAGAGGAAACCCTTTCCGTTTGATGTCTGATCCTCAACCCACCAGGACTTTCTGCCCCTCGGTCCACCCGACCTACTAGGACTTCACCGCCTAGCCGCAACTAGGACTTCTCTGCCCCTCGGTCCACCCGACCTACTAGGACTTCACCGCCTAGCCGCAACTAGGACTTCTCTGCCTGGTGTCTGGTCCTCTTGATCAAGACACGGGAGCCCACACATCCTTTATTCAAGGCTTAACCCACATGGTTAGATTTGGATCATGACTCTAGCTCGTGCTTCTTCCGGCGGTTAGTCCGGTGAAGAGCGACCTGCTCTGATACCAATTGTTAGGACCAAAAAGAATTTAGATATCTTCACAATGACATGATATTGTCCACTTTGGACCTTAGCCCTCATGGTTTTGCTCTTGGGCTCTCCCAAAAGGCCTCATGCCAATGGAGATATCTTTTTCCCTTATAAGCCTATGATCTTTCCCATGTGTTTTCGATGTGGGACTATGTTTGCAACCTTGCAACCCCAACATTAAAGCCACGACATCCATCCCCCAACTGGTCAGGCCAAGGTGCACCTGACCAGAGCCAAGACCCTGCACCTGGTCGTTTACATTTGATACAGCTATCAATTTACATAATTAGATACTGTCAACTCTGTATAAGAAAACTTAAGATGTAAATTATGTGTGTTTTTTTTATCTTTGAATTGAAACTTACGATCTTGTGTTGGAGGAGCATAAAACATAATGGAAAAAAGGATCGAGGCAATTTATCAGCTTTTAACAAAATAACTACAAGATTCTCGGCATTTTAACTTTACAAATGCACCTTTTTTTTCAACTTTATAAGCACAGCAGTTGTTTCCACTGGGTTGGTCATGCTTAAAGTGAGCTTGATGGATCAATGAGGGCTTGACACCGAATTATCTTCTGTTGGATCAAGGATGAGGGTTTGTACTATTAGAACCCTTGAAGATATCATACTTTTCTATTAAGCTGCAGAATTATCTTCTAGAATCCTTTGTTCTTCAAAGCGTGCTCTCGAAAATGGAAGAAAGTTGTCAATTATTTTAGATCATGAGGTATTTCAAGATGATTATGAACTGAACTTGCACTTTGAGGGCATCAGTCCTTTGTATCACTTGGAGCCTATTTCAGGAAATTGTGTGGTTGTTTACATATGGTAAGTTTTCGAATTACCTTCAACTTTAATTTTTGTTTTATTTGTTCTTAGACATACTTTATTTGTTTAGTAATACAAATATAATTCTGAGATTTATGAGACAAATTACAGAAGAAATTGCAACAATTGACGGGGATGCATTGCGATCGATAGTAATATTATCTTTATTATCTTCATGTAATTTACATCACTTTCATTTATCTATACAGTGATTGTCATGCATTCTAATTAGTAATAACTCAAGCAGGCAGAAGAAAAGGCTCGAGAAGAAAGTGAACATTTAAGGCAACAAGAGAGAGAGCAAATTGCTGAGAAACGGAAACGTGATATGGTATATCATGTTTTAACTCTGTGACCTGGAATGCATTTGGAAGTAACTAATTTTTTTTCCTCTGTCGGTGACTATGATAGACTCTTCGAGCTCGTGTTGCTGCCAAGGCACAAGAGAAGAAGTGGGAGTTGATGTTTCTGTCTTGGTCTGAACATCATAAGAAGCTTTCCAACTTTTTAAGGTTTAGATATTTACCAACTTTTTGTTGGAAACCAGATGGCTAGAGAGGGGGGGTGAATATAGCCAATCTCTTTGACTTAAACACAAAATAAATTTCTGCACTAAACTTTGTTAGTAGCACAGTGGAAGAAGCAAAGAAAAACGAAGCAGTGCAGTAAACCAAAAACAGAAATGAAAGCAAACAAAGACAGCTACCAAGATCGCTAACAAGAGGGTTTACAAGGTTCGGGGATAACTTGCCCCTACTCCTTGGCGTGCCCTTAAGGTGGGCGATCCCTTGATCGTCGGCAGATCAAGCCCCGGTGTTCACCGGATATAACGCAACCTCCTTCTTGGTGGAGAAACCTCTCCACAACGTTTCAAACAAGGATATAGATTTAAGCTTAATGAAACACAGAGAATACTCTTACTCAGCACCTTGCAAGGACAAGAACACAGCGAGCTTATCCCGAGCTCCACCCAGCGACGATCTCACACAAGGACTCCCTCCTTCGTGTCTTCTCACTGTTGGACTCCATGCTCCTTGTTCTTTCCTCCCAGCACTCACATAAGAGTTGGTTGCTTCTCGATTGCAGTTGCTTGCTCAAAGTGATGAAGACTTCAGGAACACAACAAGCAAATTGTGGAGAAACATAAGGCGCAGCAAGAACTTCAGCAAGCTCAACACTGAAACTGTCGAACAACTTCTCTGCATCAGCCGAAGTCTTCTTCTCCCTTTTTGTTTCTCTACCAAGCATCAGATGACACCATCCCTGTAGCTCCCAGCTGCTCATCTACCAACGCCAGCTACCACTGAGCTATCCCTGGACTCCCTGAGCTTCCCTCAGCCAAGCTCCAGTCTGCAGCTCGGCCGTTGCAACCTGAGATGGAAAAACGGACAAACCTGCTCTAAGGAAAGCTCTCCATTGACCCTCCTTGAGTGTTTGAATCCTCCCCTGTCACCTGCAGCTTAATCAGACTGTTAGAGCAGTAAATCACACAGTAAATCAAATATCAGAGGCACACAGCAGCGAATCGGATATGGTCAGACGCGATCAGAGCGTCTGATAGTGCAATTTGAATTAAAGTGATCGGTCACCGGACCGATCAGAGAGCCTCCTGATCGGTCACCAGACCGATCAGGCTGAGTCCAGATCGATCAGGCTCCATCCTGATCGATCCTCAACGCTCAATCAGAAATCACGATTTCTTTGAGATTCTCCTGGACCGATCACCAGACCGATCCCAGGTTGTGGATCGTTCACCGGACCGATCCACCCTTATATCGGGTGATTTCTGAGTTTCTCAGCCTAAGCCTTCTGATCGGTCAACTGCCCGATCAGGGGGTCTCCTGATCGGGCATCAGTACGATCAGATCATCACCAGACCGATCAAGCACCATCCTGATCGATCTTAGTGAGGAACCCGCGAAGCTGGATCGTTCACCAGAACGATATGCACAGTGATCCTGATCGGTCATCAGACCGATCAGTAGCAGTTCAGCAAGGGAACTCAACCTCACTGCTCGCTCCCTGATCGGTTACCAAACCGATCAAGAGCCAGTCAATGGGTGAAACGCATACTCCCTGATCGATCACCAGATCGATCAGGAGCAGTATAGTAGGTTCTCAACCTCACTGTGTGCTCCCTGATCGTTCACCAGACCGATCAGTCATCCCTGGATTGGTCACCAGTCCGATCCACGAAGGAGCAGCGTGCCAGATTCCCTGATCGGTCACCAGACCGATCCAGGGACTCAAACCTAGCCCTCCAAGCTAAGTTTTCATCCACCTTAGCCCTCCAAGCTAAGGATTTTTCACCTAACTCTCCAAGTTGGGAATTTGCACCTAACCCTCCAAGTTAGGACTTTTCACCTAGCCCTCCAAGCTAGGACTTTTCACCCAACCCTTCTGAATTAAGACTTTTCCAAACCTAGCCTCCAAGCTAGGACCTGACCCTCAAAGCCAGAACTTTTTCACCTAATTCTCCAAGATGGGAATTTGTACCTAACCCTCTAAGTTAGGACTTTTCACCTAGCCCTCCAAGCTAGGACTTTTCACCCATCTCTTCCGAATTAGGACTTTTCACACACCTGGCCCTCCAAGCTAGGACTTTCAACCCCTAACCTCCCAGATTAGGATTTTCCAACACCTAGCCCTCCAAGCTAAGATTTTTCATACCATGCCTGATCCTCGATCATGACTTAATCATCATCAATAATCATCCACCTAAACTAAAATCGGTGTCAACACCAAAACAATAATCAGGGCCAGACTACATCAACAATCTCCCCCTTTTTGTTGTTTGACAACCCGATTTTAAGTTTAGGGATTCTCAATCAAGTTTTCCAAAATTTAGAATCATAGGGGAATCCAGATCCTCCCCCTACAACATGATCATCCTAAACTTAACCAACCAACACTCTCTCCCTCTTTGTCGAACACCGAAAAGGGGTCTAGAAGGGCTGTTAAGTTTAAACCAACTCCCCCTCAACCCTAGGGGTATCCCAAACAACAATTTGATTTTTGAAAAGCATATGAATACATATGACAATAAGATATAAGCATGGCAAAGCAAGCATATGTATCATATGAACATGACATCATAAGCATGAACATAGCTATGGATCAAATACACAGAAAGCATAGCATCATCAATAAGCATACTAAAGGAGGATAACACATGCATCAAAGTCAGAAAGTCTAAGTCATAAAACATCCAAAATGCAAGACATAAGCATCAAAATCATGATACAAACAAACATGTCACTCATCATAAATATCATTAACCCTCGACGTGATCATCATCTGAGGAGTCAGTAATGTAAATAACGTCCTCTGGTAAAGGAATGCTGGGGGACCCACCACCAGGATAGGCATGATGGTACCACTCCTCATACCAAGTGTCCTGGAATGAGCTGATCGCGGAGACATCAGATGCTAGAGCATCGATACGGCGATCGAATGACTGACACTCTGAGCGGACCTCCTGTCGCCAGAGCTCAGAGATATGCAACTCGTGCTCCATCAGACGCTCTATCTCCGCAACCTGCCAGTGTAGGTCAGGAGCCACCTCGTCATAATCTGCAGTATCAGCTGCCGGCCCCTGGTCATGAACTGCTCTTGGTAGCTCCCCCGCATGTCTGCGATCCTTCCACCTCAACCCCTGGGGCCCGAGAACAATGCCGGACTGAGCGAGCATGCGACGGTCCAGATGGCAGTCTTGTCGAACCATGGGTACAATGCGGCCCTGTGAAACGTCAATGCCAACTGACTCCAGCCAGGCAGTGATGATATGGCCAAATGGCATGTAGACTGACTGGGTAGTCGGCAGACTATGGACAATGATAGAGAAATAGACTGAAGCCACTGGATCAAAATCCAACTGCTGATGCATTCCATAGAGCATCAAGCAGTGGAACCGTTGAATCTCATCCAGGTGTTTCGAAGTAGTGGGTAGGAGACTATTGGTGATGATCTTAAACAGCACATAGTCAACAGGTGAAAGGCGAAGAGCAGGAAATGTGGGAAAATCACGGGTGCGCTCACCGTAATCCCTTGGCCTGGGATGACCTAGCATTATCTGACCGACGACAGCCGAGAAAATCAGTAAAAATAGATCGATTAAAATCGAGGTCGATACCGGCAACACGGGTCCTCCACCCAGTGCCCTCTCCACTCACCATGTTATTATAGAATTCAGAGACCAAGTCAAGGTTAATCTGCCTCTCAAGGTAAAGAATGGATTAAAGATTATAATGTGTGATAATTTGTCGGATTGTCGGGCAATGTTCATAGATGAAGGATTGATCTATAGTTCGACATGACATGAGTTTGAAGTTGTGCCATTGGAATTTGAGAGCAAGACTAATACTCTGAAATCGAGTATGTAGAGGTGGTGAAGGCCTTGGAGAAGGAGTAGATATTGAAGGGTCTTTGCCCTTTGAGCTTTCCACCATAGGTTCCTTACCCTTAGGAGATTTCCTAACAATTGTAATTGGCAAGTATGATCAAGGTTCGGTTAAACCCAATCAGAGAATGTGATTAAGACACAATGATCAAGAGACACATTTGGATTAAGGTTTGATCATAGACATAAGGTGAGAAAGTAAGGTCACGGCCAAAAGGTCACGGCACCACACCAAGAACAACACACCAAACTTGATTAGTTGCAAAACATATAATCCATGAATAGAATCACAAAGGAAACTAAATCAAACACTCACTTTGGCGCCATTGGTAAGGTTCTTGAAGGGAAAAAGTTTGCGCAGGAGAAGCTGTCGACGCAAGTGAGATCGCGAGATCCTTCAGCGAGAGAGAGAGCGTCGCAGGACGCAGGAGGAAGACAGAACTTGGAGAAAACTCTCTTCACACTCACGAAAGGGAGACGAGGGCACTGGGAAGGCTCTCGCACGAAGCAAAGGTTGCGCGAGTGAGGGGTTTTGGCGCTAGGGTTCGGCGCTGAAGAGGTTTTCGTGAAGTTAATCGGTTGGTGGATCGGTCCACCAACCAGAATTTAATGTGATTGAACGGATCACCGTTCGATCTGATAGCGCCCAGACCGATTAGGCTATAGCCTGATCGGACTGACTTG
Organism: Boesenbergia rotunda; assembly: GCA_024364735.1. Classification (NCBI taxonomy): domain Eukaryota; kingdom Viridiplantae; phylum Streptophyta; class Magnoliopsida; order Zingiberales; family Zingiberaceae; genus Boesenbergia; species Boesenbergia rotunda. Next base: position 36,567 of record JAGFNQ010000871.1, on the reverse strand, counting down.
GTCCTGATCGGTCTCGTGACAGATCAGGCGCGCTCCTAATCGGTCGTCTGATCGATCAGGGCATGGACAGTAGGGTCCGAAGACAAACCTGGGAGCCCCCTGATCGGTCTGTGGACCGATCCCCATAGGGTGCTAGATTGGTCTGGGGACCGATCCAGGCTAGCTCAGAACACTTGGTCAAAATTTCGGAAAGTCACTGTTGCCCCTCCGATCGGTTTGTGGACCGATCGTTGCAGGATGGAGCCAGATCAGTCCGGAGACCGATCAGCCCTATGCCTGATCGGTCCGGTGACTGATCAGGATTCCTGATACGATCTGAAACATTCGGTTTCAGATTTTCAGAGTTTTTCCTACGAGATCTGATGAAGTTTATCGAACATGGACATGATCTCCTGACTAAAATAGATCCTTGAACAAGAATCTAAAGTCCTTATAGGTTCAACAATCACTTTGATCCATCCAAATGGAGTCAAACTCAATCAATCAATCATTCAAGCAAATTCAATCAAGTTTTGTTCCAAATTCAAGTTTCCAATCGAGTTGCCTTGATTGGAATGTCCAAGTATGATCATGGAGCCATATACACATAAGTATGCAATAGTTTTCCCCATACTTGGTCACCGAAGTGATCATTATCTCATCAACTTAATTTCTCAAGGGATGCATTGACATTTTGAGAAATTGAGTTGATCCTAACATCTCACCCCATATCTAGCAAACAAAAATGTTTTGTTAAACCTTATAGTTTGTGTGAGATGTCCCCAGGGTTACCCAATTGTTTCCCAACAATTTCGAAATCATCATGAAGGGTTTGAAAGCATTTTGAAATTCATGAAGCGCGACACATTCCCAACTCCCTTCTTAGGAAACTAAATTCATTTTCGGGGAGTGGTTTAGTGAAAATGTCAGCTAGATTTGATTTGGACTCTACATGCGAGTGTATAATATCTCCCCTAGCCACATGATCCCTAATGAAGTGGTGGCACACCTCAATATGTTTGGTCCTAGAATGATGGACTAGATTCTTGGTTAAGTTAATTGTGCTAATGTTATTACATAACACTTGCACACCCTTGTAACTCAATCCATAGTCCTCTAGAGTATGTATCATCCACAACAATTGTGATACGCTCTCTCCCATGGCGATATATTCTGCCTCGGTCGTGGAGAGAGCAACACAATGTTGCTTCCGACTTGACCAACTTACTAAGGACGAACCTAAGAATTGGCAACCCCCATTTGTGCTCTTCCGGTCCAACTTACATCCAGCGTAGTCGGAATCCGTATAGCCAATTAAATCAAATGATTCGGTACTGGGGTACCATAGACCGACTCCAATCGTGCCTTTGAGATATCTCAAGATTCGCTTAACAGCGATTAAGTGAGATTCCTTGGCACAAACTTGATACCTAGCGCACATACCCACAGCGAAAAGAATATCAGGTCGACTAGCTGTGAGGTATAGCAAACTACCTATCATGCTTCGATATTGAGTTAAATCAACGAGTTTACTACTCTCGTCATTGTCTAATCTTGTGGTTGTGGCCATGGGAGTGGTTACCTCTTTTGAATCACTCATGTTAAATTTTCGAAGCATTTCTTGTGTATACTTTGATTGGTGCACATGGATACCATCGCGAGTTTGCTTGATTTCAAGTCTAAGGAAGAAAGTCAATTCTCCCACTAGACTCATTTCAAATTCACTCTCCATGAGTCCAATGAACTCATTTAAATAACCCCTATTGTTTGAGCCACAAATTATGTCATCGACATATACTTGGGCTACAAAAATATTGTCACCATCTCTTCGTAGAAATAGTGTAGGGTCTATTTGGCCTCTAACGAAACCCTTTACAATTAGGAATGTCGATAACCGCTCATACCAAGCTCGGGGTGCTTGTTTAAGGCCATAAAGTGCCTTTTTGAGCTTAAACACGTGGTTTGGGAATTCGGTACTCTCAAACCCCGGAGGTTGTTCGACGTAGACCTGTTCTCTTATTAGACCATTTAGAAAGGCCGATTTGACATCCATTTGGTATAATTTGAATCCGCGATGTGATGCAAATGCAAGCATCAATCGAATGGACTCTAATCGTGCCACGGGAGCATAGGTCTCATCATAATCAAGGCCTTCAACTTGACTATAGCCCTTAGCTACTAAGCGTGCCTTGTTTCTAAAGATTTCTCCCTTGTGGTTCAATTTGTTCTTGAAGACCCATTTGGTTCCAATGATGGTGGTCTTCTTAGGTCTAGGGACTAAGTCCCAAACTTGACTCCTTTCGAATTGACCTAGTTCATCTTGCATTGTAATAATCCAATCGGGATCATTTAATGCTTCATCAATTTTTCTAGATTCAATTTCGGAAATTAGGGCAACTTCATTAGCCTCATTCCGGAATAATGATCTAGTTCTAACCCCATGATGGATGTCTCCAACAATCTGGTCTTGGGGATGACTAGAGGCTAATCTAGTTTGCCTTGGTGTTGGTGGTGCTTCTTGAATAGGTTCACTAGACACAAGGTCAGCCTCAGGATCCGGCTGATCTATGGATTGTCTAAGCTCACCGTCATCTGATTCATCACGATCAACAACATTTGGACTCTCATTCAAACTTAGTCACCTAAGTTCAGATTGGACTTCATCTTCTGGTTGACCATTGACTTTTGGAATTTCTTCAAAGACAACGTCAGAAGATTCTTCAACTATTCTAGACTTCTTGTTATAGACTCGATAGGTTTTGCTAACGAGGGAGTACCCGACTAGTATCCCTTCATCAGCCTTTGCCGTGAACTTTCCAAGATGATCCTTGGTGTTAAGAATGAACACCTTACAACCAAACACCCGAAGGTGTTTAACCGTAGGTGGTTTCCCAAACCAAAGCTCATGGGGAGTCTTTCATAAAAATCTATGAATAAGCACTCGATTATGCACATAGCAAGCTGTATTTACAGCTTCATCCCATAAGTAAATCGGGAGTGAGTACTCATTAAGCATGCTTCGCGCAGCCTCTTGTAGAACACGGTTCTTCCTCTCTAGAACACCATTTTGTTGTGGTGTTCTAGGAGTAGAGAATGTAGGACCGGTGCCGTCGATAGAGGGGGGGTGAATATCGATCGTTAAAAACTTTCGCGGAAACTTTCGGATCTTCGTTCTAGATTTAGAGTTAGTAGCAGCGGAAAACAAACAGAACGAAGAAAACAATAATACAAGGACACAGCGGGATTTTTACTTGGTTCCTGACCCCCCAGGGTCAGTACATCCAAGGCCTATGCACGGGATCACCCGTCCACTATTGGTCTCCTTCCCGGACTTTCCGGAGGCGGAGAAACCCGACTTACAGTGCAATATTACAATCAAAAGATAAATAAATTAAATGCGGTATAGTAAAATCAAACCAAACAAACAAGATCTGAAACTCAGCCGATCTGGACCTCCGAAGTGCCGCGCACTTCCTCCTGGAGCCTCCCGGTTGTAGAGCCTCGTCTTTAGCGCGTTGTCATCAGTCAGAGTGATCAAAATCGTACTTAGTAGTTGTTGTTGAAGCAGAGGGGTCGAAGCCCCTTATATAGGCCTTCTGGGGGCACCCTGGACGCTGGGGGCGCCCCGATAAACCCGGTCAAACCTTATCCCCGCGTCGACCTCGTCGCAGCTGATAAAACCTTTAACCAGGGCACCCCGGACCTCCCGGGCGCCCTCATGATGGCTTATCTGTGTTTCGGATTCGAAACTGCAACTACAGCTTCGAACCAGGGCGCCCCGCTTGACACCTGTTCTGCTTGCTTCACTTAACTGCATGTTTCTTCTTTGGCTCAGGGCGCCCTGGCTGATGGGGGCGCCCTCCCTGATGGGGACGCCCTGCTTCAGGGCATCCAGCCCTTGTTCCGCTTACTTTGTCTTCCAATCTTGGTACCTGCAAGATACACAAACACAAAGCATATACATACAACATTAAGCTTAAGGATTTGGTTCTGACTTCGGATCTCCACGAAACCCTAGGTCGAATCGGCACAAGTTCCCATCCCTGAGAACTTGCCCTTCACCTACTCCTTTCAGGAGATGGTTGCCACCCAGCCCTTCGGGTGGACTTTTGCTTAGCTTCCGATACCTCCGGACCTCGAGACGCCCAAACCCTGACCCGTCTCTACTCCTGTCCTTAGTCATCGCTCAGCTAAGTTGCTCAGTCCCTTGGACCAAGACTTCATTCCCTAGCAGTCCTTCGCCAGGTGCCTAGCAGTCCTTCGCCAGGTCTTCATTCCCTAGCAGTCCTTCGCCGGGTGCCTAGCAGCCCTTCGCTAGGTCTTCTATGCCTAGCAACCCTTCGCTAGGTGCCTAGCAGCCCTTCGCTAGGTCTTAGGGTTTCGATACCTAGCAGCCCTTCGCTAGGTCTTAGGGTTTCGATACCTAGCAGCCCTTCGCTAGGACATTTCTTCAACTTAGGTTACTTCTCCTTTGCTCCCCTTTTGTATTTTCAATGTATCACTGACTTAAGTATATTGTCAAACATTAAAACACTTAAAGGAGAACATCATTGATGCAACTTGCACCAACAATCTCCCCCTTTTTGATGTTTGACAATAACTTAAGTTAGATTGGTTGAAGGGGCTAACTTACTATCCTTGGGATAAAAAAAACCAAAAAAAATATAAGTTTTGAAACTATATTTTTGATCTTTGGGAGAAAATTTTTCTAACTGAAAATTTTTCTAACTTAAGCACACATCTCCCCTTTTGTCATACATCAAAAAACTTTAAAAAAATACTTGCACCAACAATGAAAACTTTTAGTTGTTTTTGAAAATACTTAGTGTAAAATTTTTGAAAGCATTGCATTTTGAATGATATATTATTTTTTTCTTGAAAAATGCATAATTTTGAAAAAGATGCTGTGTACTTTTGAAAGATTATGAATTTTTTGAAAAATTAAGTACTTTTGGAAAATGCATAATTTTTGAAAGAATGCTATTTTGGAAAATATAAGTTATTTTTGAAATATAATATTTTACTTGACTAGGTTTCTTTTCCAGTCTGACACAATCCTAAGAAACCTTGTTAACCACAAGGACATTTTCCTAAGTGTCCTGGAAATTCTTCAAACTCAAGTAAATATTAACAGAATTTTGTCAAAAAATGATAGTACTTTTGAAAATATATGCTAGTGGATTTTGAAAAATGTGTGAACTTTTGAAGACCCAATATTTTACTTGACTTGGTTTATCTTCCAATCTGACACTATCCTGGGAAACCTTGTTGACTACAAGGATATTTCCTAAGTGTCCTGGAAATTCTCCAACCCAAGTAAACATTATTTCAAAAATAAGTTCATAAGTCACACAAATTCTAACAAATAGAATAATAGTATTTTGAAAGACTTAGATTTTTAGCAAGATTTTGAAGATATGAAAATATGTTATTAAAAAATTCTTTTAATTTGACCTCCCCCTAAACTTGACTCAGTCCTGGGAAGCTTGTTGACCACAAGTACTCTTCCTCTGAGTCTTAAGGTTTGATTCAGATTAAAAAGAGATATTTAACAAAAAATGAATGATTACAAAAACTTTTCTGAAAGACTCAGACTCCCCCTAAATTTGACACATCCTTGGAGTCCTTGAAGATCATGAAGTGGACCTTTCTTCTGTGTCTTTAGGGTTTATCAAAGTCAAGAAAACAGGTAAACTTTTTGAACTTATAATTTTTACAACATATACCCCTTTTTGAAAACACAAGTAATAATGATTTAAAGCATAGTTTCGAAAAATATTTTTCAAATGATAGTAATGTTTAAAGTCAATTTTTGAAAACCATTTCAAAAAAATGAAAAGTACTCCCCCTGTACCCGATACCATTTCACTCTTTCTAAGTGCCTTAAGGAACTTTAGTGTTGTCCTAAGAGGCTTGTGTCTAATTGAGTGAGTCAAACAAATTTTTGAAAAGATATATTTTTGAAAAATATATAATATGTATAATCAATCAGACAAGCATGAATCCCATAAAAACATTATTATGTTGAATCATATTTTGAAAATATATTTTTAGAAAAATATTCTAATGATTTTGAAAAACAATTTGAAAAATATTTTTCAATTCATTAGTCCTTAACATCTCACCCATTTTAGATGTATCAATACAACAAGCATGGTTGCCTTATAGGTGTATTGTGAGATGCTTGAATCATTTTTCTTAATTTATTATTAACTCTAAGATTTAATTGAAGCTTGTGTTAGATTTGAATTTGACACGAAGTAACTTGAATTTAAATTTCAAAAATTGGCTTCCAGGTCTTGGCGAGGCACTAGGCCTTCTTTGGCCGTAGCCTTATTGGGTCATCAACCCTTTCCTTGACAAAGCCTTTTAATAAAATTTCATTTTCAAAACTACTTTTTGAAAAATTCTGGTCTAACTAGTTTGGGTCTTGGATCGGTAGCTTCGGCTAGTTTCACCAGTCTAAAGAGACCAAGTAGAGTATACTTGACCTTATTAGAATTGGCTTCCCTAACGTACTATCATCTCACCTCTACCCAATACTAGGTTGATCAAGTTTCAATTATTCTTTTTCCTATATTCGTTCTAATATATGCATAAAATTTAAATATGAATGACATGTCATATAAAAAAGTAGCAGATGCATGACATGGCAATTATGCATGAGTCAAACAAGTCCAAAGCATTTTATTTAAGTTTCTAAAAATGTATCAAATTCCCGATTTGATACATGTCTTGTGAACCTGCGAATATGTCAACCCACTTTGACATATTTTATTAAATTAATTGTTGCGGTTTAGGTAAGGTTTTAGTTTAGTTCGAGTTTAAGTTATTTTGGATTTAAGTTAATTAAGAATTAATTGAAGTATGAATTAATGAATTGATTAAGAATTAATTGAAGTGAATTAATTTGAATCAATTAAAGTTGAATTTATTTGAAGTAAATTGAATTAATTAACTTTATTTGGATTAAATTGATTTAATTGGCTTAATTAAGATTTGAGTACGGTTTAATTTAATTTAATTTGAATTTTAATTTAAATTAATTTAATTTGATTTGAATTTAATTTAATTCGAATTTAGTTTAATTTGATTTGACTTTAATTTAATTAAGATTTAATTTGAATTTAAATTAATTAAGATTTAATTTTAATTTAATTTAATTAAGATTTAATTTAATTAAGATTTAATTTTAATTTAATTTAATTAAGATTCAATTTTAATTAAGATTTAATTTGAATTTAATTTAATTAAGATTTAATTTTAATTTAATTTAATTAAGAATTAATTTTAATTTAATTTAATTAAGATTTAATTTTAATTAAGATTTAATTTTTATTAAGATTTAATTTGTATTTAATTTAATTAAGATTTAATTTAAATTTAATTTAATTAAGATTTAATTTTAATTTAATTTAATTAAGATTTAATTTGAATTTAAATTAATTAAGATTTAATTTGAATTTAAATTAATTAAGATTTAATATGAATTTAATTTAATTAAGATTTAATTAAATTAATTTACGTTCGAATTAATTTAGATTTAATTAAATTAATTGAATTTATTTGAATTAATTGAATTTATTTGAATTAATTGAATTTATTAATAATTGTGTATTTAAGTTCATCATTTTCATTATTTCTAAAATTTCTGCTTCATCTTTATCTATCTTTTCAAATGTTTCTAACAATTCGGATTTATTTGAACCTTGTAATTTTTATTAATTATGGCTTTGATCTTAGATAGTTCCATATCCTCCTTATCCTCAAAATTATTTCTTTCAATATCCTCAACATAGGTGGAGTAATTTGGGCCACTAATTAAGGTTTTGTAATAATCTTCAATATTATCTATGATTAAGTTATTATCTAAAAGAATTTCATCTTCAATTTATCCTCAGAATTATCCTCAGACACATCTTTAATATTTTCAAGAAATTCAAAATTAATTTCTAGATTATCCTTAAGACTTTCAGAATTAATTTCTGGATTCTCTTTAAGATTTTCAGAATTAAATTCTGAATTAATTTTACTAACTTCAGAGTCATATTTAGAATTTTTAGATTCGAATTCAAATTTGTACAACGGATTTTCAAATTTGAATTCATAATTATCTAAAGAATTTTCCAATTTGAATTCGGATTTATCTTTAGGATTTTTGAATTTGAATTCGGATTTATCTTTAGAATTTTCAAATTTGAATTCGGATTTATCCTTAGGATAAAATTTATTTGAATTAAAATTATCAGACTTAAAATTATCAGAATTAATTTTATTAGAAAACTTATCAGAATTAGTTTTATCAGCATTAAAATTATCAAAAAATTAATTTTATTAATTACTGAATTGATATTCTGAATTAAACAATTAATTTCTGATATTTTAGTCATATCTGTATTTTCTAATTTGACATGCAGGATATTAATTCTATTGTGCAATAAATCTAATTTATCAGGAAAATTAACTAAATTGCTCAGCTAAGTTGCTAAGTCCCTACCCTGACCCGTCTCTACTCCTGTCCTTAGTCATGGCTCAGCTACGTTGCTCAGTCCCTTGGACCAAGACTTCATTCCCTAGCAGTCCTTCACCAGGTGCCTAGCAGTCCTTCGCTAGGTCTTCATTCCCTAGCAGTCCTTCGTCGGGTGCCTAGCAGCTCTTCGCTAGGTCTTCTATGCCTAGCAACCCTTCGCTAGGTGCCTAGCAGCCCTTCGCTAGGTCTTAGGGTTTCGATACCTAGCAGCCCTTCGCTAGGTGCCTAGCAGCCCTTCGCTAGGTCTTAGGGTTACGATACCTAGCAGCCCTTCGCTAGGACATTTCTTCAACTTAGGTTACTTCTCCTTTGCTCCCCTATTATCTTTTCAATGTATCACTGACTTAAGTATATTGTCAAACATTAAAACACTTAAAGGAGAACATCATTGATGCAACTTGCACCAATAGAGAACTCATGCCTATAACCCCTATCTTGACAAAATTCTAAAAATCTTTGATATTGAAATTCACCTCCATGATCACTCCTAATTGTCTTAATTGTTAATGATTTTTCATTTTCTACCCTCCTACAAAAAGAAATGAAAACATCTAAGGTTTGGTCCTTATATTTTAAAATGTAAGTCCATGTATATCTAGTGAAATCATCAATGATCACAAAGCAATATCTACTTCCATTCAATGATATGATAGTACTACAATCAAATAGATCCATATGAAGTAAATCTAATGCAGTAGAAGTACTTACAGCGCTTTTACCTTTATGTGCAGATTTTGTTTGCTTACCCATTTGACATGCATCACAAAGTTTGTCTTTCTCATACTTGATGCTTGGTAAGCCACGAACAAATCCCTTGTTGGCCAACTTCCGAATGTTCTTCATGTTCACATGTGCTAGTCTCCGGTGCCAAAGGGTGGACTCTTCTTCTTTTGACATGAAACACTTAGCAAAAGCATTAGTAGCACTTTTAAATGAAACTTGATAAATATTGTCGACTCTTGCTCCTATTAGTACCGTGTCCAAGGTGTCATGTTGTCTAACTAGACATTGACTTGGTTGGAAATCAATTGTGTAACCCGTGTCACACAATTGACTCACACTTAGGAGATTAAATTTCATCCCCTTGACTAGAAGGACATTTGAGATTCTAAGACATTCGGATATTTGAATGTCTCATATTCCTATGATCATAAGACTACCATTGTTACCAAATGATACATTACCTCTACTTTTCTTGTGAAGTGTGGTAAACAATGATCTATCCCCGGTCATGTGTTTGGAGCATCCACTATCAACGAACCAAGTTGATAGATGCTCCCCTTCAATCATTACCTACATAATTCGAAAAATAGAAGTTTTAGGTACCCAAACCTTGGGACCTAAAGCATCAACTAAACAAGACTTAGGCACCCATTCCTTGACAACTTTCTTTTGAGTTTTGGGTGTCCTAGATTGTCTCATGTCAGTCCTAGACATGAGAGACACAAATGAGGGTTCCTTTGGGCGGTAACCAATACCGGCCCTATTGTAGACTGTCCTTTGGGCATTCAAAATCATATCTAGGGTTTTAGAGCTAGTTGAGAACTTCTCAAGAATATTCTTGAGTCTCTCAACTTCACTCTTTAATGATTTGTTTTCTTCTACTAACAAGTCATCATGCAAGTCATTGACTTCCTCAACCTTAGAGGATTTCAACTTTTTAACTTCAAGTTTCAAAGACTTAATCTCATCTTCTAACAATTCAACATGCAAATCATCAATGTTATCATCTCTAGATAATTTCAATTGATCAATTTCTAATTGCAATGCTTTAACCTTATTTTTTGATTTCTGAAGCATACTAGTTAAACATGCAATAGCTCTATAACACTTCTCAAATTCGGGAGAAGTTACCTCTTCATCATCCGAAGATGATGAAGCCGCGTTTGAGGAACTTGAAGATTCATCACTGCTTTCCTCTCTAAGAGTCATAAGTGCCACATGCCTTGTGCTCTTCTCCTCCTTCTCTTCATCGGATGAGCTAGAGGATGACTGAAAAGGAAAGAATAAGGGAAAGAAGAAAAAGGCCAAAAAGACTGAAAATACCCTAAAAGGCACTTGCCATCACTATGGCAAGGAGGGTCACTGGCGAAGAAACTGCAAGGTTTATCTTGAGTCCTTGAAAAAGAAGGCATCCGATGCCCCATCCTCTTCAAGTATCTTCGTTATTGAATGTCACTCTATTTCCTCAAACACCTGGGTACTTGATACTGGGTGTAGCTCACATATATGTAACGGCATACAGGGGCTAAGGAATAGAAGAAGACTCGTCAAGGGAGAAGCGAATTTGCGAGTTGGAAACGGAGCAAAGATTGCTGCTGTTTCCATCGGAACATATTTGCTAAAGCTCCCTACAGGACGTGTCTTAGAATTGGATAATTGTTATTTTGTTCCTTCGTTAATAAAGAACATTGTATCTACTTCATGTTTGAATGAAAAGGGTTATCATTTAACTTTTAGTAACAATTGTTGTTACATAACTTTAAATGGCGTTCTTTATGGGAATGGAACTTTGTGCAATGGTATCTACACGTTAGATTTATCCGGTGACGTTTTCAATATCGAAGTTAGCAACAAACGTGCTAGAATAGATAATCGAATAGACTCATACACGTGGCATTGTCGTCTTGGCCATATAAGTAAGAAACACATGACCAAATTACCGATGTGGAATTTTGGAATCATTTGAACCCGATTCATTTGATACATGCGAATCATGCTTAAAAGGCAAGATGATCAAATTACCCTTTTCGGGAAAAGGTAATCCAGTGGGAGAATTGCTTGGTCTAATACATACTGATGTATGTGGACCAATGTCAACTCTTGCACAAAGAGGCTATAGCTACTTCATCACCTTTATCGATGATCACTCACGATTCGGGTATGTGTTCTTGATGAAACACAAATCTGAAGCCTTTGAGAAATTCAAAGAGTTCAGAAATGAAGTAGAGAAACAGCTTGGCAAAAGTATTAAGATACTTCGATCCGATCGGGGTGGTGAATACTTAAGTCAAGAGTTTCAAGATTATCTTAGGGACAATGGGATATTGTCCCAATGGACTCCGCCATATACACCACAGCATAATGGTGTATCTGAGAGGCGCAACCGAACCTTGATGGGCATGGTTAGGTCGATGATGAATCATGCAACTCTTCCAAAATCCTTTTGGGGTTATGCACTTAAGACAGCTGTTTACTTGCTAAACAGAGTCCCGACCAAGGTAGTCTCTACTACTCCATATGAGACATGGAATAGTAAGAAACCACACTTAACTCACCTTAAGATATAGGGTTGTCCCGCTTATGTGAAGCGGACCGTATCAGACAAATTGGATGCTAAGTCTGATAAATGTCTATTTATTGGATACCCTAAGGAAACGAAGGGTTACCAATTCTATCATCCCTTGGAACAAAAGGTGTTTGTTTCAAGACATGCTGTATTTCTGGAAAAAGAGTTTCTTTTACAAGAAAATAGTGGGAGTGGCATTGAACTTGATGAAGTTTAAGAAACTCCAATAGACATTACAGAGACACCTAGTCTAGACCCACAACCAAAAACTCATAATGATGAGCTATCAGTTGAACCTAAAACTACACCACCTCTTCGTAGGTCTGATAGGACACGCAATATTCCAGAGAGATACGGATTTCTCATAAGTCAATCGAACGACGTGTTACTCATAAGCGATGACGAACCTATCAGTTATGAAGATGTTCTGAAAAATTCAGAAAGTGACAAATGACTTGAAGCCATGAAGTCGGAAATGGATTCCATGTACGAAAATCAAGTATGAGACTTGGTTAACCCACCTGAAGGGATTAAACCCATAGGGTGCAAGTGGGTTTTCAAGAAGAAAATCGACATGGAAGGTAATGTTGTTACCTTTAAGGCTATATTAGTGGCAAAAGGATATCGTCAGAAACAAGAAATTGATTATGACGAAACTTATTCGCCAGTAGCTATGCTTAAATCCATTCGGATGCTCCTAGCCATAGCAGCTCATTATGATTATGAGATATGACAAATGGATGTGAAAACAGCTTTCCTTAATGGAAACCTGCTTGAGGATGTATACATGATACAACCTGAAGGTTTCACATCGGTTGATAAAACCAAAGTATGCAAGCTTCGACGATCCATATATGGACTGAAGCAAGCATCCAGGAGCTGGAACATCCGTTTTGATGAGACAATCAAAGAGTTTGATTTCTCACAAAATCCTGATGAACCTTGTGTGTACAAGAAGGTTAGTGGGAGTGCAGTCGTATTCCTAGTATTATATGTCGATGACATATTACTTATAGGAAATGATATATCAGCCTTACAGACAGTTAAAATTTGGTTGTCCAAAACTTTTTCTATGAAAGACCTAGGAGAAGCAACCTATATCCTTGGGATTAGAATCTATAGAGATAGATCAAAACGGTTGCTTGGTCTTTCGCAGTCTACATATATAGACCGAGTGCTAAAAAGGTTTAGCATGTTAGAATCCAAGAAAGGTTACCTTCCCATCAGGCATGGGATCAACCTTTCAAAGTCTATGTGTCCGCGCACAGAAGACGAGAGGATTTGCATGAATAAGATTTCTTATGCATCCGCGATAGGATCTATCATGTATGCTATGTTGTGTACAAGGCCCGATGTATCGTATGCTCTGAGCGTCACAAGAAGATACCAGTCGGATCCAGGAATGGATCATTGGGCGGCTGTCAAGACAATCCTTAAGTACTTAAGAAGAACTAAGGATGTGTTCCTAATATATGGAGAAGGAGATAAGGTAATACGTGGGTATACAGATGTCAGTTTCCAGACAGATAAGGATGACTCCAAATCTCAGTCTGGATACGTATTTACCTTGAATGGAGGCGCAATAAGTTGGAAAAGTTTCAAACAAGACACCGTAGCGGATTCTACCACGGAAGCAGAATATATCGCAGCTTCGGAAGCAGCAAAGGAAGCAGTCTGGATCAAGAAGTTTGTCTCCGAACTTGGTGTGGTTCCAACCATTGATGAAGCAGTGCCGGTTTACTGCGACAACAATGGAGCTATTGCACAAGCAAAGGAACCAAGGTCTCATCAGCGATCCAAACACGTGCTTCGCCGC
>JAGFNQ010000871.1:0-21642 GCA_024364735.1 Boesenbergia rotunda | reverse complement strand
AATAAATTATTTGTTTTATAAAATTTATGGATAAATAAATTTATTTTCATGGAAATTAAAATAAACATTAAATGGTTTATTTTTATTTTATAAAATCAATTATGAATTGATTTTTCCATGATAAGAAAAATTTATATAATAAATTTATTCTTTTTTTGGAAATTAAAAAGAGAGATGTATTTGTTTTATTATAAAATTAGTTATAATAAAACTTGGCATAACGGAATAATTAATAAGAAAATTTATAAGATAAATTTCTTATGAAAATTTATTCTGTTAATTCCGTTAAAGGGGAGACATGGCAAGGGAGAGGCTACTGTATAAAGGAACCAAGGCTAGGCTTGAATTCCTCAATTGAGTTATCAAGAGATTAGTAGCTCCCTCTCTCTCTCTAACTCTCTCTCTCTCTCTAGGGCCGGCCCCCCTCTCTCTCTAGGGCCTGCTCTCTCTCCTCCCCTAGGGCCGGCGCATATCCCAAGGGTGGCCGAGTGCTTCATCTGCCAAGAAGGTGCCGAAGAAGAAGAAACGGATCGCGACTCCTTCTTTCCTTTCCCGGAATTTTGATTCCGTTACTTGGTGGTTAGTTTCCTTTCTTCTCTCTTGATCTTCTAGTTGTGCCTTTAGAGAATCTAGTAGTTCTCGTCGGCATAAAAATCGTGACTTTGCGAAGTCATCCCGAAGAGAACTCGGCGTGGACGCGAATAGAGGCGGAGCTTCCAAGGGATGCTACGGTTGGATCTCGTCCCTTTCTTCGAGTTACGCGAGGTACAAAGTAAATTAGTTTACTTTTCCGCAAAATTTTAATTTATGATCATGTCCACACATCATAAGGTCGCATGCTAGATACGTGGTTAAAAATAATTTGAGAAATTATTTATGCTAATTCTTCCGCTGCACGTAAATATTTTAAAATTTACGAACTCGTATCCTTGTGAACATGCACCCGGTCCCAACAGTGGTATCAGAGTCGGTTAGTGTTCGACATAATCATATAATTGTTTTGCGGAAAACTTTGTCATGATCTCAATTTTGGAAAAATTCTTCAATTATGGAAACTTTCAAATTATAATAAATTTTAGATTTAGGAATTTCTAAGTTTGGAAATCCTCATGAAATTTCGCAAACTTTTGAAATTTTCTAGTTTCTGAAATTTTATAATAATTGTGAAAACTTCCCATCTTTGGAAACCTTCCAATTTTGGAAAATTTTCTATTTTAGAAATTTTCCAATTTTGGAAATATGTAAGTTTTCTTTGTACCAAAAACTTACAATTATTCTGAAAACCTATTATGAAATCTCGCAATTTTGGGCACTTTCTTTCACGAAAGTCTAGACAAATTTATGGACAATTAATTGACAATTAAATTTGAATTGGTTTTTAAATTAACAACAAAATTCTTTATTTTGGATTGAGCCTCGGGGAGCCGTCCAATTTAATGTTAGTTGTTGTAATTTAATTTCCCAATTTTAAATAAAATTGTCATGTTTAATTTGGTTACGCTTCCGAAGCGGACCAAATTGGATTTACGACAAATTACTTTTTTTTGGGTATCTGAGCCTCGGGGAGCCACCCTTAGAAAACGATTTGTTGTAATTAATTAAATCCATGAATAAAATATGATTTAAGAGATGATGCCCTTATATATTGTTGTCTCCAAAATTAATTAGGAAAATGGTTTCCTATAGAGTTTTCTTAAATGAGATTTTCATGAAAATAATATGTGGTTGAATTAAGGACTCATGTCTCTTAATTTAATAAGATTTGATTTAGAGAAATCAAAGTCTTAAACATATTATTTCCGAAATTGATTATGACAATTTAGGAAATTGTTTCCCAAAACAATTCCTTGAATAAAGTATGAAATTGGGATTAGGAAATCCGGTTCCTAATTCAATTAATGAGGCTTGATAAATTAAGTCACATACATACTTTATTAAGGAAATCGTTAGTCATGACATGATTATATGTCATGAATGTGCATAGAAAAGAAAGGATGAGACCCAAAACCCCTTACAAAATATTAAGGCCAACACCTTCCATTAATATGGTTAGAATCAGAGTTTTGTTTCTCGTTTGGGTTGATGGGCACATCCATGCCCGGCTTGAACCTCAACATGTTCAAACCATGAAATTAGTTTATGTATAATATAGTTGGAGTCAGAGGTCAATCCTTAGTTTTGGTTGTTGGACACATCCAAGCCTGACTAAACGGTTGAATGAGCTCCAACCATATTAAAACTATTTCTTGATTAATGGGTCAGCCTTAAGCTTGGAGCATCGATTTGTTGTGCCACAGCCAAGGTCGATGTAAAGAGAGGTGCAGTTGGGTGCTATGTATAATGTTGCATACTTGTTAATGAGTTAACAACCCAATGATTTATGCAAACATTCAATTAGTTGATAGCATAAAGTGATAGTTACATATATGTGATATGTAATCGGTATAATTACCTACCTTCATAGCTAAGAACAACTTGATGGCCATAGCCATGGTGGTTCTTATCAATGGTTGGATATCAACCTATTTGGAGATGTTCCTACGATCTCCCGAATTGATAAAAAGGGTTATTCAATTCGAAAAATAAATAGGATTTTATTAATGTATGTTGATACATTCTTTAATCATTCTTCTCACATAAGCTCAATTTGTATTTCTAGGATAATAACTCGATCATGTCTTCTCTGAATTTGCGTTCCATTTTGGACACCAATAAACTGACTGGGCCAAACTTCATGGACTGGCTTCGAAACCTGAGGATAGTCCTCAAGGCTGAGAAGTTTGCTTATGTCCTTGAAGATCAACTTCCCAACCGTCCTCCTGAAAAAGCAACTCCAGACCAGTTTCCTGAGTTGCTCAACCTGCTGAAGACTGTAGAGCCTTCTGTGAAGCAGGATCAAAAGACGGTACTGTTAGTTGGTTCCTCGAAGAAAGGTTCTAAGAGGAAGGCCAAAGAACAGAATAAGGAAAAGAAGAAAAAGGCCAAAAAGACTGAAAATACCCTAAAAGGCACTTGCCATCACTATGGCAAGGAGGGTCACTGGCGAAGAAATTGCAAGGTTTATCTTGAGTCCTTGAAAAAGAAGGCATCCGATGCCCCATCCTCTTCAAGTATCTTCGTTATTGAATGTCACTCTATTTCCTCAAACACCTGGGTACTTGATACTGGGTGTAGCTCACATATATATAATGACATACAGGGGCTAAGGAATAGAAGAAGACTCGTCAAGGGAGAAGCGAATTTGCGAGTTGGAAACGGAGCAAAGATTGCTGCTGTTGCCATCGGAACATATTTGCTAAAGCTCCCTACATGACGTGTCTTAGAATTGGCTAATTGTTATTTTGTTCCTTCGTTAATAAAGAACATTGTATCTATTTCATGTTTGCATGAAAAGGGTTATCATTTAACTTTTAGTAACAATTGTTGTTACATAACTTTAAATGGCGTTCTTTATGGGAATGGAAATTTGTGCAATGGTATCTACACGTTAGATTTATCCGGTGACGTTTTCAATATCGAAGTTAGCAACAAACGTTCTAGAATAGATAATCGAATAGACTCCAATACGTGGCATTGTCGACTTGGGCATATAAGTAAGAAACGCATGACCAAATTACACCGATGTGGAATTTTGGAATCATTTGAACCTGATTCATTTGATACATGCGAATCATGCTTAAAAGGCAAGATGATCAAATTACCCTTTTCGGGAAAAGGTAATCCAGTGGGAGAATTGCTTGGTCTAATACATACTGATGTATGTGGACCAATGTCAACTCTTGCACAAGAAGGCTATAGCTACTTCATCACCTTTATCGATGATCACTCACGATTCGGGTATGTGTTCTTGATGAAACACAAATCTGAAGCCTTTGAGAAATTCAAAGAGTTCAGAAATGAAGTAGAGAAACAGCTTGGCAAAAGTATTAAGATACTTCGATCCGATCGGGGTGGTGAATACTTAAGTCAAGAGTTTCAAGATTATCTTAGGGACAATGGGATATTGTCCCAATGGACTCCGCCATATACACCACAGCATAATGGTGTATCTGAGAGGCGCAACCGAACCTTGATGGGCATGGTTAGGTCGATGATGAATCATGCAACTCTTCCAAAATCCATTTGGGGCTATGCACTTAAGATAGCTGTTTACTTGCTAAACAGAGTCCCGACCAAGGTAGTCTCTACTACTCCATATGAGACATGGAATAGTAAGAAACCTCACTTAACTCACCTTAAGATATAGGGTTGTCCCGCTTATGTGAAGCGGACCGTATCAGACAAATTGGATGCTAAGTCTGATAAATGTCTATTTATTGGATACCCTAAGGAAACGAAGGGTTACCAAATCTATCATCCCTTGGAACAAAAGGTGTTTGTTTCAAGGCATGCTGTATTTCTGGAAAAAGAGTTTCTTTTACAAGAAAACAGTGGGAGTGACATTGAACTTGATGAAGTTCAAGAAACTCCAATAGACATTACAGAGACACCTAGTCTAGACCCACAACCAATAACTCATAATGATGAGCTATCAGTTGAACCTAAAACTACACCACCTCTTCGTAGGTCTGATAGGACACGCAATATTCCAGAGAGATACGGATTTCTCATAAGTCAATCGAACGACGTGTTACTCATAAGCGATGACGAACCTATCAGTTATGAAGATGTTCTGAAAAATTCAGAAAGGGACAAATGGCTTGAAGCCATGAAGTCGGAAATGGATTCCATGTACGAAAATCAAGTATGGGACTTGGTTAACCCACCTGAAGGGATTAAACCCATAGGGTGCAAGTGGGTTTTCAAGAAGAAAACCGACATGGAAGGTAATGTTGTTATCTTTAAGGCTATATTAGTGGCAAAAGGATATCGTCAGAAACAAGGAATTGATTATGACGAAACCTATTCGCCAGTAGCTATGCTTAAATTCATTCGAATGCTCCTAGCCATAGCAGCTCATTATGATTGTGAGATATGGCAAATGGATGTGAAAACAGCTTTCCTTAATGGAAACCTGCTTGAGGATGTATACATGATACAACCTGAAGGTTTTACATCGGTTGATAAAACCAAAGTATGCAAGCTTCGACGATCCATATATGGACTGAAGCAAGCATCCAGGAGCTGGAACATCCGTTTTGATGAGACAATCAAAGAGTTTGATTTCTCACAAAATCCTGACGAACCTTGTGTGTACAAGAAGGTTAGTGGGAGTGCAGTTGTATTACTAGTATTATATGTCGATGACATATTACTTATAGGAAACGATATATCAGTCTTACAGACAGTTAAAATTTGGTTGTCCAAAACTTTCTCTATGAAAGACCTGGGAGAAGCAACCTATATCCTTGGGATTAGAATCTATAGAGATAGATCAAAACGGTTGCTTGGTCTTTCGCAGTCTACATATATAGACCAAGTGCTAAAAAGGTTTAGCATGTCGGAATCCAAGAAAGGTTACCTTCCCATCAGGCATGGGACCAACCTTTCAAAGTCTATGTGTCCGCGCACAGAAGACGAGAGGATTTGCATGATTAAGATTCCTTATGCATCCGCGATAGGATTTATCATGTATGCTATGTTGTGTACAAGGCCCGATGTATCGTATGCTCTGAGCGTCACAAGCAGATACTAGTCGGATCCAGGAATGGATCATTGGGCGGCTGTCAAGACAATCCTTAAGTACTTAAGAAGAACTAAGGATGTGTTCCTAATATATGGAGAAGGAGATATGGTAATACGTGGGTATACAGATGCCAGTTTCCAGATAGATGAGGATGACTCCAAATCTCAGTCTGGATACGTATTTACCTTGAATGGAGGCGCAATAAGTTGGAAAAGTTCCAAACAAGACACCGTAGCGGATTCTACCACGGAAGTAGAATATATCGCAGCTTCGGAAGCAGCAAAGGAAGCAGTCTGGATCAAGAAGTTTGTCTCCGAACTTGGTGTGGTTCCAACCATTGATGAAGCAGTGTCGGTTTACTGCGACAACAATGGAGCTATTGCACAAGCAAAGGAACCAAGGTCTCATCAGCGATCCAAACACGTGCTTCGCCGCTATCATCTGATCAGAGAGATTATAAGTAGGAATGATATACAAATTGAGAAAATTCCCACTGAAAGGAATTTAGCGGATCCTTTAACTAAGGCCTTGCCTCAAAACAAGTTTGAGGGTCATGTTAGAGCCTGTGGTATTGGATACCGTAGCGATTGGCATTAGGCCAAGTGGGAGTTTGTTAGTGATATGAGAGAAGTGTCCTAAGGCAATCGCCTTATCATTGTAAACATTTATTTTAATAAATGATAATTAACTATTTGAGTATACATGTTTGTGTATTTGATTGGGATATTAAACTCATCTATTGAATGTCCGTAATACAATTCACAGCATGAGAGAATTTGTGATGGGATCACAACTAGTGATTATCTCTAAATGTGCAATTGTGAAGTATTGAAAATATCCCTAGTCGATGAATTGATAAAAACGGACACTATCAATTCTGTTGAGTCTAGCATGGGTTATTCTCTAATCAGCTGATTTTCACTAGCTGGTGACATTGGGATGTCCGGAGATAAATATGGATGCTAATTAAGGGAACTAGTTCATTGGAGTGACTAGCCGTAAAACTTCATATGGTAATCTACATATAGATATGTCAATGAAGTTCTTACTGCAGCTTAAGTGCGATGTTCCTTTGACTTACGGTGTTCAAGTCATCTTGGTCATGGAGACTTATACTTTAACATCTTAAGCAAGCATCTCCAAGGAGGTGTGGACCCAGGATGATTGGGTATAAGCCGAAGTGCCCGAAGATGTTTGAACAGCCTACAAAGGATTCACCACTCCTTGCGAGGAGATGTATACCCAGGCCTATCGTCGGATTGTTACTCAAAGCCTCTGGCCAGAGCATATCATGTTTAGAGTATGAGTCTCTTAAATACATGAGAGTAATTAGAAATCCAAAGGACGAGAAAGACACTACTTGGGCTAGGTGTGACGTAGTCAGTCTAGTGGGGACTGACACAAACAGACCATGTCCTGAACCAAGTGGGTATAAGATGGTGAAGGGAATGAGGCACGATACATTAGAGCTGCTGAAGGGTTTCAGAATAATTTCTGTGGTCAACCGTTGATCTTTCGATTAATTGGGGATCATGATGTACTACTAGGTGTCACTCATGATCGTTCTATAATTGATGAATTATAGATGGCCAACATAAATCGAAAGCCTATTTAGTCACACGCACTACAAGTAATCCGAGGGATTTAAAACGAGTTGAAAATTGGATTTTCCGATCAAGAGAAATAAGTCGAATCTGAATTTATCAGAGGCGCAACGGAAGCTTAAAATGGCTAAGTCTTTTGAAGGCTTATTGGGCGAATTAAATGAGTTTAATTCGCGAGGAAAGGGCTTGGAGTGGCCGGCCAAAGAGGGTGCCCACCCTCTTTGGTTTGGCCGGCCACCAAAAAGAGAGAAACCAATTTAATTGGTTTAAATTATAAAATAAATTAAGCGCGATTTATTTTATAAAATTTATGGATAAATAAATTTATTTTCATGGAAATTAAAATAAACATTAAAGGGTTTTTTTTATTTTATAAAATCAATTATGAATTAATTTTTCCATGATAAGAAAAATTTATTTAATAAATTTATTCTTTTTTTGGAAATTAAAAAGAGAGATGTATTTGTTTTATTATAAAATTAGTTATAATAAAACTTGGCATAACGGAATAATTAATAAGAAAATTTATAAGATAAATTTCTTATGAAAATTTATTCCGTTAATTCCGTTAAAGGGGAGACATGGCAAGGGAGAGGCTACTGTATAAAGGAACCAAGGCTAGACTTGAATTCCTCAATTGAGTTATCAAGAGATTAGTAGCTCCCTCTCTCTCTCTAACTCTCTCTCTCTCTAGGGCCGGCTCTCTCTCCTCCCCTTGGGCCGGCACACATCCCAAGGGTGGCAGAGAGCTTCATCCGCCAAGAAGGTGCCGAAGAAGAAGAAACGGATCGCGACTCCTTCTTTCCTTTCCCAGAATTTTGATTCCGTTACTTGGTGGTTAGTTTCCTTTCTTCTCTCTTGATCTTCTAGTTGTGCCTTTAGAGAATCTAGTAGTTCTCGTCGGCACAAAACTCGTGACTTTGCGAAGTCATCCCGAAGAGAACTCGGCGTGGACGCGAATAGAGGCGGAGCTTCCAAGGGACGTTACGGTTGGATCTCGTCCCTTTCTTCAAGTTACGCGAGGTACAAAGTAAATTAGTTTACTTTTCCGCAAAATTTTAATTTATGATCATGTCCACATATCATAAGGTCGCATGCTAGATACGTGGTTAAAAATAATTTGAGAAATTATTTATGCTAATTCTTCCGCTGCACGTAAATATTTTAAAATTTATGAACCCGTATCCTTGTGAACATGCACCCGGTCCCAACACGAAGAATGGAGGTCGAGTGGTGGAAAAACCTTCCCTCAAAGCCATCTCGTTGATAACTCTCGGATGTTAAGCCGTAAACAGAGCCCCAAGCTCTGATACCACTTGCTGGAAACCGGATGGCTAGAGAGGGGGTGAATATAGCCAATCTCTTTGACTTAAACACAAAACAAATTTCTGCACTAAACTTTGTTAGTAGCACATCGGAAGAAGCAAAGGAAAACGAAGCAGTGCAGTAAACCAAAAACAGAAATGAAAGCAAACAAAGACAGCTACCAAGATCGCTAACAAGAGGGTTTACAAGGTTCGGGGATAACTTGCCCCTACTCCTTGGCGTGCCCTTAAGGTGGGCGATCCCTTGATCGTCGGTAGATCAAGCCCCGGTGTTCACCGAATATAACGCAACCTCCTTCTCGGTGGAGAAACCTCTCCACAACCTTTCAAACAAGGATATAGATTTAAGCTTAATGAAACATAGAGAATACTCTTACTCAGTACTTAGAAAGGACAAGAACACAGCGAGCTTATCCCGAGCTCCACCCAGCGATAATCTCATGCAAGGACTCCCTCCTTCGTGTCTTCTCACTGTTGGACTCCAAGCTCCTTGTTCTTTCCTCCCAGCACTCACGTAAGAGTTGGTTGCTTCTGGATAGCAGTTGCTTGCTCAAAGTGATGAAGACTTCAGGAACACAGCAAGCAAATTGTGGAGAAACACAAGGCGTAGCAAGAACTTCAGCAAGCTCAACACTGAAACTATCGAACAACTTCTCTGCATCAGCCGAAGTCTTCTTCTCCCTTTTTGTTTCAACACCAAGCATCAGATGACACCATCCCTGCAGCTCCCAGCTGCTCATCTGCCAACGCCAGCTACCACTGAGCTATCCCTGGACTCCCTGAGCTTCCCTCAGCCAAGCTCCAGTCTGCAGCTCGGCCGTTGCAACCTGAGATAGAAAAACGGACAAACCTGCTCCAAGGAAAGCTCTCCATTGACCCTCCTTGAGTGTTTGAATCCTCCCCTGTCACTTGCAGCTTAATCAGACTGTTAGAGCAGTAAATCACACAGTAAATTAAATATCAGAGGCACACAGCAGCGAATCGGATATGGTCAGACGAAATCAGAGCGTCTGACAGTGCAATTTGAATTAATGTGATCGGTCACCGGACCGATCAGAGAGCCTCCTGATCGGTCACCAGACCGATCAGGCTGAGTCCAGACCGATCAGGCTCCATCCTGATCGATCCCCAACGCTCAATCAGAAATCGCGATTTCTTTGAGATTCTCCTGGACCGATCACCAGACCGATCCCAGGTTATGGATCGTTCACCGAACCGATCCACCCTTATATCGGGCGATTTTTGAGTTTCTTAGCCTAAGCCTTCTGATCGGTCAACTGACCGATCAGGGGGTCTCCTGATCGGTCATCAGTCCGATCAGATCATCACCAGACCGATCAGGCACCATCCTGATCGATCTTAGTGAGGAACCCGCGAAGCTGGATCGTTCACCAGAATGATCTGCACAGTGATCCTGATCGGTCATCAGACTGATCAGGAGCAGTTCAGCAAGGGAACTCAACCTCACTGCTCGCTCCCTGATCGGTCACCAGACCAATCAGGAGCCAGTCAATGGGTGAAACGCATACTCCCTGATCGATCACTAGATCAATCAGGAGCAGCACAGTAGGTTCCCAACCTCACTGTGTGCTCCCTGATCAGTCACCAGACCGATCAGTCATCGCTGGATCGGTCACCAGACCGATCCACGAAGGAGCAGCGTGCCAGATTCCCTGATCGGTCACCAAACCGATCCAGGGACTCAAACCTAGCCCTCCAAGCTAAGTTTTCATCCACCTTAGCCCTCCAAGCTAAGGATTTTTCACCTAACTCTCCAAGTTGGGAATTTGCACCTAACCCTTCAAGTTAGGACTTTTCACCTAGCCCTCCAAACTAGGACTTTTCACCCAACCTTTCCGAATTAGGACTTTTCCAAACCTAGCCTCCAAGCTAGGACCTGACCCTCCAAGCCAGGACTTTTTCACCTAATTCTCCAAGATGAGAATTTGCACCTAACCCTCCAAGTTAGGACTTTTCACCTAGCCCTCCAAGCTAGGACTTTTCACCCACCTCTTCCGATTTAGGACTTTTCACACACCTAGCCCTCCAAGCTAGGACTTTCAACACTTAACCTCCCAGATTAGGATTTTCCTACACCTAGCCCTCCAAGCTAGGATTTTCCATACCATGCCTGATCCTCGATCAGGACTTAATCATCATCAATAACCATCCACCTAAACTAAAATCGGTGTCAACACCAAAATAACAATCAGGGCCAGACTGCATCAACACTTTTATTCGGAAATATCCTTCTATTCCCTTTCCTTCATGAGTTCTAAATCAATTTCTTAATTATTCCCTCTCTTAGGAGGCTTTGCTTCTGACAAACTTAAACTTTGCTTGTCAGCAAGTTAATTCACATTTTTCTTCCAGCTAACTTATTGTTTTAATCAAACACTTCATTTTTGTAGGTTATTTTTATTTCTGGCCCAAGTGTCCATATAGATAATTTATTTCAGACAAATAAATTTTTGTTTGTATGCATAGTTTTTGCATTTGATGCGACAGGAAGCATCTCTACTGATGCATTATTGAGATTCTCAAAGTTGTTTTAATTTGTTAACTATTTTCCTTTTTCCTATCAAAACCAAGGCAGACCCTCCTATATACTATCTGCCAACCAAACCTCTTCTTGATGATCCTGCAGCAGTTGAACAGCAAAGAGAGCAGGCATGATTAATCCAACTCTCACTATTTCCCTTATCTTCGCCTATCTCTCTCTTAAGTTGTCATGTGTTGCATTCTGCATTAAGATTCATATTGTACCAGTAGCCTGAAAGCCTCGTCCCAGAGAAGAAATTGCATTAAATTTGTAACACTTGCTGCATAATTTATCCAAGAAACTGCAACATAAATTGTGACAACTAATACTATTGGTTAACAAAATCCTGATGAGCTGCCATGACGAATTGCATTTACTGTTAATTTGATATGCTCTTCTACGACTTTTTCCTTACATTTTGGTGGTGTTTAATGAATAACCATCATTGTGCTTGTATGTAAATGGTTGGCAAAGTAGCCAAATTTGTTGGCGCGATGCTTCTGTACATCAAATTTATAGATTGATTGATAGCCACGTTGTTATGGCAAGCTTAGTAACAACTGCTCTTAAAGATCGATTTTAGTGACATACATTTTCAAAATAAATGTATGAAAAAATATGAGTAATCGTATGATTGGTGCATGATCATTATATGTTCATGTTTATTGGCAAAGAGTTTTACATTAAGTCGTTTTCAAATTATATTTCATTGTTTTTGTGCTCATGATTATGCTCTTTTTAGTGACAAACACATTTAAGTTCGTATGGATGGAGTAAAATCGTGATATGTTCATGTTTATTAGCAAAGAGTTTTACATTAAACCATTTTCAAAATATATTTTTGGATCCCTTGTTTTCATTAGCTTCGAATGTCAATAAGAATCCCTTAGTGCCTATGGTTGTTGGACTTGCTTATTTAATCTATCATGTCTGCATGCTTACCAGCATTTTCTTCAGCATCCTGATCATAATATCGTCATGGGAGACCCAGCTATTTGTGATCAGCTACCTCTATTCCTCACACTTAAATCAATTCAACTATAGAATCTACCATCTTCTAGAGGTAACTTTAGTTAATTTACAATTTCTAGTTATCATTCTTTATATCATGGTTATCATACCACATGCTAAAAAATAGGTATCACATTTACACTTGGATGTTCCCATACCATGAGTGCACTGCTCATTCACTGAAATTTTAGAGAATCTACACTTGTACTTCTTTACCATTCTGCTATTTTGCTGAAGCTTCGAACCAGCAAATTTGGCTTGCTTTCACAAATTACAGTTTCCAAGATTGTAGTTCTAATATGCTGACCTCCTCTTTTCTTACTGCAGAATCTGTATGTGAGTTTGATTAATTCAGAAGGAAGTACAGTCTCTCGTCCAACAATTGTCAAAACTTTAATTGTACTTGCTGTTAGGAATCATCAACCATGCACATGTTACTGAATAGACTTTTGCTCAACTACCCTTTGGTTTTTCCCGAATCTGAAATAAACTATAAACTCCTTATCAGGGAAACAAAGCTTCCATTAGTCTTTCTTCAGCTATGCATAAGCACAATTTTTGCATCCATTTTTTTGTGTGTTAATCTATTCCTCTTGTTTATTCATTATTCTGCATCATCTCCAGGCGATGGAGAAAGGAGGGCCAGCTTCATGGAGAGGTAGGTGAAGAAAAGCAGGACATGTATAAAGTGTTTGTACACTTTGGATAAATAGAGTTGGCTTTTAAAGTTCCTTTCTCAGATTTTTTTTTCTCTCTTGGTTTTCAGAGCGATTATATAAGAACTCAGATCGAGTTCGGCGAGGAAGATTTGATGGCGACACTGCTCAAGTTACAGATATGCAAGATTACAAGTAATCTATCTGTTTTGGCCTTTTTTGGGGGAACTTTAATGTGACTAGTGATTATAAATTTGGTTGTAGGATTTTTGTATCGACATGGAATGTAGGTGGAAAGTCCCCAACAAAAAAATTGAATCTTGAGGAATGGATCCATATATGATGTATGATATTTGATGATATTTTGATGTATATATGATAGTTTGAAGTGTGTCTGCTCAATATTGTTTAATTATTTAAATAATTTATTTTTTAAATGGTATTTGTTGTAAATTGTTGGCTGCCTCAACCAAAAGACAATTATTTTTATTTGTTGTTAAACTATTGTTTAAATCACACACAAACAATGATTTAATACTATTGTTAACCTGTTGTCGATCACATTAAAAGACAACAGTGAAAACCCTTTGCTACACTGTTGTTATTGACTATAAATGACAACGATTTGTAACTGTTGATGTTGAGCACCCCTTTTAACAATATGACCTTTAACAACAGTGTTTTTAGCCTACAACAACGGTGAACGCCCGTAGTTAATAAGTATTTTTCTACTAGTGGTATTTAAATTTTTATTAATTTTTAATTTCGAATTAATTAAATTATTTGAGTTTAAAATCTTATCTTTAGAATTTTTATTAGAATATGACATAAGACATATGTCATAGGTCAGTTAGTCATTTTAGTTTATGTTCTATATCTTTCGTTATGTATTTTAAATTTGTATTAGCCGTGTGGGTTGCATTTAAATTGTGTGGTTGTTGATATAGTCATGTGGGATGTTGTATTAAACTGCATGAGTGTGCTTTATTTTATTTACAACCGTGTAGGTTGATGATATGTTTTGTTGGGTCGTATGACTATTGTGCCCAGGATCTATATGTTATCTGTACAGGGGAGATGTTATCCGTTTTTGAGTAACAATAATCTCGGGGCGTGATACTTACCTTTAGTATTTAAATTTTTTTTAATTTTGAATTTTAAATTAATTAAATTATTTGTATTTAAAATCTTATCTTTAGACTTTGTTGATTAAAATATGTCATAAGACATATGTCATATGCCCTAGTCACATGTGCCCTAATCGCTCATATTTTAGAATTAATTAAATTTAAATTAATTGTTAAATTGTTTGCGTTCTTCGTATGTCCTAATTACATATGCCATAAGATAGTACTTTATGATTAAAACTCCACCGAGGTAACTCTACTTACAATTGTAGTCTTTATCAATTTGTACATGTCCCTGCTATCTTTTTTCCTTTTATTATTGTCAAAGCTTCTTTGCCACCATGATCTTATTCACCTCACTATCTGATTTGTAATTATAATCAATATCATCTAGTGTACCTAGTTAGATCAAATTGTTCCTTAGATCTGATATATATCTGACATCATGTAAAGTTCTGATCACACCATCAAATATCTTAATTCTGATGTTCCCCGTGCCGATGATTATGCAAGACACATCATTTCCCATTAACATTGAATCAGAATTAACTATCCAATTGGCTTTAAACTAGTCCTTGTTTGGAGTCATCTAATGTGAATACGTAGAGTCTAAAATCCATGTATCAGTTAACTATTCTGAACTTGACATAACTGATAGTATATCTGCATCGTCACTTTTTGAATTTTCTTCTTCAACTATGTTTGTAAACTTTATCGAACTATCTTTATTCTTTACAACATATTTTTTTATCACTAAATAATCTCTCTTCATATTAATTTTGCCTCCACATTTATAGCACGTGATCATCTTCTTCCTTCTAAACTTAAAACTATCCTTGTTGTCATTGCCCGATCAATATAGAATTTTACTCCTCCGCGCTCATGATTGCTATTCACTACAAGTTAAAAACTTCTTCGCATGCTTTCTGATTCAATTAGTTTGCTTGGTCATTTTAAACAAAATCATAAAATGCTGGGATCTGATTAAATTTGAATGAAGGACCTCTAAACAGATTATGAGTATTAAAGAGCATTTAAAATTCAGCATTAATACAGCGTTGTTCTGTTTAAATGTTTTTGAAATGAGTGGAAAGCTACAAGATCAGGCAATTTTGCAAAACTGCAGGAAAAGGCAAACCATCACCGTTGCCTTGCCAATGACCGGCCAGGGAATCCCATGCCTCCCACGTCCCCCGAGCCCCTTCAAGAACGGCCAAAAGCAGAGCAAGATCCACCCGCTGCACACGAACTCCCCGATCCCCGGTCTGATCGCTCCGGCGCCGGCGGTGGTACTGAGAACTCGCAG
This sequence comes from Boesenbergia rotunda, assembly GCA_024364735.1. NCBI lineage: Eukaryota > Viridiplantae > Streptophyta > Magnoliopsida > Zingiberales > Zingiberaceae > Boesenbergia > Boesenbergia rotunda. Next base: position 6,445 of record JAGFNQ010000871.1, on the reverse strand, counting down.
CGAACCGACTGCGAAGGCCCACATATTGACCAGCATTATGGCGGTCCCCGGAACAAACACCGGCGACGAGTCGAAGGTGAACCGCCCGGGGTCGTCCACGACTTCTCCCGGCCTTTGCTGCTCTTTTTGGGTGATCTCGAAGATGGTGTCCGAGATGCCGAGAAGCTTGAGGACCACGCTGAAGAAGCCGAGAAGCCATGCAGTGGAGGAGTAAATCCTCTGCATCCTCTGGTTATTCCACCATGCTCTCACCGATAACCCACAGCGGAAGTATTCAACCAACGTGTAGATGTTGTAGGTCACGAAAAGAGCCAATGCCACAACAAAACCCATTTCTGATGTCTGCAACAATATTTCACATTTTCAAGGATTGTAAATCATATATGCAATATTGACATAAATCGACTTGTTGTGCCTTACCTTAGGCAAGAAGGTGGAGTTCGAGAGGAGGCAGTAAGCCGGGAGCAGAGCATAACAGACCTCGACGATGGATCGCACAGCCCAAACAAGTATGAGCAAGTAGGCGAGGCATTGCCGGAGCATGAGCTCTTTAGTGATGAAAGAAACTACCGGACTTTTCTTGCTGACCAGGATCTCGAGAAGGCCTGTTGCCCACCTCTTGTACTGCGTCAAGCTCGCCGGACCGCCGACGGGGGCAGAGCCGAGGAACGCCGGTGGGTCCAGCATCAGAGCCACCGTTCTCCATCCCATGGAATGGCACCTCAGGCCTCTGAGGTTGTCCTCCGCCATCGAACCATAAACCCAACCAATCTGAAAACTCAATGAGATTAGCATTGAAATTATAATGAAATTTGTTGATGTGATGCATAAATACCTCATCGCCCCAAGCTGTGTTGAATTCATAAGAACAAGAAGCGACCATTTTAGCTACTGCAACACGACTGGAAAGGTCGGCGGGTGATCCAGGACTACTGATTCCTGAGGTTATTTGCACGGCCGAGTGCATGAATTCCATAGAGTTTCCGTAGAACAATCGAAGTTCTTGGTGAGACAACATTTCTGTTGAATTGTCCTTCGAACTGCATTCCAGTAATTGGAGTCGAGAAATATATCTGCCTCCTTTCTTCTTAAATCGGGAACCATTTGGTGGGACGCCATATATGACTTTTCTTCGCTGAAAGCATCCTGTTCCGGTATAAAACGGGCCTTGGATACCTTGTAACCCGGGCATAACGGACTGAAAAGATTGAAGGCGATTAATATATTACAAAGAGAATCTGTGCAGGTACTTTAATAGTTTTGTTTATATGATTCGAGATTTCGTGCAGACCTGTTGGAGGACTACAAACTGGTTTCCGAAGGGATCGTCCTTGAGAGCTGTATGGAAATGCTGCGGAGCCTGAGCGAAGGCGTTGTTGTTCGCCTCGTCGGGGGAGTCAAGGAGCAGACACATTGCATGGAGGATGACTTGTGGGTTGTCGGCGAACATGTCGCAGTCGACGTTGAGCACGAATGGTGCATTCGTCATCACGCCCGACACCCTCGTCTGCCATTCAGTAACGTAAATTTTGCTGAAATATAGGTTCTTTAATAGAGCAACAGTTAATTACTGAGTTTTATATAAAAAAAAATGGAGCAAGTTAATAGATGGTTAAGATTTATGAGTTATTAAAAAAAAGATTAACGAAGTTTTTTCAATCTCGGACGATCGATTCGATCCTACGAAAATTTTTTATCAGGCGTTAGGATAAATCGGAAATTAGTACTCGCGGTGGCAGGTCCAAAAGCCCAGCGTCCCAGGGTTCACGTCCTATTTGGAGAAAAAATTTCTACAAAATATGTCGTAGCTAGATATCGAACCATGGATGCCTGAGATGACAATTAATCGTCCTTCTGCTATACCATAACCCCGGAGGCAAAAATGTTGGACCAGGTTGTAACGACCCGGAAAATTCTCTTAATATTTTATTAAAATATTAAGCATGTTTAAATAATTTTTCAAGGGACCTAGAAATATTAAGGAGAATTTAGGCCTAGAAAATCCATATTTTCTCATTTAAATTGAGAAAACTAAGTACCAATGAGCTTTAAATGGGCTCCAAAAATATGTATTAATTAGGTGAATTTTATATAAATATAAAAGAATTTTATTTAGGAATATTAGCATAATTATGGGGGATTTTAGGGGAATTTTCGAAATAAAGGGGAATTTTCGAAAATAAGAAAAAGGGGTTTAAATAAAATAAAAATAAAATAAAAATAAATGTGCATGGGCCAAGGATTGAACCTTGGACCTCTTGTACAACCATAAATGTTTTAACCAACTCATCTAGCAAGGAATTCTTATGAATAAATGAAGTAGAGGGTGGTTAAGAAGTAGAAGGAGATGAAGGGTCATGGAGAGACTCTTCATTTGCCTCTTTAAAAGAGCTATAAAGAGGGGGTTTGGGGGGTTACTTCTCTTCATCATCAAGTGCATTTGCTCCCCTCCTCCCTCCTCATTCTAGCCGAAACTCTAAGGAAGAGTTCCCCCTTGGAAAAGCTTCCACCAAGGCTCCATCACCCAAGATCTAGAGTTCTTACAAGGATTCAAGGATTAGGTGTGGTCAAGAGACATCAAGTCTTCTTCCTTCTCTCCATCCAAGGTCTAAAAATTTAGAAACCCCAAGGTAAGACTCCCTCACCTGTGGTATAATAGTTATCTATGATTTCCATGATTTTTAGTATGATATATGGGTTAGTTTTTGGATGTGATGTTGGAAGGAAAGAAAAACCAAGGTCCTTAAGTTTATGGATTCCGGCCAGCATGATTTAAATGTCTATAAATATGTTAAAAATCATGATAATGTTATTTAATGTTCCCTTATGATGTGTAGAGGTTAAGTATAATTTTTGGGAATTTTTGGAGTACCCTAGGACACTTTAGGGATTCGGCCAACATGAAAGGGACAAAACCAAGGCCCCTATGTTTATAGGTTTCGGCCAGCATGATTTAAATGTCTATAAATATGTTAAAAATCATGATAATGTTAATTGATGTTCCCTTATGATGTGTAGATGTTAAGTATAATTTTTGGGAATTTTTGGAGTACCCTAGGACACTCTAGGGATTCGGCCAACATGAAAGGGACAAAACCAAGGTCCCTATGTTTATAGTTTTCGGCCAGCATGATTTAAATGTCTATAAATATGTTAAAAATCATGATAATGTTATTTGATGTTCCCTTATGATGTGTAGATGTTAAGTATAATTTTTGGGAATTTTTGGAGTACCCTAGGACACTCTAGGGATTTGGCCAACATGAAAGGGACAAAACCAAGGTCCCTATGTTTATAGGTTTCGGCCAGCATGATTTAAATGTCTATAAATATGTTAAAAATCATGATAATGTTATTTGATGTTCCCTTATGATGTGTAGATGTTAAGTATAATTTTTGGGAATTTTTGGGGTACCCTAGAGTACCCTAGGATTTCGGCCAACATGAAGGACCCATGTGTAAGGCGGGTTTTAAACCCTAAGTATATGTTTTTATGTTTTATCATGATATAAGGGAGACGAAGGGTGTTTATGTGAATGTTTCACATGGGCTAGATACCCTATAGGTTTCGGCCAAGTACCCTATTAGGGTGGAAAGCTAGGACTTATTTCAAGTAAGGGCCCCAATGGCCATATGGTATGGTATGGTTGATGTTTAAGCAATTGATTTGGGGTTTTAATGGAATTTTTCCATACCCCCATGGCCTTGAAGTTTCAGTCGAGAGCAAGTTTAGGGTTAAAGGATTAGGGTTGGGCTTAAGTAGGGAACCAAAGGGGTTCCTATGGCCTAGTATATGTGTATGAGTTACCAAGATATATGTTTAAGTAAGATGGAAGAAGTTATATGTTAATCAAACCTTTAGTTTGTATGTCATGAATTATAGGATAAGTCATAGATGTTTAGACATGTACCATGATTTGTGAATAATATGTAAGTATGCCATGTCTTATGAATGATGAATGATATGTCATGTTTATGAATGATATGCCATGTTTATGAAGGATATGCCATGTTTTATGAATAAGATGTAAGTATGCCATGTTTTATGAATAAGGTTAAAGTACATGCCTTTAGGGCATAATGATGATGTTAAGTATGATGAATGAATGATGATGAATGACAAGTATGATGAATGAAAGATGATGCTTATGTCTTTAAGGCATAAATATGCTAAACGGCACGGTCGATGGTTGACGGTACGACGGTCGAAAGGACCGGTAAATGGGTCGGTAGACGGGCCGAGCCGTAACAAGTATGCTATGTTAAGTATGCCATGAATGTCTCATGAATGATGAAGCATGTAAAGTATTTTACTTTATGAATGGGCTTGTACCGGACCGAAGTATGGGTCCAAGGGATGGGCACCTTAAGAACGCCCCGGTTCTGGACTACCGACTATGCTGTCCACGGTTCTGGCACTACCGAAGCTGTGCAACAGGGATGGGCACCTTAAGAACGCCTCGGTTCGGGGACTACCGACTATACTGTCCTTACCCTAGTAGGTCGAGGCTAGCTACCTCGTATTTACTTAGGGATGCGCGCTTATGATGTATGTATGTGGTACAAGCCAGGGCCCCAATGATATGATGAATATGTTTAAGCATTTAAAAGTATGTTTTTTTAAAGATTAAGCATCCTTATATATATATATATATGCATTTGCCACATGCATCCATCCATGTTATGCATTATGTTATGAAAAGTATGTTTATGAAAGGTATGTTTATGAAGGTATGGTTATGCCATGATTTATTTATGTTTATGCCATGATGTAATTATGTTTATGCCATGATTTATTGATGTTTATGCCATGATGTAATTATGTTTATGCCATGATTTATTTATGTTTATGCCATGATGTAATTAGGTTTATGCCATGATTTATCTATGTTTATGCCATGATTTATTTATGTTTATGTCATGATGTAATTAGGTTTATGCCATGATTTATCTATGTTTATGCTATGATTTATTTATGTTTATGCCATGATGTAATTATGGTTATGCCATGATTTATTTATGTTTATGCCATGATTTATTTATGTTTATGCCATGATTTCTTTATGTTTATACCATGATGTAATTATGTTTATGCCATGATTTATTGATGTTTATGTCATGATGTAATTATGTTTATGCCATGATTTATTTATGTTTATGCCATGATGTAATTAGGTTTATGCCATGATTTATCTATGTTTATGCCATGATTTATTTATGTTTATGCCATGATGTAATTAGGTTTATGCCATGATTTATCTATGTTTATGCCATGATTTATTTATGTTTATGCCATGATGTAATTAGGTTTATGCCATGATTTATCTATGTTTATGTCATGATTTATTTATGTTTATGCCATGATGTAATTAGGTTTATGCCATGATTTATTTGTGTTTATGCCATGATTTATTTATGTTTATGCCATGATGTAATTATGTTTATGCCATGATTCATTTATGTTTATGCCATAATTTAATTATGTTATGCTAAGTTAGAATGCCATGATATTTTGCTAGTTTAGGATACCATGATTTAATTATGTTTATGCTAAGTTAGAATGCCATGATCTTATTTATGCCCATGTTAAGTTTGGACCATGATTTAAGTAGGTTTGTGCTAAGATAGAATGCCATGATTTTATTTAGGTTCATGCTAAGAATGGTTGTGAGGTTATGTTTATTATGTTATGTCGATGCCAAGTATTATGCCATGCTATGGATGTTTACGATGTTGATGTCTATGCCAAGTATTATGCTATGCCATGAATGTCTTATGGTTATGTTTATGTCATGCTATGAATGTGATGAAGCTATGGCTATGTCATGATGAAAGTATGCTATGTGATGATAAGGCTTATGTTCTAAGTAAAGCACTAAGTATGCTAATGTTTCATATGCTCATGATAATTGATGAATGGTTTTAGTGAGTAGGAAAGAGTCTTACTAAGCCTGTGTGCTTATAGTTTTATTTTCTTATACCGCAGATCACGCAAAGGAACAGTAAGGAAGCAGCAGGAGGGCATCAAAGAATGTGTGTGATAGTGACTTGGCCAAGAGACCATATGTTTGCTTGTCTTATGATAGAACTTTACCACTAAGTACTTGAATATGACTCTATGACATGATGCTAAAGTATGACTTGATGCTAAGTATGACATGATGCAAAAATATGACATGATGCTAAGTATGTTATGATGCTAAGTGTAAGGTTAATATGTCAAGCTTACACGTTATGATGCTAGGAAAGGTAGTAAGTGCATGTAGGTGTAAGTTTGAAGTTTTTCGCTGCATTATGATGTCTACATGCCCTAAGTATGTTAGCGTAACGCCGCTTTATGATGATCAAAAAGAAAAAAAAAAGCGGGCGTTACACAGGTTGCAAACGAATCTAGGGTGATCGGCCCGACCCCACGAATATTTTCCACCGATCATCAGGGTAAATC
>JAGFNQ010000870.1:195534-295901 GCA_024364735.1 Boesenbergia rotunda | reverse complement strand
TCCATTGTCTCTGTTTGACAACCAGTATCTCGCCAACTGCTAGGTACACTACCCATGATCTAATCGTAAAACCCACTAGATCCCATCCCAATGTATCCGTGCCAAGCAGTAAAGAGGACTATCAACATTTATCCCTACTTAAGTAGAAAAATGCATGAACAAACATCATACCGCGAAAGGCTAATCCACCGGTCTGCGTGCCTCCTCTCGGGTAGCCGCATATACTCGTCCAATCTCGGTACCTGGTGGTGGCATCCTCGAAACTGGCTGGGATGGAAATGCAGGGGCTGCAACAAATTGCTGCGGCTGGTGTACCGAATAAGTTGCGGCTGGCTGCAGAGGCTGATGCGTCTGACCATAACCGCCGGTCACAGAAGACTGGGGTGCTACCAAAGTGGGAGTCTGATGAAAGCCATGCATACAACAGATGTGTACCGGTGGGGGAGCTATCTGCTCCTGTCGTGGACCAGTCTGAGTTCGCTGACCTCCTCTCCGTGACCTCAACTGTCTAGGGCGACCCCTGTGAGTGGTGGCCTCTACGGATGGATGCGTCGCCTCTGATCACACTCCTGGCTCTGATGCCCCGGGAGTTTACAGGAGTAGCATAAATTTTGACCAATGGGACATTCTGATTTACCATGATCCCTGGTCCCACACTGGAAACAATGAAACATAGTACCATCACTCCTCTAGTTCTACTACGATGATCTGAAAGGTCCCACTGATGAGCAACCATCCTTCGGAGGTCGAGGAGCTACCCCAGAATTTCCCTGCACATCATGGTCCCTACTGGTTCTCTTTTGTCCCACATACAGTAGCTCCTGGTCTGACAGTGTATCCTGATTTGACTGTATCTCTTTTGCTTTATCACTATACACTTGTTTCTGTGCCATCTGGATCAGGAGTGCTCTGTCTAATGCCTCGCGGTAGGAGGTCGTACCAAACCCGGCTAGCTGAATATAACCGGCTAATCCCTGGATGAACTGAAGCATCCTCTCTCTATCGTGTGCCACCAACTGGGGGCAATACTCAGCTAGACGGCTGAACTCCGCATTATATTCCATGACCGTGCGCTTTCCTTGCTTGAGACTCAGAAATTCCTGACGCCGAGCCCATATGCAACAGGGAAGTACTGACTCTCGAATGCCTCACGGAAAGCTGTCCAGGTGATGTGCTGCTCACCAATGACCGTGCGCTGAGTGGCCCACCAAGTAGTCGCCCTATCACGCAAATGGTAGGCAGCCAGTTCTGCCTTCTCCCACTCTGAACAGGCCATATAGTAAAACGTACCCTCCAAGGTCTCGATCCAAGAACGAGCAACCGAGGGTCAGGTCCTCCATGGAACAGTGTAAATCGCCTTTCACCGACTCCGCCAATGCTGGTATCCGTGCTCTAGCCCTAGCCCAGTCCCCAGAAACGATAGGATCCACCAGTGGAGCTGCAGCAGATACTGAAACGGATGTTGTAATAGGGATCGTGGGAAATCCCGGAACCGAAACTGCGGGTGGAGCTGGGTGAACTGGTAGAGCAGGCGCTACTGGGGGTACACGGAATACACAGTAGGGGGTACGACTGGTGGTACCACTGGATGCACAGATGTAGGTACTCCTAGGGGTGTAGGCACTGCTGAATGCACCGATGGGGGTACAACAGATGGTACCGCTGGTGGTATCGCTGGAGTATGCCGTTGTAGGCTCTACTGAACACCCCAAGGTGGGTACCACAGATGGTGTCGTTGAATATAACGAGGTAGGTACCGCTGGTGGTACCGCAGAATAGGCATGGGTAGTACTGTTGCCGATATGGTGGGCACAACTGGGATAGATACAACTGGTGGAACAGTAGGAACCGCCGATACAAATGGAACTGAGACCTCGGAACACCCGGGGAAGTTTGACCACGACTAACAGGTCCTATCTCGGTCGGTCCCCTCTGGTGCACTGTGGCTGAGACCCAAAAGTCCGCCCACGTGGCCGCCCTGGACCACGTCTCGGTGCGGAAGCAACTTTGCTCCGAGTCATACCTGTTGAACCATTATCCAACATTACAAATAGTACAAGTCTACTAAACATACCATATCATACCATTGTCGTCCGGAGATGTCCGTCGCCACCGAAGTCCCAAAGTCCAAACTCATCGGAGAACGACTCCAAAAATCCCAAATGTACTCGGGTATATCATCAAACCCGAGCTCCGATACCTACCGAAACGGTATCAGATACAACTCCGAAAATCCACAAGTCCCTAAGGTATCTCGCAACCTGGGCTTCTGATACCAAAATAAATTGTCACGCCCCGAGACCCAGGAGCCGCTGGTCCAATATAAAATCGGGCAGCACCTCCCCTGTCCGGCGGACAATTTATACATACAAACAACACACGCAATAATAATTTGGCCTCAGGCCTCAAAATCAAGACATAACATAACCATAACGCAAAGTAAATCATACCTGACTGCGGACCGGTCCGACTTACAACAAAACAGCAGACACATAGTCCATCAGAGGACTCAAAAATACAATACCAAGACAAACGAAACGCAATACAAGTGCGACGACATAAAACCAATACAAACCAAATAATACGATGACCAAGAACCTAACTACGCGGAAGCACCCATCACTGGAGTCGTAGGGACCTGGGACTGGCAACTGGGGCTACTCCGGCGACCAATCATCCTGGAAACAAAAATATAGGCAACGGTGGTGAGTCCAAATAAACTCAGCGGATACCAGAAACATATATGCACAGCAAGCTATATATAACAATAAGAATCACGCTGATGCAGTCTCGAATATAGAGGATAAAGCATATCTAAAGACTAAGGGTGAAATACATACCAGAGTCTGTCTATCCTGTAGGTAGGTGTAATCAATCCTCTATATAACCTCAAAATAGTACACAACCCAAATGTGTAGGTCACCTGTAAGTGTATATCAAACATATACCACACTCAAACACAATAAGCACCAACAAAGGTACAATGCATCCCAATCACCTAGTACAACGATCTGTTCTGTACACACCTCAGCCACCACCGGACCGGCGGTCGGGTGAACAGGAAACAGGTAAGCCAACCACTCATGGTTGCATAAAGAAGCCAAACACTTGTGGCGTGCAACCTATAAAGCCCAACACTAGTGGCTATGCAAATACGATGCCCAGCACCTGTGGCGATGCAATATGTAGCCCAGCACCTGTGGCTATGCAAATATGACGCCTAGCACCTGTGGCGGATGCAATATGTAGCCCAGCACCTGTGGCTATGCAAGTATGATGCCCAGCACCTGTGGCAATGCAAATATGACGCCAGCACCTGTGGCGGATGCAATATGTAGCCCAGCACCTGTGGCTATGCAAGTATGATGCCCAGCACCTGTGGCAATGCAAATATGACGCCTAGCACCTGTGGCGGATGCAATATGTATAGCCATGACTGGAGACGGGCTCAGACCTCAGGGGAGCCGATGGTCTCCATCACGATAATAGCATCGTGCTAATAGCTCAATCAATACAGGAAACCTGGTTGTGCGACGGGCTCAGACCCTAGGGGAGCCGATAATCGCCAGTATACACTCATACAGAGCCTACAGCTCAGTATACAACCTAGAGGGTAAAGTATGATAACGACACCCACCTCACTAATCAGATCCTCAACCATATGCCGGTAGAAAAGGTATAGGTCTAACGCATATATCCAGATCTAACCATTCAACCCTAGGTATCCATGCAAGGTATATCTAGGAATCAATCCAACCACACATCGGTGGGAAAGGTATAGGTCTAACGTATGTATCCAGATCTAACTATTCTACCCTAGGTATCCATGCAAGGCATATCTAGGAATCAATCCAACCACACATCGGTGGGAAAGGTATAGGTCTAACGTATGTGTCCAGATCTAACCATTCTACCCTAGGTATCCATGCAAGGTATATCTAGGAATCAATCCAACCACACATCGGTGGGAAAGGTATAGGTCTAACGTATGTGTCCAGATCTAACCATTCTACCCTAGGTATCCATGCAAGGCATATCTAGGAATCAATCCAACCACACATCGGTGGGAAAGGTATAGGTCTAACGTATGTGTCCAGATCTAACCATTCTACCCTAGGTATCCATGCAAGGTATATCTAGGAATCAATCCAACCACACATCGGTGGGAAAGGTATAGGTCTAACGTATGTGTCCAGATCTAACCATTCTACCCTAGGTATCCATGCAAGGCATATCTAGGAATCAATCCAACCACACATCGGTGGGAAAGGTATAGGTCTAACGTATGTGTCCAGATCTAACCATTCTACCCTAGGTATCCATGCAAGGTATATCTAGGAATCAATCCAACTACACATACAAAGTGACCTATTGCTGTATCTCAGCACATATGTACGCATGGCAAATATCGAGACTGTATGGAACTAAACAGGAGCCATCTAAACAACATAAATCAGATCATAATACACAAAGGCAGGTACAGCGTATAAACTTACTATTATCTATAGCAAACTATGCATAATAGTAAGACAATATCTGAAAAGATAAGTCAGGGGTACCCGCCTCCAGAGAGTAGAAATGGTCTGTATCAAATAAGAACCTCCCGTCCAGAAGTCCAAAAAGCAATTAGTATCCTGTATCATGAGGTATATAATCCTTAGCTATTTACACAAATAGCAATTACCCAGTGTAGCAATTTATTCGTATAAGATAATGCCCCACAATCACAATCATTCAATTACACTTAATGAATGAAATGATTTACCCTAGTTATCAGGATTGGATTCATTTTAGGTTTAGACTAAATCTAACCTAAGAGATCACTCCAATACCATTCCATTACCTAATCTTGTTCAATTCTAATACTCAAAAGCACAACGCACGAAACATAACCAAAGACAAAGATCAAAGGTTACCAATACTCATTGACAGCCTAAACTACAACTGATATCAATCTCAATCCAGCAAGCACAGAACATGTATGAAGCTAATACCATTCTGTTTGCTACGAAAACACAGATTCCAAAGCCTACTCCATTATCAATAGCCATTAGCCATCAAGAAATCCACACCAACACAAGATCAATACTCAATTGATAGCTCACAAAGCTATAGCTCAAAACCACCTGCACCTACAACTAGTATGAACAACAGGTCACAGATCAAATCAAAATTCGAAATCACAACTGTTTTCCAATCTTGAAGAACAGAAACCCATTCAACTTACAGATCCATGAATCCAATCACAAACAGAAATCCAAGGATACTAATATCATCATCCACGAATCAATTACGGAAAACAACTACTCTTACCTTAATCCCCCAGAGGTCCAAGAATAAATCAAGTAGAATTTCAACCAAACCCACGGCGACAACCCCCAAGATCTCAATGTCATTAATATCAATCTACATACTTGAAACTTTACCTGGAATGATACCCGCGAGGTCCACCATCTCATATTTGGCTAGATCCAGTTAGAGATACCCCTTCCACGTAGCTTTCACCCGTCGCCTGCAGCTATTCCGGCGACACCAATAGCCAAGATGCTCCGATCGACTGAGCTCAAGGACGAAGATGACTCGATGGCTTCAATCACAAGGTGAAGATAGTGGAGGTGGTGCTCGGAGATCAGAGACGGCGAGCCCTCGGCGGAGATGGGGGAAATCGCGTACTTGGCTGCGGCTAGGTCTCGCGACACCGAGAGGGAGCAGTCGGGCGTGGCTTCGGGCGAAGGGAATTAGGGTTTTTAAGTGAACCCTTTTTGCGAAAAACTCCTATAATTTGGAAACATCACGCCCCTTGCCTTAATGCTAATGTTTTTAGCAATTTAATACTTCCAGATTTTTGGTTATCTTATAAACCAGCCCTTGCCTTTAGGTTTTATGCATTTAATCCTCCTATAATCTTCAAAAATTCTGATCCAACCCTCAAGTATAGGGTTTTTCTTTTATTCAAACCCCTGTTAAGTTTCTGAAACCCTAAACATCTCCGGTAACTCACCGAAAAATTTTCTGGTCCAGGTTTTTATGTCGCCGAATTTAACATTCTCTCCCACTAATTAAAATTTGGTCCCCAAATTTCGCATTTACATACAGTATATACTAACCACACCTATACCGTGTAAATGCTGGACGGAAACTAAACATTCGTTTCCTAAGGTAGCAGCCCATAGAATCCAGTAGACTCCATTGTCTCTGTTTGACAACCAGTATCTCGCCAACTGCTAGGTACACTACCCCATGATCTAATCGTAAACACCCACTAGATCCCATCCCAATGTATCCGTGCCAAGCAGTAAAGAGGACTATCAACATTTATCCCTACTTAAGTAGAAAAATGCATGAACAAACATCATACCGCGAAAGGCTAATCCACCGGTCTGCGATGCCTCCTCTCGGGTAGCCGCATATACTCGTCCCGTCTCGGTACCTGATGGTGGCATCCTCGGAACTGGCTGGGATGGAAACACAGGGGCTGCAACAAACTGCTGCGGCTGGTGTACCGAATAAGTTGCGGTTGGCTGCAGAGGCTGATGCGTCAGATGTGTCTGACCATAACCGCCGGTCATAGAAGACTGGGGTGCTACCAGAGTGGGAGTCTGATGAAAGCCATGCATACAACAGATGTGTACCGGTGGGGGAGCTATCTGCTCCTGTCGTGGACCAGTCTGAGTTCGCTGACCTCCTCTCTGTGATCTCGATGGTCTAGGGCGACACCTCTGGGTGCTAGCCTCTACGGATGGATGCATCACCCTCTGATTACACTCCCGGCTCTGATGCCCCGGGAGTTTACAGGAGTAGCACACATTCTGACCAATGGGACATTCTGATGTACCGTGATCCCTGGCCCCACACTGAAAACAATGAAACATAGTACCATCGCTCCTCTGGTTCTGCTGCGATGATCTGGAAGGTCCTGCTGATGAGCGCCCATCCTTGGGAGGTCGAGGAGCTACCCCAGAATCTCCCTGTACATCATGGTCCCTATGGGTCCTCTTTTGTCCTGCATACAACTGCTCTTGGTCTGATAGTGTATCCTGATCCGACTGTCTATCACCATACACTTGTTTATGTTCCATCTCGATTAGGAGTGCTCTGTCTAACGCCTCCCGGTAGGAGGTCGTACCAAACCCGGCTAGCTGAATCCGAATATAACCGGCTAATCCCTGGATGAACTGAAGCATCCTCTCTCTATCATGTGCCACCAACTGGGGGCAGTACTCAGCTAGACGGCTGAACTCCGCATTATATTCCATGACCGTGCGCTTCCCTTGTTTGAGACTCAGAAATTCCTGACGCCGAGCCATCTGATATGCAACAGGGAAGTACTGACTCTCGAATGCCTCATGGAAAGCTGTCCAGGTGATGTGCTGCTCACCAATGACCGTGCGCTGAGTGGCCCACCAAGTAGTCGCCCTATCACGCAAATGGTAGGCAGCCAGTTCTGCCTTCTCCCACTCTGAACAGGCCATATAGTAAAACGTACCCTCCAAGGTCTCGATCCAAGAACGAGCAACCTGAGGGTCAGGTCCTCCATGGAACAGTGTAAATCGACCTTTCACCGACTCCGCCAATGCTGGTATCCGTGCTCTAGCCCTAGCCCAGTCCCCAGAAACGATAGGATCCACCAGTGGAGCTGCAGCAGATCCTGAAACGGATGTTGTAATAGGGATCGTGGGAAATCCCGGAACCGAAACTGCGGGTGGAGCTGGGTGAACTGGTAGAGCAGGCGCTACTGGGGGTACAACGGAATACACAGTAGGGGGTACGACTGGTGGTACCACTGGATGCACAGATGTAGGTACTCCTAGGGGTGTAGGCACTGCTGAATGCACCGATGGGGGTACAACAGATGGTACCGCTGGTGGTATCGCTGGATATGCCGTTGTAGGCTCTACTGAACACCCCAAGGTGGGTACCACAGATGGTGTCGTTGAATATAACGAGGTAGGTACCGCTGGTGGTACCGCAGAATAGGCATGGGTAGGTACTGTTGCCGATATGGTGGGCACAACTGGGATAGATACAACTGGTGGAACAGTAGGAACCGCCGATACAAATGGAACTGAGACCCTCGGAACACCCGGGGAAGTTTGACCACGACTAACAGGTCCTATCTCGGTCGGTCCCTCTGGTGCCACTGTGGCTTGAGACCCAAAAGTCCGCCCACGTGGCCGCCCTGGACCACGTCTCGGTGCGGAAGCAACTTTGCTCCGAGTCATACCTGTTGAACCATTATCCAACATTACAAATAGTACAAGTCTACTAAACATACCATATCATACCATTGTCGTCCGGAGATGTCCCGTCGCCACCAAGTCCCAAAGTCCAAACTCATCGAGAACGACTCCAAAAATCCCAAAATGTACTCGGGTATATCATCAAACCCGAGCTCCGATACCTACCGAAACGGTATCAGATACAACTCCGAAAATCCACAAGTCCCTAAGGTATCTCGCAACCTGGGCTCTGATACCAAAATAAATTGTCACGCCCCGAGACCCAGGAGCCGCTGGTCCAATATAAAATCGGGCAGCACCTCCCCTGTCCGGCGGACAATTTATACATACAAACAACACACGCAATAATAATTTGGCCTCAGGCCTCAAAATCAAGACATAACATAACCATAACGCAAAGTAAATCATACCTGACTGCGGACCGGTCCGACTTACAACAAAACAGCAGACACATAGTCCATCAGAGGACTCAAAAATACAATACCAAGACAAACGAAACGCAATACAAGTGCGACGACATAAAACCAATACAAACCAAATAATACGATGACCAAGAACCCTAACTACGCGGAAGCACCCATCACTGGAGTCGTAGGGACCTGGGACTGGCAACTGGGGCTACTCCGGCGACCAATCATCCTGGAAACAAAAATATAGGCAACGGTGGTGAGTCCAAATAAACTCAGCGGATACCAGAAACATATATGCACAGCAAGCTATATATAACAATAAGAATCACGCTGATGCAGTCTCGAATATAGAGGATAAAGCATATCTAAAGACTAAGGGTGAAATACATACCAGAGTCTGTCTATCCTGTAGGTAGGTGTAATCAATCCTCTATATAACCTCAAAATAGTACACAACCCAAATGTGTAGGTCACCTGTAAGTGTATATCAAACATATACCACACTCAAACACAATAAGCACCAACAAAGGTACAATGCATCCCAATCACCTAGTACAACGATCTGTTCTGTACACACCTCAGCCACCACCGGACCGGCGGTCGGGTGAACAGGAAACAGGTAAGCCAACCACTCATGGTTGCATAAAGAAGCCAAACACTTGTGGCGTGCAACCTATAAAGCCCAACACTAGTGGCTATGCAAATACGATGCCCAGCACCTGTGGCGATGCAATATGTAGCCCAGCACCTGTGGCTATGCAAATATGACGCCTAGCACCTGTGGCGGATGCAATATGTAGCCCAGCACCTGTGGCTATGCAAGTATGATGCCCAGCACCTGTGGCAATGCAAATATGACGCCCAGCACCTGTGGCGGATGCAATATGTAGCCCAGCACCTGTGGCTATGCAAGTATGATGCCCAGCACCTGTGGCAATGCAAATATGACGCCTAGCACCTGTGGCGGATGCAATATGTATAGCCATGACTGGAGACGGGCTCAGACCTCAGGGGAGCCGATGGTCTCCATCACGATAATAGCATCGTGCTAATAGCTCAATCAATACAGGAAACCTGGTTGTGCGACGGGCTCAGACCCTAGGGGAGCCGATAATCGCCAGTATACACTCATACAGAGCCTACAGCTCAGTATACAACCTAGAGGGTAAAGTATGATAACGACACCCACCTCACTAATCAGATCCTCAACCATATGCCGGTAGAAAAGGTATAGGTCTAACCATATATCCAGATCTAACCATTCAACCCTAGGTATCCATGCAAGGTATATCTAGGAATCAATCCAACCACACATCGGTGGGAAAGGTATAGGTCTAACGTATGTATCCAGATCTAACTATTCTACCCTAGGTATCCATGCAAGGCATATCTAGGAATCAATCCAACCACACATCGGTGGGAAAGGTATAGGTCTAACGTATGTGTCCAGATCTAACCATTCTACCCTAGGTATCCATGCAAGGTATATCTAGGAATCAATCCAACCACACATCGGTGGGAAAGGTATAGGTCTAACGTATGTGTCCAGATCTAACCATTCTACCCTAGGTATCCATGCAAGGCATATCTAGGAATCAATCCAACCACACATCGGTGGGAAAGGTATAGGTCTAACGTATGTGTCCAGATCTAACCATTCTACCCTAGGTATCCATGCAAGGTATATCTAGGAATCAATCCAACCACACATCGGTGGGAAAGGTATAGGTCTAACGTATGTGTCCAGATCTAACCATTCTACCCTAGGTATCCATGCAAGGCATATCTAGGAATCAATCCAACCACACATCGGTGGGAAAGGTATAGGTCTAACGTATGTGTCCAGATCTAACCATTCTACCCTAGGTATCCATGCAAGGTATATCTAGGAATCAATCCAACTACACATACAAAGTGACCTATTGCTGTATCTCAGCACATATGTACGCATGGCAAATATCGAGACTGTATGGAACTAAACAGGAGCATCTAAACAACATAATCAGATCATAATACACAAAGGCAGGTACAGCGTATAAACTTACTATTATCTATAGCAAACTATGCATAATAGTAAGACAATATCTGAAAAGATAAGTCAGGGGTACCCGCCTCCAGAGAGTAGAAATGGTCTGTATCAAATAAGAACCTCCCGTCCAGAAGTCCAAAAAGCAATTAGTATCCTGTATCATGAGGTATATAATCCTTAGCTATTTACACAAATAGCAATTACCCAGTGTAGCAATTTATTCGTATAAGATAATGCCCCACAATCACAATCATTCAATTACACTTAATGAATGAAATGATTTACCCTAGTTATCAGGATTGGATTCATTTTAGGTTTAGACTAAATCTAACCTAAGAGATCACTCCAATACCATTCCATTACCTAATCTTGTTCAATTCTAATACTCAAAAGCACAACGCACGAAACATAACCAAAGACAAAGATCAAAGGTTACCAATACTCATTGACAGCCTAAACTACAACTGATATCAATCTCAATCCAGCAAGCACAGAACATGTATGAAGCTAATACCATTCTGTTTGCTACGAAAACACAGATTCCAAAGCCTACTCCATTATCAATAGCCATTAGCCATCAAGAAATCCACACCAACACAAGATCAATACTCAATGATAGCTCACAAAGCTATAGCTCAAAACCACCTGCACCTACAACTAGTATGAACAACAGGTCACAGATCAAATCAAAATTCGAAATCACAACTGTTTTCCAATCTTGAAGAACAGAAACCCATTCAACTTACAGATCCATGAATCCAATCACAAACAGAAATCCAAGGATACTAATATCATCATCCACGAATCAATTACGGAAAACAACTACTCTTACCTTAATCCCCCAGAGGTCCAAGAATAAATCAAGTAGAATTTCAACCAAACCCACGGCGACAACCCCCAAGATCTCAATGTCATTAATATCAATCTACATACTTGAAACTTTACCTGGAATGATACGCGCGAGGTCCACCATCTCAATTTTTGCTAGATCCAGTTAGAGATACCCCTTCCCCATAGCCTTCACCCGTCGCCTGCAGCTATTCCGGCGACACCAATAGCCAAGATGCTCCGATCGGCTGAGCTCAAGGACGAAGATGACTCGATGGCTTCAATCGCAAGGTGCAGATAGTGGAGGTGGTGCTCGGAGATCAGAGACAGCGAGCCCTCGGCGGAGATGGGGGAAATCGCGTAACTTCTGCGGCTAGGTCTCGCGACACCGAGAGGGAGCAGTCGGGCGTGGCTTCGGGCGAAGGGAATTAGGGTTTTTAAGTGAACCCTTTTTGCGAAAAACTCCTATAATTTGGAAACATCACGCCCCTTGCCTTAATGCTAATGTTTTTAGCAATTTAATACTTCCAGATTTTTGGTTATCTTATAAACCAGCCCTTGCCTTTAGGTTTTATGCATTTAATCCTCCTATAATCTTCAAAAATTCTGATCCAACCCTCAAGTATAGGGTTTTTCTTTTATTCAAACCCCTGTTAAGTTTCTGAAACCCTAAACATCTCCGGTAACTCACCGAAAAATTTTCTGGTCCAGGTTTTTATGTCGCCGAATTTAACAATAGGAGTGGCAAAGAGAACCTAATTGCAGATCACTTGAGCATAATTGAGAGAGATGGATCCCCTACCACTATTGATGATGATTTTAGAGATGAGCACTTTCTTGTGATACATGGTGAGTTGCCCTGGTATGCAGACCTTGTTTACTTTTTAGTAGCCCATGTTTTTCCTACACAATTTTCTAAGGCTCAAAAAGATAAACTTAAAAGTGATGCTAACCAGGTGCCACTTTAAGATGTCTATCATGTCCCAGGAATGAAGAAGAATTTGCTATCTATGGCTCAATTAACATCATTTGGTCACTATGTTCTATTTGGTCTTCAAAATCTAAAGGTATATTGAAACTTCAAAATCT
Organism: Boesenbergia rotunda; assembly: GCA_024364735.1. Taxonomy (NCBI): domain Eukaryota; kingdom Viridiplantae; phylum Streptophyta; class Magnoliopsida; order Zingiberales; family Zingiberaceae; genus Boesenbergia; species Boesenbergia rotunda. The sequence goes on along the minus strand of JAGFNQ010000870.1, from coordinate 283,305 downwards.
CAGAACACCAACAATAGAGGGGCAATGATTAGAGTTGTTCTATGTGATGTCAGCAGAGTTTGCATATATAGACAAGACAAGGAAAAGTGAAACAGTAGATATATGACACATGCGATTAGGCCATGTTAACTATTTTAAGTTAAACATGATGATGAAGAAGTCGATGCTTCAAGGACTTCCTTAACTAGACATACGAACAAATACTGTATGTATGGGATGTCAGTATGGTAATGCACACTAATTACCATATCGGAAGTCAATCTTTAAAGCAAATAAACTATTAGAGTTAGTTCACTCTGATATATTCGGGCCTATTAAGCAACCATCAATTGATGGTATGCGGTACATGGTGATATTCATCGATGACTTCTCAAGGTATGTATGAATCTTATTTATGAAAAAAAAAATCTGATACATTCTCAATGTTTAAAGAGTCCAAGCAGTTAGTCGAAGGAGAATTGGTAAAGAAGATATATTGCTTATGCACATACAACGAGGGAAAATATAGCTCAAGAGTGTTCTCTCACTACCTAAAAGAAAATCAAATATATCATCAATACACATGTGCAACACACCACAACAGAATGATTTAGTGGAAAGAAAGAACCGACATCTTGTAAAAATTTGTCGGAGTATGCTATACTGACAAGAATATACCTAGATGATTTTGGGCCGAAGTAATAAGGATGGCAGCTTTCATCATTAACAAACTTCCTCAACTATGGTTAGAATTTGTTTCGCCCTTTGAAAAATTATGGAACATAAAACCTACAATTAGCTACTTTCGAGTAAGTCTACCCGAGGTGGTGTCGGGAATTCTCCTCCCGGCGAGGTCTCGCGAATTTGAGGAAAGAGAATTATCTAGTTTCAATAAGTTTTGCCAAATAGCTTCTTCAATTCACGTGTCAGCCACGGGATACTCGACCCCATTAATAAATAAATAGAATATAATATAATGACTTCTCTTATTATTCTAACTAACTAGACTATAATGAATTAATTCTCATGTGATGCTTAATTGATTAAAATATGACAGATTTATTACCATAGATCGTAGATCAAATCCCGATGGATGTGTATACTCGAACCCTATAATTTATCTATTTTCACAGAATCTAAGAATATAATCATCTTTTATTATGACTATAACGAATTAATATTAAATAAGATGGAAGTTATTATTTTGGCTATTAACATATATGCAGGAACTCCATGATACTTAGATATGACAGTTTTATGTATAATATTAATAATGACAGAGGGATTGAAATATAAAATTCTCGATAAAATAAACAGTCAAAATAATCAAGAGACGACAAGCCAGGAAGAACACTGCCATTAGTCTACTGCATTAACAATGGCGTCGCAAGTGGCGAGGATGCAGCAGCAATATATTTGTTAATCATCTGCGGCAAAAGTGAAGTCCTCATTTTTAACAGCCCAACATCCTAATCTATTTTAAGAGGGAGTAAATCATAAAGACTTATTCTATCTGAACCGAGCAGTCTTTCTAGACAGGATCTTATGAGATATACCGAAATAATATTTGTACCTATAAAAAATCGAATCATATCTTATGAGTGGGAAACATTGCCCAAGTATTGTTAACCACCTACAAAGAGAGGAAGATAATTAAGGTGCTCGTGTTTGAGTCCCTTTTGAAGTAAAAGATAATTATGTTCACTCAGATATTCTTCACAGCTTATCCCTAAATTATGTGAAAGAAGATAATCACAGGATCAACTTTTAGCAACAACCAAGTAACTAAGGTTGGGAGAAATTTTGTACCCAAGACGCCACCATTCCTGCCCCATTGATGTTTGACACCCTTATTAAGGGTTATGATATCTCTATAATTTTATTACATACGGCTGGTATCCAATTTTATTCTAGAACTAATCCTCTTCGACTCGATATTTTTATACATATTTCATTTGACTGCGCTCTTTAGTCCGACTTGACGAAGGGATGTCTGATAGTATCCAGATTTATTCTTGAGTATCTCGAGTCGCTAAAGTCTTCTCCTAACTAATTTTGTTCTCAGAAGCTATAGTGATGCTATAATTACTGTATAGTCATAGCATTAATTCGGCATTAAAGTTGTCCTTTGAACAATCATATTCTCAATTGTCACAGTACCACATTATTACAATAATTACTATATTGCCCCGGGAGCTATGGTGTAGTGGTAGGACGACTAGTCACTAACTCAGGTATTCATGGTTCGATCCCCAGCTACGGTGTATTTGTAAGAATTTTTCCTCAAAATGAGGCACGAACCCTGAGACGTTGGGCTTCTAGATCGCCAATCGCAAACGCTTCCCGATTTACCCTGGCGATCGGTGGAAAACTTCCGTGGGCCGGATCGATCATCCGAGGTTGGAAAAACCTCGTTAATCAATTTTACAATAATTACTACATTATCATGTTACTACAGTAAGTGCATAGTTATATTTTTTTGGCATCAAAGTCTTCTTCTAATCAATCACATTCTCAAATGATACAGTGATATTATATTAACAACATTGCTACCGTGTTTGGAAAACCATTTTAATCACCCTAGCAATCATATTCTTGGGTGCTAAAGTAACCACTACAACAAACTGCTACAAAAAATTGCTACAATAACCTCCATAAGGCTTTATTCGAGCAATTACATTCTTAATTGTGCGACAATACGCTATAGTACTAATACACTAACTGCTACCTTAACTGTCACAAACAAGATTGTTATCCGAGCATTAATGTTCTCTATGCTACAGTAAGCTACAATACTAGTACATCGACTGCTACAATAACCTTCACAAAGTTTTATTCAAGCAATCACATTCGAGAATAACTGCTATGGTAACTACCACAAATCTGAGAACAACATTACAGTGATTGCTATAATGCTCACTCCATAGTTTTATCCCGAGCAATCACACCTGTATGCTTCAATACACATTGCTACAATAGCTCTACAATCTAATCTTCTGAACAATAAAATTCTTATATGCTACAATATCACATTGCAATAGTACAGCTAAAGTAAAACAAAGTTATGATGGTTTGGAAATCAATCCTTTCTGTCGAGTAATATAATTAACTTCCACCCAATAATTATCAAGGTCTGCTGAACAATATTATTAAGTTCTGCTAAGCAATATAACTAAATTTCGCCGAGCAATCACTACAAGAATCATAACATTCGCCCTAAATGTAACATCTTGCAAATGTTTAACATGCTTCGCGTCGCCAAAAGATTGAACCATGGTGGGAAACTTTCCCACCATTATTTTGGATGTCTTTTAGCGATGCAACAAAATGAATGCGTCGCAGAAAGATAACCCGTTGAATTATTTTCCGATGCAAAAAAGTTGACAATATTTAAATTTCATATTATCCTTCTATGAAGTCGACTGCAAGCCGTTCATTTTCATCTCAATGAATATAATTTAACAACCTAAATAAATATATATTACCTTTGTCGGACCTCATTCCTCACTAGCTTTCCCGGCGTATCCCATGGCCTATTTTATCCTGTTGTTGCAATAAACAAACATTTATAGTTAAAATTTTCAACTTTATCTTTATTTTTGGATTTGGTGCAAAAGCCTATTAGGCAAGAGAGAATAATTGGTTTAATATCATTAAATTAAAATGAGTTTTGTAAACTAATCTTCTCAAATTTGTAATAAATAACAAGATTAACCATTTCCATTGACAGGACTTGAATCCGTGTCTTTACGAACGGAGTATCCCAACTAACTAGACTACAAAGGATTAATAATATATAAGATGGTTAACTATTTAAAGAATTAGGTAGAAGATTGCCATTAAGCCCCCGAGGCTATAGTATAGCGGTAGGGCGACTAATTATTATTCCAGACATTCACGATTTGATCCCTAGCTACGTACGGTAGAAGACTGCCATTGAGACCCTTATTGTCTTTATAATTTTATTACATGCATTATTATCCTTAAACGTTTACTAACTGACTTGTGCTAGAAAAAACGAATTAAGTATATATATAGAGAGGCAGATGCATGCTAAGATATATAGCAAAAAACGAATAAAAAAAGGCTCACGATGAAGAGTATACACGTCCGTTACTTAAAACATAATTGAGAGACATACTGTGAAGTTTGATCGATATATCGAAGAAGAACTCAATCGTCGAGAATAGGTCTACCCTGAGGGACTGAGTACTGTATCAAACGCACACAGCCACTACCAGAAAAATTGGTGTTTGCGGCGGTTTAAAATTCAATTTGCGGCGGTTTAGAACCGCCGGGAAAGTATTTTCCGGCGGTTCACCAAACCGCCGCAGATAATGGCGTCCTTAAACCATTTAGCGGCGGTTTGTGTGAACCGCTGGAACAACCGCCACTAATATATAATTCCCGGCGGTTCTCCCGGCGGTTCTATTAGCGGCAGTTCTATTAGCGGCGGTTTTACAAACCGCCGGAAAAACAGTTTGCGGCAGTTTGCAAACCGCCGGAAAAACAATTTCGCGGCGGTTTGCAAACCGCCGGACAAACATATCCCGGCGGTTCCAAAACCGCCGTAACAATCTTCAAACCGCCTTCTTACCCGTAAGTAAATGGTTTACCGGCGGTTCACAAACCGCCGGTGAATGTTTTCCCGGCGTTTCTCAAACCGCCGGGAAATCAATCATCGGTGGAGTAGGTGAGTATTTTCCGGCGGTTTACGACGGTTTTCAAACCGCCGGAAAATGATTTCCTGACGATTTCGTGAAAATTTCAATACTGCGGCAAAATTCGATAGCAATCGTTTAAAATTATTGATAATTGAGGTAATTTACACAATATCAATTACAAACATTAATATCAAATACAAAACATTTATAATTTAACATTCAAACTGTATTACAATTGTTCCTTTCCTCTTGCTATTTGAGGATCCATGAAACACAACGTTCAAGCATTCAACAGTTGCAAAAGTATTACAAGATTCATGAAGTTATTGCAGAAGTATTACAAGATTCAAGTATTGCAGAAGTATTACAACATAACATCCCCTTGCTGCTTGAGCCCTGCTTCAGGTAGAGCATCAGCATCAGCTAGTGCATCAGCCTTAGGTAGAGCAAATTTCAGTAGTCGGACAGCATCAGCTAGTGCATCAGCTGTGCAGCAATCAGAATTGAATTCAAAATTCAAATAGTGTGCAAATCAGTAGCAAAATTATAAAAGACAGCAATTAGAATTTAACTACATGAAAAAATAGAAGCCTTGATATATAGATACTCACAGCGAATTTTAGAAGTCGGCAGGATTTTCCAACACTTGAATCTCCAATAAGCAAGAGTTTGAACTAGTAGTCACTGCAAAGAAACTTGCATAACTTAGATTCATACCAAAGTAGACGACTTTAGATCTATAGAAAATCAAGCGAATTTTTAAAAGAATAAGCCTTGATATATAGATGGAAGAAACTATATAATCATAGGCAATAGAAAATGAATCTTGCAAGATATATAGCACATTATTTCAACATATTTCTCAATATTAATTAAGTAATGAGGGTTAACACATTAACTTGTTCATTGCAATGAAGAAGACTAATTTTAAAAGCTAATTGAACAATAAATAGCGACTTATGATTTATCCAATAAATAACTTACAATATTCAACAATTTGGACCATGATTGGAACGATCAAGAAGCTGTTGAGCATCATGACTAGCTGAGGACGATGGTCTTGCACCTTGTGAGTGAGGTGCACTCCCTTCATCTGGGGCCTGAAATTACAAATAGAAGATATAATTGAAGAAATCAAAAACATTAGTTTCAGTCACGAATATTACAAAAGACATTGAAGAATAAAATTATTTACCTGAATGATGCTATTATACACCGCGTCCTTATATGATTGAGGAACCTTACGCCAAGAGATAAAGCAAATTGGGAATTTATTGAAATCACTTCCCAACACTCCTAAAAATCCACCCAAAAGTCCACCTGCATCGCCTATGGCTTGCCCAAGCTCATTGCATGGAACTATAATTTTTCGACCGTCTGGAATTGACCAAACATCTTGCACCATGTATCGTGCTTCTTTACTTGTGTGATCCAGCTCATCTAAAATGCATAATTTTTTTTTATTTACTAAGTTTATAGATTAAATATGAAAAAAAACAATAAAACTAAGAATTTTACACACTCTAGCATAAACTTTAATCTATCAAACATAAATGATCATAGTAGAAGTAAAATTTTAAAAAATAAAGAAAGAAATTTGTTACCAATAACATTAACAACCCAATAGCTTTTCTTCCTGCTACTACTTGATGCAGTGTCACCATTTTCCTGATCATGTGAACCAGCATCTTCATCCTCTAAATCATCCTCTAGATTAGCCTCTTGAGCATGTAAATGGTGAGATGGAATCGAAGTAGATGCCCTATGATTATATTGCACTGAATTAGCTCCAATTTGTGTTGGTGTATTCACTTGAGCTCTGCTATTAATTTGTGGACTTGAATGATCAACCGTATTAGAAGTTGGGAGTAACTGAGCATCACTAGAAGCAGGTGGAACTAAATAAGATGCAGTGTCAGCTGGGGGAACTGGGCGAGCCCTAGTATGAGTCTCTGGCAAAGTTGTAGTTGATTTCTCTGCCACTGATGGAGCAACTTTAAATCGTTTATTCCTAGGCATGGCTGCAATTTGGGGAAAAATGTAATTTTAGGAAATAACAAATCAAAGGGACTATATCAATTATTGTGAAAAAAGGCCCCTGAATCTGAAACAAAGAAAATTGGCTTCTTTACAGCTAAAGAGTCATACAGGTTTTTTTTTCCTTGAGGTACTTTACAGCTAAGTTGGCTTCTTTGGCTCAAGAATCAATCACCCTGAAGAAAACAAAACTGTAATAATAAATCATCCTGCACAGTATGTGGTGGGTAAAGAAAAATGCTGCAAAAAGTTTATAATAAAATGTTCCTTAAAGTTCTGCAACCTAACGCCATGTTTCTTGCAGCGGATGAAAGAGCTTAAGGATGTGGTGGGTATTGTATCTTAACTTGACAATAATCCTGGCTTAGTAGAGCCTGTAATCCTAAACCATTGGAATCCTGCACTTTTACAAGAAAATAATTAGCTCTGCAAATAAGGCATAATGGTTTCATTCACCACTTCAAATAATTTAAACTAATTTGAAAACAATGCAAAGGTGGAACTCACTAGTATTTGCAATATGAAGTCCGATTACCAACACAACAACCATATCACATATGGCAATTAATATTGTGATGAACAAGGTACTTAACTACAACTTCTTAATGAGAATGCAAGTTGCAAGGACAAGGTACTTGAACTTTAAACAGTTATGCCACTCGGAATATGATGAATACTAACTGCAGGTTTTGTTCTATTGTCATTTGCAAACTTATTCAGATAAAAGAATGGTGAAGAGAAAATTGATATTTGCAGACTTATTCAGACTTATTGTCATTTGCAGACTTATTCAGACTTATTTAGGTTTTGTTCTATTGATATTTGTAATCAAGCCGAGAAAAAAGAAAATTGAAAATATTACCTTGTAACATTAAGAATGGCGAAGAGAGATTTATGTGAATAGCAACACAAAGTAATATATACGACAAGCTGCACAAATAGCCTGCACAAACAGAATTACAATCTGCACAAATAGAAGGTTATATCATGTTCGACCTATCTCAAATTTTCTTTCAAAAAATCATCATTCGACAATACATTTTCAGAACATTACCAAAATATTATCAAAAATTTTGAACCAAGTGAGTCTAAATCAACCAAGGACTTGAATCAACTTAGCATAAATAATAGGTTGTCCTTGAATTACAAGAGATTAGAAATTAGTCTTCAACTCCATCATTATTGTCAACAACAGCATCATTCGCAGGTAGATCTTCTATATTATCTTCCCTTGCCAATTGTAAATCTTCATTGTGATCATGAAACCACCTATCCAAGTTCGACTGCGGAGAAGGAACAAGATCATAAATTGGCTCTTCTTCTTTGTCTTGTCCCATGTCATACAAGTCTCTTGGTTGTAGATGTTTTACAATACTCCATCCTTTTTCAATCTCGTCATCCACATAAAACACTAGTTGAGCATCAGACACAAGTATATATGGCTCATCATTTTCTCGATCTCCAACATGTATCAAACGAGAAAAATTAACACTAGTAAAACCAGAGTCATCTCTTTTGATACCTCTCTCAGAAGTAGTGTTAGCCCACTGACATTTGAACAATGTAACAGTAAATTGACCATTATAGTTCAATTCAATTATGTCCACTAATTTTCCATAATAAGGAACACCTCCGACTGCCACATTATTATCACGATTACTTGCGTAGCTCCGAGTATCAAACATACCATATACTCCACTATTTTGACTTTTCAACCCGTGCTCTCGAGAAAGAGTTCTAAATTTAAATCCATTCACATTGTAGGCACTAAATCGTTTGGCTTGATCAAGTGGTCCTAGTGCAAGCCACCTTAATTCTTCTGAATGTGTAGCACCTTCATTGGCGATCTAGCATCAAGAAATACCCCACTTAGTTTTTACTATTAGTTACAATTCTAAAATTGAATTAAAAAATTGCATAACTTCTACTCACATGCTTCTGAAACCAGCTGGGAAATTCTTTGTGTACAACTTTATCTATCTCTGATTGCAAGCTTGTCCGATGCCTTAACATCCTCTTTGTTTTTGCCCTAAATTCCCTATTAGTAAGAAAAAATTTATGAAAATTACTAAGGCAATTGATTTACAGCCTGTTTGCGTAAGACTTTATGTATTACTTACTCAAGAAAAGGGTCAACTGCTACACAATTGACTAGCACGTGACGATGTGCTTGCAACTTCTCTATTGGTGTTAATATAAAATATGAGAATCCCCCAACTGATCTTCCAACTTTTGGGAACATAGTATTGCTTTCATGGTGTTCAACACCATCAGGTTGATCATCAACACGCCTTGGTCGATTGATTCTTGTCTCTGTGTCATCCAAATATCTTGAACAAAATGTGAGAATTTCTTCGGCCAAGTAACCTTGAACAATTGAACCTTCAGGTTGTGCCTTATTACGCACATAAGACTTCAAATGACTTAGGTACCTTCATATTAAAAAGTTTATTGATTCAGATAAAACAATCTACTACTTATTTAAAGAAAATTAAAAAAAAATAAAATTTGGAAGGTTAAGTTCACCTTTCGATTGGATACATCCATCGATAATGCACCGGGCCTCCCTCTTTTACTTCATCAACTAGATGAACAATTAAGTGAACCATGACTGTGAAAAATGACGGAGGAAAAATCATCTCCAAATGACAAAGAGTGTGAACAATTTGATCTTGAAGGGTAACAAGATCACTGGGGTTCAACACTTTACTGCATATTTGTCGAAAGAACGAACAAAGATCAGCTAAAACTGCAAAGACTAGACCAGGCATAGCATTCCTCAAAGCAATTGGTAAGAGTTGTTCCATTAGAATATGACAGTCATGACTTTTCAACCCAAACATCTTACGTTGTTTTAAATCAACACATCTTGAAATGTTGCTTGAGTAACCATCTGGAACAACCACATTCTTCAAGGTCTTAAGAAATATATCCTTTTGTTTATTTGACATAGTAAAAATAGCTGAAGGATATTTCCCATTCTCATTTGGCCAAAGAGCAGATCTTATGCCCATAGATTGTAGGTCTTTTCGGGCATTAAGGTGATCTTTTGTCTTACCACTTTCATTGAGCAAAGTGTACAAAACATTGTCACAGACGTTTTTCTCAATGTGCATTACATCAAGATTGTGGCGCAATGCATTAAACTCCCAATAAGGAAGTTCAAAGAATATACTCTTTTTTCTCCAATGTGATTCATCTTCATTGGGATTTCGCTGCCCCCGTGCTCTTTTCCCTTTCACCTCTGGTGCCTTCCCAAATGAAACCTGGATATTCTCAACCTGACTTAAAATAGCTGAGCCTGATAATTTTACTGGTGGAATTCTTCTATCAATTTTACCATCAAATCGGGCTTTATCCAATCTAAATCTGTGACCAGCATGAAGAAAACGACGATGACCCATAAAACACCATTTTCTACTATGATGAAGTCGGCAAGGTTCAGTATCAATATTGCATATAGGACAAACTAGCTTACCATATGTGTTCCACCCAGACAATGTCCCCAAACTTGGAAAATCACTAATTGTCCACATTAATGCTGCACGCATTTTAAAACTTTCATTCGATGAAGCATCAAATGTTTCAACACCATCTCACAACACTTTAAGCTCATCAACCAAAGGTTGCAAGTAAATGTCTATGTCATTCCCTGGCATTTTCTTACCTGGAATAATCATCGAGAGAATGAAGTTAGTTTGTTTCATGCATGTCCAAGGAGGTGTATTATACGGAATGAGAATCACAGGCCAAATGCTATAATTAGTGCTCATGTTTCCGAAAGGATTAAATCCATCACTAGCTAAGGCGAGGCGAACATTACGTGTATCTGAAGAAAATTCTGAAAATTTAGAGTCAAATCTTTTCCATGCCTCAGCGTTTCTCGGATGTCTCAAGAAGCCATCCTTATTACTATCCATAGCATGTCATTTCATATCATCGGATGTCTTACTAGACATGAACAATCTTTGCAGCCGAGGAATTAGTGGAAAATAACGAAGAAACTTTGCTGGTTGTTTTTTCCTTTTAGCAGAATTTTTCCATCTAGTTGTGTCACATCGCTTGCATTCATTCAAACTTTTATCTGGTCCCCAATATAGCATGCAATCATTTGGACATGCATCTATCTTCTTATAACTAAGACCAAGTTTTTTTATAGTCTTTTTGGCCTCGTATAATGATTCTGGAATCTTTGCATGCTCAAAGGCATCATGCAATAGCTCAATTATCATCGACAAGGCCTTGTCACTCATCCCACAAATGCATTTGATGTGGTACAACTTTACTAAAAATGAAAGCTTTAAGTACTTTGAGCATCCTTGATATAATTCTTGTTCCCCATCTTTAAGCAAATCATAAAACTCCTTAGCTTTACCACTCGGACCCTCTTGTAAATGTGGCATCCTTCCTTCACCTTCATTTAATGGTTCATGCATTGTGGAATCTTGACTGACATGTGGTATAGGGAATATAAAAGCATCTTGAATCATGTCATGTATTGGATCTTCAGAAGATTTAGTATGTTGCGCTTCATGCCTATAACTAGAAGTCTCTCCTTCACCTCTCTCACCGTGTAATAGCCAAATTGTATATCCCGGTGGAAAGGGTCTTAACAATAAGTGATCGTACACCTCTTCTCTAGTCTGGTATAGTCTGAATCCACAACGAGAACAAGGACACTTTATCCTATTATCGGATGATGCATTAGCAAATGCAAAGTCTAAAAATTTCAATAATCCATCCATATATTCGGGAGTATCTCGCGGCTTCAAAATCCAACTTTTATCCATATCTAATTCAATAATTAAAAATTCAATTAAAGACATGCTAAAGTGGGGGATTAAAATAACCACTAACTAAGGCATATAAGAACTTGAAAGTATATAAAAGACAAATAATAAAGAACATATAATAAATAAACAATCAGAAACACATAAATCTAAGTTATGAGTTGCAACTACAATTCATGGATTATGTTATGAATAACTATGATGCAAAGATTCCTTCTAATTGAACATATGGGCCATTACAGAATATGTATCAAATGCTAAACAAATGAAAAAAAAGAAATTCTTCATATAGTTCAGTTTTATAACATCACAATACAGAAATAATCCAATTTGATATGATTGATAAAAAAATGACGATAACCCACACTAATTGACTGATTGACTTATCCTGATTATAGAAGCACGCATCAGAAAACAATAAGCTTTCTTTGGGCAAAAATGCTCTAAAGTTTAATAGGATTGGTGGCCCGGCTAAAGGGATAATGAATAGATAGTGAATAACTTTCTTGTAAACAAAATCACAGCCAATTAATCGTTCTATAACTTTCTGCAGTTGGAGATGGCAAGAGATGAAATCAGATTTAAAGGTTGGTAATGGTACATAGTTTCACCTAAGTGCAATTATCTAGATGATGAGAACTTCTACTCTACTTGGAAAATGTAAATAACCAATGCAATAAGTGGCATATCTTGAGTTAGATCTCATCATGTTAATCCCAGACAGAATGAATGTTATTCTTCCTTCAAACTCGATGCAAGTCTATATCTTTGGCAAAGTTAACAATGAACACTAATATATAAGGGGAAGGATTGGATCAAGATTTAGGTTGCTAGACTATGACAAAAGTTAAAAGGTTGGCATATATGATAACCAAGATTTAGGTAAAACAAATGCACTTGAATGAAAGATTGTATGCTCAAGCTAATGTAAAGATTAGTAGATTACAGGTATTCTTTCAGCTACATGTTCATAGATCAATTTAAAGATACCTATGTGGCCCTAAATTATCTTTACCTGCAGATACTCAGACACTAGCTCAATGTTTTAATTTGCTTTTATGCTAGAATAGACCAAATCAGCAACAAAAGGCCCAACTGATTTACTAATAAAATGACGCAAATCAACTTAGTAATTAACAAATCATGAAGCGAAAGATGAACAACTACAACAGAAAAAAAAACAACCATATGTTTTGACTATTTAGTGTCAGTTACTTGGAATCTATAGAGAAAAGATGAACAACTAGTTTCACAATATATCAACCATAAAACATTTCATTTTTTATAGTAGGTGTACAGAGCAGTAAAACATGAGAAAATTTAAAATATATTGGTTAGAAAATTTTATAGACATCACAATATCAAAGGTCAAAAGAATAACTCAATGAACAATTTAAAAGTTGACTAATGACACAATTTAACAGGAACAAAGGATAATTTAGTGATTAAATCAACTGGAAAATAAAATTAAATTAAATTAAATTAAATAAAAACTAGGAAACATAACTAGAGAAGACAGAAGGGGTAATATGATTGGGAAAGCTAGGTTTCTTCATCTCTTTTGGGCGAAAACCATTCATTCAAAATATGGGTAATACAGAAATATGAGGAAGCTAGGTTTCTTCACCTCTTTTGACAACACCGAAATATGAAGATGTACTTCACTGGGATTTCTGAGAAAATGAACAGCAGATGAACGGCGACAGAAGATAAACGGCGACAAAGAAGGGGAAGGGTGATAGAGAAAATGAACAGCAGCCGAAGGTCTCTTGATCGGAGGCTGGACGTTGCGAGAGAGGGAAAGCTAAGGCACGCAACGGCGCAAGAGAGGGAAAGAAGAGGGAAAATCTAGCTTGTGACGCGAGATGGAAAGGAAGCGGCGTGAGAGGGAAAGCCAAGGCACGGAACGGCGCAAGAGAGGGAAAGAAGAGGGAAAACCTTGCTTGTGGCGCGAGGTGGAAAAGAAGCGGCGAGAGAGGGAAAAAGGGCGTGAAATGGAGAAGCGGCGGTTCACCATGAGAGGGAGCGGCGGTTCAACCCTATCAATGCTAATATGTATTAGCGGCGGTTCAATGAACCGCCGTTAATCAAAATATAAACCGCCGTTACTTCTTAAACCGCCGCAAATCAACCTTATAACCGCCGCAAATTACCAAACCGCTGCGAAATAAAATTTAACCGCCGCGAATTAATATAATTTGCGACGGTTATTCCAAACCGCAGGAAAACACAGGATTCGGCGGCGGTTTAATAAACCGCCGCTAAATAACCGCCGGCAAACGGCATTTTTCTGGTAGTGAGCGTGGCACGACCAGGTCTCTATCGTTCAATGGTGATCTCGTACCACTCTGTGTACGCTTCATACAGCATCTCTGCACATGCTTCATGCAGGAACTGATATCAGTGCATTATATATATATATATATAGCAGGTCGATGGAGATGGAGCTACTCCACATATGTACTTATACGTCGACCGTCGTGATGGTGGGAGCGAACGACGTTGTGGAATTGTGGCCATGCAGTACGATCGCCGCCCTCGGAGGCCCTTAATTGGGGCTGTGTTGTGTGCGACCAGGACAGGCTAATTAGAATTGTCTCGCCGCCGCCGCCGGATCTGCATGCTCGGTTAAGTTCCGCTCATGCTCGACGTGCGCTCGCGTGACAAGCAAGACGATATGCACGTTGGATCCGCGGACAATCAAGACGATGCACCAGCTATTTAGCTGAAGTTGGATCGTCGAAGGCCTGGGGAGAAGTCCAGGGACACGCGCCGCCGTACGTGCATGGATGGATACGGACTGCGGTGGTGGCGTTCGTGCGCGACCAACACGTTCCTGTTGCAGGCGGCTGCTCGCCGCCTTAATTGCCTCTCTCGATCGACGCTTATGATCCGAGCTCGGGGGAGAGAGAAATATACATACGTGAAAATTTAATATCCATGTCCCAGTACTCCTCCGTATTTAATAAATGATTTTTAAATCACGTCCTATTTTTTTTTAAATATTCTAAGTTAATTAAAATTATTGAATTAAATTTAAAGTAAAGAGCTAAATTGTGTTAAATATGATATTTGGGACTCGGTCCAGAAATTTTTTATAAATTTTTTTTGAAATTTATTTTAGGATTTTTGGATGCAAAAGGCGATTACGCTCGCCCCCAGCGCCCCCGACAGCCTGCCCCTAAGCCAAGACGAGGGAGGTAAATCACGGTAACCGAAACAGTTAGGACACAGTTGGGCCGAGAACTTTGTACACAGGACGCCTTTGATATTATCGCAGTGCACCCCGTGCGGCTCGAACCCAGGCGGTTAGATGCAAGCCTCTGTGCTCTAACCATCTCGGCTGCCCGTGGGGGCTTATTTTAGGATTTTTGGACACTTAGAGGAGGAGGTTTCAAGAGTTGAGGTGCGGAACACTAAATTTGGAGGGACTCATTACTTTAAATCCGAATTTAAGGGTGTGATTTTAATTAATCGAATCGGTGGGGTAAAATGCAAAATTTCATAGCTTAAAATGCCCCTTCCCGTTGCTTCCTCTGCCAAGTTCTTCTCCTTTCCCCTCGATGCAAACAACGGCTCAAAAACCCCCCTATCTTCGATCCACCCCTTTCCTCTTCCACTCGATCGCGATTCTCCACTCGAGATCAATTGATCATAGCACTCCTAGGCGCAATCGGCCGAGCCAAACCCTCCCGTGATCTCCTCCTCTTTTTCATTTGGTTGTGGTCAACGTCAGTGTCGAGTAGGGGGTTGCGTGCGGCGATCGTCGCGACGACGCTCCATTGGGTTCTTCACTCGTGGCGCAACCCATTTGTAAGTGATTGTCTTAGTTTGTTTCTTTCCGAATCTTTTGATTTCCCCATGCTTGTGGAGATCCCAATCAGGGTCATCAGATCCAGCACCGCCGCCTTTGCACAGTGACAGTTGAGTTCGTGGAAGGCAGATTTGGGAAGGGGATCCATGTTTCTTGCCTCAGATACGTGATGAAACTCGAGTCTTCATCAGATTTGAGGGTTGGAAGCTAGCTATCGGTATCCATTCAAGTAAGGCAGGCCTAATCTCAGTTTCGGATGAATTCTGCTCAGGATTGTTAGATCGATTTAGGGTTAGGTTTGAGGTGTTCTGGACAAAAAGGCGAAATCGCTCGCCCCCAGTGCCCCCGCCGCACCCGTCCCAAGGTCATCACGAGGGAGGTAAATCACGGTCCCCGGAGTAATTAGTACACAGTTGGGCCGAGAATTGATATACCAAACGCCCAGAGTTTTAATCCAGTGCACGGTTTGAGGTGTTCTGGATTAAATGGGTAGTAGGTTGTGCCAATGTGATGCCGTGAGGTGTTGGATGTGGGTGTGTTTGTGTTTTTGCTCTTGTATTAGCAAATTGTTGTTTGATGATGTGTAGTAGAATTTGGTTCTTTAAGATCAGTTTTGTAGAGATGTAGCGATGAATTCTATTCTCCACTACTATGAGATCTTAGGCTATGTTTGGTTAGAGGTAATGTAATCTAGTTTGTAATATAATTGAACATGTAATGTAATCTAAATTACATATTGTTGGCCTTGTAATCCAGATTACAACACTTTTACTAGCTTTTGTAATACAGATTATATTACTTTAAAGGTTTAAAATTATATTAAACAAAGTAATCAATATTGTAATATAATTCTGATTACATTACATGATTACACCTTATCAAACGTAGATTGTAAACATTCATATTCTTTGGGTAATGGATCAGCTTATGCTTTGATCTTATACTGACCTATTTCTATTGGATTTTTATTCTAGCTTAGAGAGGAGGATCATGCTCTGTTGTGTTAGAGTGGAGGCTTGCTTGAGCTCCCTTTTGCTTAGGTTTTGTTTTAGGGTTGCACCTTGTGATATCTTTACCATGATCAGTAAATTGTTAGCTAGGTTTGGGAACTTATCTGTGGGTTGGATTGGTGGAGATGATACGGGAAAATTAATCCTAATTTTGATAATTCGGTTTAAGTAGGGATAAATCATTAATTAAGGGTTAAGTAAAAAAACATAATTAATTAAAACCATCCTAACTAATTAAGATACCATGTTTAGCTAAATATCGTATGTTATACAAGATATTGACTTGCTTATTTTATTGCGGATTATTGGGCGCGGGGGGGGGGGGGGGGGGGGGGGGGGTTTCTCTACGTATACGAACTTTATTCTGGGGGCGGGTACCTCTTACTTGTCTTCTTTATTACCACTTTATCTTATGCATGACTTGTTTATGATTTTGCAATAGATTTTATTACCTTATATCTAGTATCGTTGTTATCTTGCTTGGTACTTATTACTTGATCTTTGAGATGATCAAATTGCTCTCTATATAGTCTCGTTATTTGACATTTGATTCTGTATAGTATATACGTAAGCATGTGACCATAGATATAGAGGTATGTTACTTTGTATGACCTCTACATGTTAAGTTGAGTTATGGATGATGACCTGATGGGTGTTGCATGTGTTAGAGTCATGCATCATTTCTGCACTGTTATATGCTGACGATCATTGGCATCCCTTATGGTCTGAGCGCATCGTCAGTCTCATTCTTGTTAGGATGTATACTAAAAGCCTAGCTTTTGTATGAACATCTATATTTTAGAATAAGAATCACATGGTCATTGTTTACATTTTATATTTATTATATATGTGCATATTGTCTGTTACTTTACATTGTAGATAACATGGTGTGTGGTGCCACACAGAAGATTATGTTATCAGTTTCTTGTAAAGTATAAATAGTGGCTCACAACCGAGATGGATTTGGACAAACCATCGGAATGGTTGTAGTGTAATTTGGTATTAGTCTATCTTAACTATAGAATTACACTAGTACACTTTGTGTGTATTGAGCAGGACCGATTAAAGGTGATTCAATTTATACTGACTATATAATCGAATCAGACCTCAAATATTATGGTGTATATGCTCTTAATCCCGATATAATAACGGACACATGTACATGATATCTATTTCTTTGATTTACCAATGGGCGAGATTTATTCGTTAAATCAATAGGCCCGGTAAATTGAAAAATAATATTATTTACATGGTATGTCATTGATTATAGAAGAAAATCGTGTCCTAATGCGTTAGGATGATGATGCCCCCTTGAGTAGCTCATAAAGTTCGTCATGTAAATCATGCAGGTGGACTTGGTTCGACATGATGATAAGGTTGAGTGATACTACTCATGGAGTTAGATATTAATTAATTAAATTGTCAATAATTTAATTAATTAATGGACATGTGAGATCTTAAATACGGGGAGATTATGTACACATAATATGGTAGATCCCATATTTATTTATGGGGTTGGTGTGGTAGTTCAATGATAACCCATTAGTGGAGCGGGTTATCATTAATGGATCGGGTTTAGGATCCATTAGGAGACCAAAACCAACTCCTCCTCATGGTCCCTATTGTAGCCTATATATACCTCATGAGTCATGAGACCAAGGCCATAAGAATTAACCTAACTCTCTATTCTTTTCCTCTCTTGTTCTCTCTCTCTCCTAGGGTTGGCCGGCGCAAGGGAAGAGGCCAAGGAAAAGGTGGGAGGCAGCTAAGAAGAGATTTCTTCTCTTCTCCTCAACATCTTCTTCCTCTCTTCCACTCTCCTCATCCCTCAGGCATGCGGCTAGGTCAAGGAAAGGAAGAACTTCCTCTTCCTTTGGCCGGCGGCGCATGCACGAGGAAGAGGTCGACACAAGTTGGAGCAAGGGAGAGAGACTTCTTCTTCTTCTTCATTCTTTTTCCTTCTCTTCTCCTTGGTGTGCAACATCCTCTTGATGGGTGCAGCTAGGTCAAGGAGGAAGGGAGGGGCGGCGCATGTAAGGAGAAGGAGGAGAGTGGCCGGTGGTGCAAGGTGAAGAAGAAGAAGGAGAGAACATTTCCTTCTTTGGTTCTCTCCATCCTTGGTCGGCGCAAGCAAGGGAGGGAGAAGAAGGGTGGTTAGCTTAGGTCTTCTTCTTTATCTTCTTCTTCTACTACTCTTCTTCCTTGGCCGGCGCATCCTTGAAGTAAAATGTTGGCCGGCGGCGCAAGGAGGAGGGGCTAGGTCTTGGTGGCCGGCGCAAGAAGAAGGAAGGAAGGATGCTTTGGTGGCTTCGTTTCTTGGAAGATCGTGGCCCACACGACGTCCAAGAAGAGGATAGGAATACAGTAGAATACCAGTAAACAAGAGGTATAAATCTTGTTTATGTTTCTTTCTTGTTCTTGTTTTATTGTATGTTTCTTATTTGTCATGGACCCCGAAGTTAAACACAAAAACTAGCGATCTAATTCGTCATCTTTTCCGCGACTAATCGATGAGGGAGTTTAGATTGCTTGAACAACAAGTTTGTTCAAGTGATCACTCAATCGATTAGTACGATGATGAAAATGGTCGCTTGGGAAGTTTCTTTCTATCCGGATTTGTTTTAATTAATAAAATTTTAATCCGGGGACATGGAGAGGAATCCCGATGCAACAGAAACCAACAATCATTCTGAACTACACATACGACCACTCAGGGTTAGTGGATACCAGTGGGTGTGTGTAGTTGCTCTGTACTGCTCCACCTGGACGCTCATGGATATTAGTTCTGAAGCGTGGTAGCAGGTAGAGATCCCTCCTCCTTTCAGTGATCTGAGGAGATGAAAGTGATGCTCTCTCATATGACATGGGGTAAGAGGATGGTCCTCCACTAACATCCTATCCACTCGGTCACTCAGGATCAATTATGGCAGAGTACATACAATTGTCACATTCCTACCCACTCGACCATTCACTTATGACTTGTGACGGTTGCTTGACTGGTGTCAGGGGTGACACATGTCATTGCATCATGTGTATATGATACATTGTGTATTTTGTTTATGTTTGTTGTATTTGATTGTTGCATATGTTTGACATGCACATACAGGGGATAGTTACACATTGGATTGTATTTTGTACTTGATGTTAGTTAGGGGTTGATTGCACCACCCAGCAGGATAAATGAATTTTAGTATGTACATTCGTTCAGTACTTCAGTTTTACATATTCTGATATTTCATTGAGACTGTATCCTGTTGTTTCATTATAGCTTGTATTACTATTTATGTGTCATGCATATTTATCTCTATACCTGTAGAGTCCACTTGGACTCACCACATGTTACTATGTTTTATTTTTCAGGTTGATTAGATGTCAGGAGAGCCTAGTTGCCAATTCCAACTTTCGACAACTCCGACTTTGGGATTTCTGCCTTGTTTATGATTTCTAGTATAGCATGTTTCATATACTGTATTTGTCGTTATGTCATGGATTTGTATTTGCATTGTATTGATACGTGGATTGTACTTTTGAGTCTTTTGTTGGACTTTATGTGATGTGTTTTATTGCGTGCCTATCTAGATCACAGATAAGGTAAGTCTTATTGGATTTTATGCTATAGATACATGTTCTTTTATATGCTCTGGCTCGGATTGACCGATATATTTTTATTTGAGACCAGAGGTCATATTTTGCGTGTGTGTATGTATGAATGTCTCATATTATTCGTCATACATGAGAGATGTTGTTCGATTGTATATTGGACTAACGACTCTTCTCTGGGTGCGTGACAAATTGAGCTCAGGGTGAAGGGCTATACTGAACTTGGAGGAGGTGATAAACAATGCTATGTGGGAGGGAACTGAAAATCAACTTTAGCCTTGACTAACCTGTATCACAAAGGGGAAGAGCTTAAATCCTTAAACCTTATGTAGGGGAAATAATTAAAAGCAGACCACTACCTTAGGTAAACTTTTGAGATTAGGCATGGAGTCCTAGGATATAAACGAGTTGGTTATCATATGATAATTAAATTTATAAAAATAAATAAAAATCAATTCTCGATGAAGTCGAAAGAAAATATCCTCTTGACCTATTTGATTTCTTAATTTATCTCTCTATAAATAGTTGTGAGACTGATCATACTGTATTAACATATGATCTTGTAAAAAATTGATGTGAGGCATAGAGGTGAGAAAAACATCTAATCAATCAAAATAATCGAAGATATCAAATTAATTTAAAAGTTCAATTCAATTTATTCAATTTTTTTAAATATTAGTTATTTTGATTAAATCGATTTTGATTTTAAATTTTAAAAATCAATTCAACCAATTAAATTAATTTTTTATTAAACCAAATATTTTTTTCATTAATTTTTTAATTACTTTTTAAAAATTAATTAATTTGGTTATCGATAAAATTAATTAATTTTGTATTGGTTTAATTTGTTTGTTTTAATAATAAAATTTAATTGTTTCAGTTGATCCAAACAAAAGTTTGGTTAGTTTGATTTCGGATAGTTCTATTCAATTAGTTTGATTTTAACCGAATGCTAAACCATAGTAAAGGGAGAGCTCAACCTCTAATGTCTAGGAGATAATCAAAAGTCAAATCTTATTTTGGACGATCCTTTACAAAAGGAGAGCTTGCTCATGAAACCTTGGGGAAACCTCTATGTTTTGAGAGACAACTGAAAGTTAACCCTTATCTTGCGCATACCATTGTAGCAAAATTGATAGCTCGAATCTGAGACCTTTAGATAAATATGTGGTCGATCAGAGATTTGAAAGTCAACCCGTATCTTAGGTGAATCTGATTCGAGTTCCTTAGATAAATATGTGGTTGATGCGAGATTTGAAGTCAACACTTATCTTAGGTGAATTTTTAAGGGGAAGGGGGACTTCATTCTTAAGATACCAGGTGAACCTCTGAGACAATAGGGGAGTTCTATCACTAAAAAATATGAGATTATCGACCAATAAAAATGATTGGTAATCACATTTTTTGACTGGTAATACTTATTACTAGCCAAAATATTTTTCCGAGACTTGACCAGTAATTCATGATAATAAGTTTTATTGCTCGGTTAATATTTTAGTCGGTATCTTTCTAAAATATTATCGGCCAAATAAATAGTTGGTAATTTTTGAAAATAACATCCAAATATATATTTCACTGATAATTATTTTAAAATAAATGACTGATAAATTTTTAAAAATATCATCTAAATATATACTTAACTGTTAATTTTATAAAAATTTTATCAATCAATATATATTTAATTGATATTCTCAATTAAATTACCAATCAAAATATATTTGACTGTTAAATTATTTTAAAAAATATTAAATGATTTAACAAATAATGGACAGATGAGGTACGTAGAATTCGTGATAAGAACAAGAGTTTGCAGTAAAAGTAAAAGGTCAAGATGAGAAATAAATGTAAAGTTGATGCTTATCCAATAATTTATAAATATGTTACATATTTAATAAATAAAAGCAAGTTGAATTTCAAGATACCTTATTCTTCTCTTCCACCAAAGTGCAGTTTTTTCTTCCAACAAACTGGTATCAAAGTCATGGCTAATGGAGATACGGTTCCCTTTCAAGTTCTGGTGCTCAAGATGAGTAATTAAGATAATTAGAATATCAAGATGAAGATACTTCTTGGAGCTCATGATACTGGGAAGGTTATGGAGAAAGAGAGACAAGAAGGTTCTCTTCCTCATTTATCAAGCTTTTGATGAGGATAGTTTTGTGAAAATCTCAAGTGCTACTTCGGCTAAGCAAGCATGAAAAAAGCTCCAGGTTTCATATCAAGGAAAGAAAAGGTGAAAAGGGTACACCTTCAAAAGTTAAAAAGTCAATTTGATGGTTTTTGTATGAATGAAGGCGAGTTGATATCTAATTATTTTTCTAGCGTCATTAGCGTCATTACCATTTCCAATAAACTAAAGAGAAATGATAAGAAACTAGAAGAAGTAACTATCATTGAGAAAATTCTTCGATTACTAGTTTCAAAATTTGATAATATTACAATCATCATCAAAGAGACCAAGGATCTACAAGCCATGATGCGCCCCCGGGTCTATAGTGCAGCGGTAGGGTAACTAGTCGTTAACCCATACATCCGCGGTTCGATCCCCAGCTACGGCGCATTTTGCAGGAATTTTTCCTCCAAATGGGGCGCGAACCCTGGGACGCTGGGCTTCTAGATTGCCGACCATGAACGCTTCTCAATTTACCCTGGTAACCGGTGGGAAACTTCCGTGGGACCGGACCGGTCACCCCAGGTTCAATTTGTTAGCTGCCTGGTTCATCATTTTTTATAAGCCATGACGCGATAGAGCAACTCTTGGGTTCATTACAAGCCTATGAAGGAAAGAAGAAAATTAATACAGAGATTACTCAACAACTTCTTAAAACTTCTCTTTAACCAATTACTCTCTAACAATAGAAGTCAACATAGAAGAAATCGTGAACACGGACGAGGCCGTGCTAGGGAACAAGAATGAGTTTCCAACAACAATAATGAAAAAGGAAAACATTCAATAAGAGAACGTGGAAGAGAGCACATAATCTCAAGGTACGATAAATCTCAAATTAAGTACTATAATTAAAAAAATTTGGGTATTATGCTAAAAAATATAGATTACCCAAGAATAAAGTGTTGGGGATTGATTGTACGGCTAGAGGGGATGAATAGTCGATCACCCACTAATTCACTTGTTCTTCATATAATTGTTGGTGCGCAACGGAATACACTACAATTGTTCAAGCTGAGGCACCTCAGTTCTATTTGCGCGCAGAACTGGACTTAGCAGCTGAGTTACCTCACTCATCAACTAAGACGTCTCAGTTGACCAATTGGTCAAAGTCAACATCTATGTTGACTTTTTCGTCTTTCTTCTGCATGGGTAATTTTTGACCAACCAAAGTTAGGCTCACCCAAATCCGACTCTGATCTTCACCTCGAATGACTTTCCCCCCGGCTTCTCGTCTCTCGGACAGCGCGCGCATCCTTATCGTTCCACTCGGCTTCCCTCGGGCTCCTCTTGGGCTCTCCTACCACACCTCCTTCCACGACGACGATGACGTCGAGTTCAATGACTTCTCTTGCTCTCCCTCCAACCGCCGAACAAACTCCATTACCGACCGTGTTGTCTCCCTTTGCCAACCTCGTCGTTGCTCGATGCTTTCTATACTGCACTGAACGCCACCCTCCCTCCCCTTTTATTCCTCTCTTTCTGTTCCTCTTTTTCTTTTTTTATGTTGATTTGAATGAGAGGGTTTTCGCAGGAAGAGATCGGTGCGGAGAGGGGATGAGACGAAGCGGAGAATGCTAATTTATGAATAATTTATTAGATAATTCAATTAGGAGTTGAAAAATGCCTGTTTCATTATCATAGTTAAAGAGTTGTTTCAATTAGCCACCGCTCCCTCCCTCTCTCCCTCCGACCATCGAACCACCATCGCCTCGCTGTCTCCCATTGCCAACCTCGTCGTTGCTCGATGCTCCCTGTACTGCACTGAACGCCACCCTCCCTTCCCTTTCATTTCCTCTCTTTCTTATGTTGCTTTGTATAATTTCTTTGCAAAGTTTTACTTTTTCTTTGAATTTTTAGAATTCTGGGTGTTTCTGTAGAGGATCTTCAGCGTAGCTTCAATGAGGAGGCGCTTGAGAGCTTGAAGGTCACCGCTCATTACATGTGAAATTTGATCGAGTACTACTGCTTCAGAGTAATCGAACTATCCTCTCAAGTTGCTGGGCATCTATGTGATAAGATTTTTCATTGCCTTACCTTTGATATGATGTTGGCATGGGATTCTCCTACTTTGGCAACACCTCCCGCTTCGCCTCAAGCTAAGGTACTGACTCGTATTTACCTCTCTAATTTCTGATTAAGGAAACTCTAGACTAATGTGATTGGTTAACTCAAACGCATGGAAGATCAAAATGCTTTACGATGGAGTTTGCCCTCTTTGTATGCGCGAGATCAGTTTTTCTTTGGTGCAAATATTATGGTAACCTTTTGTTCGTAGTGAATTATAACTTGATTGGAGCTGTTAAACTACTATTTTACAAAAATTTTCTTTTGTTTTTTTTGGAGAAAAGCTATCTTTTGTTAAATGTGATGATTTGAAAAGAAATTAGATAACAACATTGCATCATATCACGATATCAAGCAATTAGTATATTAGTTGTGTTGGTGGTCAACTGACCCATCTACTGACATTTTCACTTCCCCTTCTGGTATATATTGTGCATGATCTACTTGACTAGTGCTATCAAATTTGTTGACATAGGCTCCAAAGATTACTCCCCTCAGGAGAAGCAGGTTCTCAACTACAAAACTGTATGTGGTAATTATCATGTTCATGATAAATTGAATGTACTAATCAAAGCTATATCACATGAGAAAGAAAACAATTAAATATAAGAAATGAGATCACTTAGAGAATTTTTCTTATCTATTTAGTAAACTTAGAATGCTGATATCACTTTTCTTTCATATTTTCTTATATAATCTAAAATCTAACCAAATTGCTTGATTTGGAGAATTTGTAACTTTGTTCAGTTCATGGTCACCAAGATAGTAATGTCCTTCTATAGTCAGTAAACCAATGGTAAATAAGACACATTCCATTTTACTTTTATTTTAGTTTGTTGCTCTTTTCTTCATAGTTCTGAAATATCTTACTCTAATATACATCAGATGGATGAGTCAATGTCATTTATCCTTCTTAGTTGCAATGGTAACACCGTAGCACTAATGACTAATCATCTAGAAATATGATAATATTAAACTCATCTCACTCAAACATTCATTTTAAGCAAACTTGATAAACCCATCAACTTTCATTGTGCAATCCTAGAAACTTATTAATTCTAGTTGATATTTGTATGTGTTTTATGCATTGAGCATTTTATAAAGTTGACATCTTTGCAGCACTGAATATTATAAAGTTAATATTTGTAGTTATCTCCTTAAGTTGAAACAAGTAATATGTCTCCATTTCACAATCTCAACTCTATTCAAGAATCTTTGTAGCACTGTGTAATTCTTGTAAGGTTGCTCAAGTGAAAATTCTTAGAAAACATTTTAATAAACATAATTCTTTCCTTTCTAGTTTTTGATGTGAATCGAACCTTTAAGTTTTATCGTAAGAGAATCTCTAACACCAAACTTTTGTTTTGATGCAGTGTTAAAGCAACTATTAAGAGGTACAAGAAAGATTGTAACGAGACCACCAACTATTGACAATGCTAGAGAACTTGAGAAGTTGGCTCCAAAGAAAGTTGTCACAAGTCAATAAGGATGTTTTACAAAGCATAGTGAATGATGATCTTGTTATAAAACATAAAATAGGTACTTATGTGAGTTCATTCCCCTTCATACAATCCAAGAAGGGATTTTTTGCTTTTGTATGAATTTAACATGGATACAAAGTTAATTTGTCGATTATGTGTATATATTTTCTGTTTGAATTGTATGAAGTTGTATCTTTTGCTAAATATTTGTATTTTAAAGAAGATTGTGGATACATATTTTCTATTTATGAATACTCATATTTTTTATTTGTAAATAGTTTTATCATTGCTAAAAAAGTTGTATTTAAAAAAATATAACAATTTTTATCCATTAAATTAAAAATATTGCTTTTGTTAAAAAACGATAACACTTTTTAAGCATTGCAAAAGAATTATCTTTGCAAACAAACAACAATACTTTTTAAGCGTTGTAAAAGCATTGTCTTTGTAAAAAATGACAATGCTTTTTAAGCATTATCTTTGAGTGAACTTTTTACAACAGTGTTTTTAACAATGTTTTTTCAGCAACATAGACAACGCATAAAAAGCATTGTATTCCAACTTTTTTTAAAAAAAATTTCATGTGGTGTTGGTTGATCATATCAAAACTAATCCGGAGTACTTACAAGTATGAGAGACTAACTCGAGGGTTGTCGGATCTCGTGATAGGGTCTCCCTAGGAAAGCAATCCCTCAGCTCTGTCGCTCTGAAAGTAGACGATAAATTGGAATTGATACCCCAGTGTAGTTTCAAAAGTTCACATCAGATACTATAAGATAATTTACCTACATGAATACCCATTGAAGATAGGAAATCGAACATAGATTAAGTGTTTGCAATCATTTGGGTGAAACTAAAATCCTAAAATCACTTCCCCCTTCACTCACTTCCCTAACTCAGCTCTCTTCTTTGCCTCTCCCTAAATTCTTTCATGCTCTCTCTCTCTCTCTCTCCTCTCTCTCTCTCTCTCTCTCGCTCTTAGCTCTCTCTCTCGTTCTCTCAAGTTCCCTTGTGAACACAACCACCTGTGATTCTCTAGATAACCTATTTTATCATTTTGAATAGTACTTGATTCACAGTCCTTGTGGGATCGATATCTTTTTATTAAGTGATGGCATTCCATGTATTTGTGGAAATATCACATTAACCACTAAGTCCTGCACTTGATTCAACCCTCAAATACACCTCGAAGGCACAAGAAAATGCTTTTCTAAAATTTGACCAATAATAGTCACAAACAAACAACACAACAGGAAACTTTCCAACCTTTATTGCTCACAATAATAACAAAAGAATACAAGTGTCATATCACAGATTCACTTATAAATCCCTCATGATTTGCCCTCTCCCTTGCCAATGTCCAAGCTTACCTATTTATAATGCATAGGCTTACATAAGCGATTACATGATAGTTATACCAGATACCTTTCTCACTTGTACAAAAATGTCTCAACATGTACAAAATTGTTTGTCCACGTAACTTTGCTGCATTGACTCCATGCCAAGTATCAACATGCATGCTTTGTCCTTTGCCCATCATTCTACTACATTGACACCATACCATATGTCAGCCTACATGCCATATACATGATCCATGGTTTTGCTACTTTGGCAGCATACCAAACGTAAACCTACACACCATTTGCATGACCCAGTCTTGCACCATGAACTTTTGTGAAACAACCCCCTTGTTGCTCCTTTCGTTGTGTTGTATTGCATGCGCCCACCACATGCTATCGCTCACATTTCTTGTAAGTTTGCATAGCTAAATGCTTGGACCAAATACATCCAATCTTTGCACCTATTTGCCATAATCCAAGTCTGCCTCTTGCATAACTTGTGGTTGGACAATCTTACATGTTGCCACATCTTTTGCTGCTTGGCATACCTTGTACACATGCCCTACTTGGATGATTGCCAAGTTTACTTCCTACATGACTTAGGCTTCGACAGCCCCCGCACGCTACTGCAACCCTTGCAACTGCTTGGCATGCCTCATGCACATGCCTTGCTTGGATGACTGTCCAGTCTACCTCCTACATGACTTGAACTTGGATAGTTCCCACTCGCTGTCACAATTCTTCACTACTTGTAATGCCTTGTGCACATGTCATGTTTACATGATCGCCAAATCTGCTTCGTGCATGACTGTGCTTGGATAGCCTGTCATACCCCCAGAAGGGAAGTCGATGGTCCAATATACAATCGAATAACATCTCTCATATATGATGAACAATTTAGAACATTTATACAACACCATGTAGTATATATTTGGCCTCAGACCTCAAACAAAGACATATCATACAAAAGGCATGCATCCATATCTATAATTCAAAATACGGATTTACCTGAGCTGCCATCTGGGTAGGCGCGCAGCAAAATCACATCGCAGAAAGTCCAACATAGAACTCAAAAGTACAATCCATATAAAACACCACATATATACATGTCCACAAATAAAACAGTACAGCGTATGAAACATAACATGCTAAAAATCCGTAAGTAAAGTAGAAAACTAAAAATGAGCGTCGACATGAGCATGGAACTGGCAACCAGACTCCCTCTGTCGGACATCAACCTGAAAATAAAAAATTTAGTGAAGGGTGGTGAGTCCAAGCGGACTCTGCGGGTATAGAGATAAATATGCATGACAATATAAATAGTTGTGCAAGCTATAAAAAAATAATAGGATACAGTTTCAAAGGAGAATAAAAATATGCATAAGTGCTGAAAAAGTATATATACATACCAGAAACCATCCATCCTACAGGGTGGTGAAATCATGCTCTTTAGAACAAGTACAATACACAATTCAAGGTATACATGTTTCATGTATGTGCATGTCAAACATATGCAGCAATCAAATGCAGCAAACACAAACAAATGCACAATGTATTATATGCACATGAGGCAACGACATGTGTTACCCCTGACACCAGTCAATCCACCTTCCCCTGTCATAAGTCAACGGGCATGTGGGTGGAGCTGTGACAACTATGCACACCCTAACATCACTGCTTTGAAGTGACCGAGTGGATAAAATACTGGCGGAGGACACCCTTCTACCCCAAGCAATTGGGGAGTCTTGCTCTCATCTCCTCGTGTCTCTGGGACGAGAAGGGATCCCTGATTGCAACTATGCTCCGGAACCACTATCCAAAAGCAACCCAGCAGAGCAATACAGGGCAAATGCACACCCTCTTGGGTAGCCACTAACCCCTAAGTGGATGTGTGTGTATATCCTAATGTAATTGGCGATGGACTCAGACTACATAGGAGCTGATGATTGCCAGCATGCAACAATGTAAGGATGGTGCATGACTCTAACACATGCGAACCCACTAAGTCCCCATCTATACCTCAATATGATATGCACATGTATGAATAAAGTATCATGACCTAATAATCATACAACCAGGTATAAATGCAAAGTATGTCTAAAAGTCGATCAATGCCAGGTATAATACAATATACCATTACTTCTATGTACACCTACATATGTATGTACCATACAGAATAAGAATATCAAATATGAGACTATATAGACATAAGTCTTAGATAATCTCAAGGATCAAGCAGTAAGTATCAAGCAGGAAAATAATAGAAGCAGATTTAAGACAAAAATATCCTACTACATTCAATAAAATAGTCATGTATAAGATAAAGTAGTTCTAAAGAAACAAGAAAGAAGTACCCGTCTCAAAATAGAAGAATCCGTATACGTAGGGAACCTCCGTCTAATAATCAGCACTAATAAATCCAATCAAGACCCTATATCAAAGACATAATGTTTAGCTACAATAACAAGTGATTCTTAGCTAAACAGACTACCTTAAGTCATTTAAATCGTCCTAATTATCCAGTTTCATTTAATTAACCATAATTAAATGATTATCCCTTAATTATCACAAATTACCTAGATTAGATTCATGTTAGGTTTCGCGGCCCAAATTTATCAAGCTTAGGTTATTAGGTTTAATCTCAAATTAAACCTAAGGATACATCATGAATACTAATCCCACAAAACCATGTAGACCTTACGGCCACAGTATTGAAACCGACAGGTCTCACCTACCATTCATCCAACATCACATGTGATGCACAACAATTACATTTCAACTTCACAATACCCAATTACCACCCAAACTACAAAAAAATCTATTTCAACTCCAAATGGAGCTAACGGCAAGCACACCCAATGTGCTGCCAATCCAAATTCCAACTCCAAAAACCCAACAAAATGCTACTGATCAAGGTTAGCTTCCAATGGCTTCTATCAAAAACCAAAATTCCAAAATAAAACCAATACTAAGGTCCACAAATCTCAAAACTGAATACACAATAATCAATCCTAAACCACAAGCCAAGAAACCAATTCATCCTATCTCTACTGATCCTATTCCATAGCATCTCATGGTAGAAACTCCATACAAAGTTAATCCAAAACCGTATACATAGGATAGGAAGTGCACATAACAGGGGGAATAACCACTGCAGTCCTATCCCGATCCAAGCTCACGGTAGAGTTCCTCTACCACAAAAACATACAAAAATATCAAAGCCCGCCTCTGATCAAGACCAATACCTCTCACTGAAATCCCAAGAACAACACACAGAAACAGTTTGGGAAACACAAGAACTCATCCAAGAATTAACTCGCGGTAGTATAAGAATCCAGGCTAATAGCACAACCCAATCCTACTGTTCTAGCACCATTCGATTAGAAGAATCAATCGGAAACAATGAAAGCTTACTTGAGCTCCTCACTGACCGTGAGTTCGCAGCTCTAATCCAGCGCCAGCTGCTTCCAGAGAGCTAAACAACTATCCCTAGGAGTAGCTCTAGTTTAGCTTACCCCAAGATCTCCAAAACTCCAATCAATAGAGACCTCAACTCAACAGGAAAGGTGGTACATGGTAAGGAAGAAGGAATCATCGACTGCAGCTGGCGACTCCCCCCACTCTATCTGGAGCAAAAGAAAGGTAGAGAAGGGAAAAAGAGAGATCGCCGACTTGGAAATCTCTAGGCAGTGGGGGTCAGTTTTGATCGGGGAAGAGAAGAGCAAATGCGACGTCGCGATTTGGCGGCAGGCGGTGTTGGAGAAGAAAGAGCTAGGGTTCCCGGTGTCGCGAACCCACCATGGATCGAAGCTTGGCGTCGCAGCTCGATCACGCGGGGAGAAGGTGAACGGAGTTGGACATCGGGTGGCGTCGACTGGGAGCGATGGCTGCGGCTAGGGCAACGCGGAGTAGAAAGGGTCGAGGCTTCTTCTTGGCTACAGGTGAAGAAGTGAGGGAGAGGAGAGGAAGAGTGGCGTCGAGGGTGTTGTGCTGCGAGCTAGGGCACGCGGAGAAAGGGAAGAGGAAAGGATTGGCCTTGGCTGCGGGCGAAAGAAGGGGAGGACTGAGGAGAGGGTGGCATTTTTGTGGAAGAGCCCCTTAAATCCAAACCTACCCCTAGAGTTAGATCATTTACCCTGTTAACCCCTTAGCTTTAGCCAAAAATCGAAACCGGTCCTCAAGTTTTAAGATATATTTTTATTTTAGACCTGAGGGTTAAGTGCCAAACATTTCATCCCTTACAACTTGACCTATTTACTGAACCCCCTATAGGTTTCTTCAAAAATATTTTCGTAGTCGGGTGTTTAGTTACCGTATTCAACATAGATAGCCCCCGCATGCTATTGCAATTCTTCGCTGCTTGATACATGACCTACCCTACCACATGCCCAATATGTTGGATAAAAAGAACAGTACTCCAATCCTTACGCTCAATCAAAACACCTAGTTAGCGGGTTAAAAAAAAATAGATTCGCTACTTTAATAGTCTCCCTAGATCCAACCCTATGGATATAAAGGGAGGTTCATGTAGGTATACAGATAACAGGTACATGGTGTGACCGAAAATATAGATCATCATCTTCTGAAGATCAACCCCTAATCAATAGGCCAAAAATACTATACACTCACTATCTATGCTATACCTTGGGGCTAATTAGCGGGCTAAAAGGTATCATACTTCTTTGCTTAACTTTTAATACTTTATTAAATTTCTATATATTCTTTGTGAAAAAAAACTGCTTAACTTTTAATACTTTATTAAATTTCTATATATTCTTTGTGAAAAAATAAATTACGTTGATAAATCTATACATGGTTAAAATATTTTATTATTATTTTTTAATAATTCATATATTTAATTTTTATGATTGACTAATCCTAGAGATCCAAATCCATCGATCGCAATGTTAAATCTGAAAGCTCAGATGGGTCATGAACCAACGTTACAAGTAATTCAATTTTTCAAATATAATAAGTTCTTAATGAGATTTAAATTTTATTATCCAAGAGTTTGCCCCATTGTGCACCAAAGTCTAGGGGAAAAAAATGTTTTACTATTAATTAATCAATTAGTTGATATTGATGCATACGGCAGGATATTCGGATAGTTAATTAATCAAAAAAATTAAAAAAAATACAAACCTATACGATTTGATTTTTTGAACCCTAACCAACCCCTCCGCTACCCAAATTCTTAAACAAGAGACTTGAAACCCTCTTCTACACCTACTCAATTTAATTATATCAGATTTGACTGATCTGAAAGAAAGGAAAAAAAACAAAAAAATAAGTTTTAGTTTTAAAAATTTCTTCTGTTTTTAGTGACGTGGAGTTTTTTTTATATCCATATCTCTTCTAATCAATATCCAAACCAATCTATTAGTCAAAATTAAGATAGATCAAATATGATCCTAAAAGTAAGCCAATTTAATCCGAATGAAGTCCAGTATACTCCTCTATACAAATTAAGTTTGATCAAGGAATTAGTCTCAGATGTCATCTTAGTCTCAGTAGTCATCTCAATCTCAAACGCCATGTTAACTACATATGTTATCTCGATCTCAAACGTCATCTCAACTTCAGAGACTGCTTCAGTTTACCTTATTGCACTAGGTGAAGTTATACGTTATCTTATTTAAAGGTTACTCCGTATTAATGTCATCTTTTTTATTCTTGAAACGGGTTTGCTCCTTTACAACCAAGTTAGCGATAAATTTGAATATTCTCAAACATGCGACTTCTTGAGAATGAGGGGACAATATTCTCAACGCATGACACCCTAAGAATGACCTAGCAATTATGAGGTTGTCATACTCAGTCAACTAGATGCCCCTAGTTAATATGCGATGCTATGTGAGTCGGGAAGCAACCAATGACCATGAGATCTGACCTCTTATTTGGCTTCTGCAATGATGATATTCTTGCTAATGTAGAGATTTTTTTTAGAAGATCATACAAGCACTCATGGGTAGGGGAAGAAGGTGATGTTAGATAGAATAGTGATTATCCTATGGACAACTGAGAAGGGAAGGTGAAGGAGAAAACAAGCAGAGAATGTTATTAAAATGAAAAGAAAGACGTTGTTGTCCGAGTTTTACGACAATAAGAAAATTTTATTATAAATAAAGGATGATCCTAAACACCTAAATAGGATTTCTATTTATACCACAATCTGAACCGAAATAAAAGAAAGAAATTATAATTAAAAATCTATTAAGAAATGAAATATATTTTTAACCCAAAAAGGAAAGAATATAATTAAAGAATTTTAACTCAAAATAAAATATGGATTAAGACAAATTCTCTCTTATAAATACTAGGAATACGAAAATTAATCTAAATATCTAAAAAAATGAAAATCATCAAAAATAATAAAAATGTTCTGAAAAAAGTTTAAACGGTGAAATTAGGATCCGAAAATTGACAATTATGAGTTCCTTATAACAAACGTAGCTGTTCGAATTCTGGACGTGTGACCGTTGATAAAGTCTAATTCTGAGTCTCGAATCAAAAATGTTTTTGAAGTTGGAAGGGTCATATTAAACTTCATCATGAGTTGTCTCACAATCACCTAATCCTCTTTTGGGAAGTATGTCTCAGATCGGCCACCCTGTTCTTGGGTAATCTTCGAAGTATAAATATCTCAATTTATCGATTGACTCGTAATTTGATCTTCCACGCTATTTTGTCTGAATGCCTACTTCACGATTATCATTTTTGTAATAATAAAGAAATATTCAGCGGAAGAGAAGTCAGTCAGGATTGAGCCAGAGAAGCAAAGCTTTTCCACGTTGTTTTTGTTGAAATGAAGCCCAGAAATTTTGATCTGGTCAGAGTTGCAGCAATTTTCCAACAGAAATTCCAAGCAGAAAAATGGAGAACATGGAGAAGGAGGTGGGCTATGTCTTGCTTGACTTGGTCCTAGTCAAGAATTGTTGCCGCCGTGCGACCATCTCCTGATGGCGAAAGCCACCATGTTCCTCCCCGCCGCTGACAACCCCAGTCGCATCTTCGTCGCCGTGCACCTGCTTTTACTTCTACAGCTCGTCGGAATTTTTCCGCCGAGCTCTGCTTCGCCGGCGGCGGAGTCAGTGGCTCGCTCGCCGCCGCCGCCGCCATTGTTGCTTTCTTCGCTCGCACCTTCTTCGATGACCGGGACGCTCCCTTGCTCCTCCATTAGGCCCTCGTCGGCGGCCTCCAAGTTTACGGACAGATGGCCGTTCCTGCTCGCAGCTAGCCGCTTCGCGCATTCCGGCGTCACTCTGGCGCACCTTTTCACCTTCACCTTGACCAGCTGGGGGCATCCGCTGGCGAAGGCGTCTATGCCCTTGTCTGAAACAGGGCACCCTTTGATGCAGAGCTTCTTCAGCGACGCGCATTTGGAGGCGATGCAGGCGATCTCGGCGTCGCCGATGGTGTCGCCGCCGCAGAGAGCGAGTCGCTCCAGGGCGTTGCAGTGAGTCGCCACGAGCTCCAGACTCCGGATTGAGGGGTTGACGCCCACGAGGACGAGCTCTTGGAGACCGGTGCACCGTCTGGCCACGGCGGAGAGGCCCTCGTCGCCGATCCGGTCCGCCTTCCAGCCGTCGATGTGGAGCTTGCGGAGGCTGGGGCAGTGCTCGGCCACAGCGGCGAGGCCTGCGTCGGTGCACTCCAGCGTCTTCACTAGGTGGAGGAATTCGAGCTCGACGCGAGCGGACAGAGCGGCGAGTCCGCTGTCGCTCACCTGCAACCGCTCGAGGTGAAGCTCCACGATGCCGGGGACCTTGCCGGCCATGGCTTCCAGGAGTGGGTCCCAGTCGCCGGAGCAGCGAATGAGCTTGAGCGTCTTGAGATTGGGAGAGCCTGCAATGAGCGGCGCGAAGCACTGGCCATTGAAGAGATCCTTGAGACAGACGGAGCGAAGGGCTGGCGCCGCGTCGACGAGACCCGCGGCGGCGGCGGGGTCGTGCAGGCCGCGGAGGCGCTTAATGGAGAGATCTTCGAGGAGGGGACAACCTCGAAGGACGACGTCGATACCCTTGGCGCCGAAGCAGCAGGAGCCGACGGAGAGCTTGCGGAGGCCCGGGCAGGAACGGGCGACGGCCGCCATGCCGACATCCGTGAGGGCGCGACAAGAGCGGAGCTTGAGACTCAGCAGGTTGGGACAACTGGCCGCGACGAGCGCGAGGGCCTCATCGCCGATGCTGTCGGAACGGCGGCCGCACCGGAGGGCGAGCTTCGAGACGGCGTCGAAGCGGGCGAAGAGAGACGGCGCCGCCTCGAGCAGCGAAGCGCGGGCATCAAGGGAGAGTCGATTCCGGCAGCATCCCTCGACGGCGAGCCAACGGCGAGAAACGAGGGAGCAGCTCCGGCGGTCGGCGGGCCCGAGGGACTGGAAAACGAGGGCGAGGCACTCGTCGGGCAGGTCGGAGGTGAAGTCTCTGGCGTCGGAGAAGGTGACTGGGCGGGAGGAGGAGGAGGGGGCGGAGGCGGATTGGCCCATGTACGTCGTC
Organism: Boesenbergia rotunda; assembly: GCA_024364735.1. NCBI lineage: Eukaryota > Viridiplantae > Streptophyta > Magnoliopsida > Zingiberales > Zingiberaceae > Boesenbergia > Boesenbergia rotunda. The sequence continues at coordinate 247,861 of JAGFNQ010000870.1, read as the reverse complement.
GTCGCCGTCGCCGTCGCCGTCGCCGCCGCCGTTTGTTCGCTTCAGTGGGATTGATTGGATCGATCGGTGCCTGCGGAGTGCAAATTGCTAATTAGATTCGAGTGGAGGTTGGAATTGGAGCGGAGTTTATATGGGAAGAAGTCGGCGAAGGGGCGGAATACGAATTGGACGCGTCAAAGGGAGCGAGCGCGTGGAATCCATCACCATGGACGATGAGGAGGAGGAGGAGCGTGCGCTCACGCGCTAATCGCTCCTCTGTGGATTGATTTATTGTGCTTGGATTGTGGACGATGCACAACTACACATCAAAGACCAAAAATCATTTTTCCCCCTTATTGATACTCTAAAATGATTTTTTTAAAAAAAAATAATCAAAATAAAGATGCGGCCTTTTCTAAGGTCATCTCGTTTGGTGAATTTTATTAATCCGTGGTGTAGTAACTCCGATTTACTATAATGTGGATGTTTTTAACTTTTTACATAAGTTAAGTATTCAGGTAGACTATTCACATCAGATTTGTTAAAGAAATTTTTTTACATTTTACATTTTTGAAAAAACTTTTACTGCTATCATTTATATTCATTATCTAAATTTAGAATTTACAAATAATTTTTTTTTAATTTAGAGAATAAAATCAATTTTTTTAAATATTAAAATATTATTTAAGTTTAGAATTATTTAATTTTCTCCTTTACTCTTTTACCACCGCAAAATCATTGCAGAGATAATTAATAAAATATAGAGGAGAGAGAAATAATAATAATAATGAATAAAGATATAATAAATAGGCCACACACTCTTCCAATCCCAAACTTATATTAAATTGATGATTCTAATATTAAATTTTTTAAAAGACTTTTATAATTTCAAAGTTGACCGTTTACTTTTTTTTTTTTTAGTCTCAAATTTTAAAAGTAACAATTTTAATATCATGCAATGAGAGATGCCTTAAGTTTTTTCTTTTTAAAAAAATTATAATTGAACACTATAACCTAATTGGGATATTTAATTTTTTTTTAACTTAATACTATAACTCAATTAGGAAGGTGAAACCTACGAGTTTTCGATTTTTATTTTTATCTTTTTAGCATAAACACTATAACCCAGTTGGGAACGTAAATTTAAGATTAAAATAAAAATAAAGTGTTAATTTTGGGACTAATTTTTTTTAAAAATTTGATATCTAAAATGTCAAAAATAAACCAACTTCGAAACTTAAAATGTCTTTTCCTCTATAATAAATTATAGAGAAGCTAATGTATTACGCAGTGAAAAGAGAATATATAAATTTAATAAAATATCCTAAATTTTAAATATTAAATAGGGAATAAGATACAGATGCTTGTAAGTATATTATAATTGTTAGAGGGATTGGATCGTCTTTTACCGTCTCTAATAATTATAATATACTCAGCAGCTAGGTTTCATAAATGTTACAAAATAATTATATATGAGTTATTAATGGCGTGAGATGGAGTGCCTTTTGTTCAAAAAAAAAAAACAAACAAAACGGGAGATCCTTTTATGATTTTAAAAAATAAAGGCTTCTTTTGATTTTTGCCAATAATTTTCTTTGCCTCCCTAATTAACTTCACATAAAATTTTAATCTAATGCTCGAATTGTGCATAGGTCTGTAATCGAACCGAATCGAACAGAATATCTGAGAGTTTGAGTTTGGTTCATTTATTATCTAGCCGAACTCGAGTTTAATTTATCGAATATAGTGATGGCTCGTGAACATATTTGAGCCTAATCGAGCCTTAAACGAACATATCAAATATGTTTTATTAAACGAGCTCGAACGAGCTTCTATTGAATCGAGATCCAAATAACTCGCGAACGATTTGACTCGTTTACACCCCTAATTGTGCAGCAGTCCACCACTCTTGTGCACAGGACCAATTGACCTTTGAGACCGGCCGTCTTAGTGCCCCATCACAAGTGGAACGGAGCCAATCTGACCAATCACTCATGACTTCTATTTCATTAAAACAAATATAGAGAAAAAAAATACATGTAAACTAACTAGAAAATAAGGTGAGTAATTAATTAAATCATGATTTTTATAAATTTTAAAATCGAAACAGAATCGTTGTCGTGTAAAGAATATATACCACGTACGTCTGTGCAGAACAGCTTATATATATATATCCATCACCTTTTAAGCATCCAACTCGTTTAGCATCGAGTCCATTGGCTTGCGCCGAGGGTTGTGGACGTCAAAGTCAGTGATTCTCGATCCATGGAGTCGTATGTTAACTTTCTGGTCTTAATTCCATTTGCAATAAGTCGAGTTAGTCTGCTACGACTGGTCTATATATGTACATGTGAATTTCTCACGAAATGGACTGATGGTTAATGCGTGGGGATTTTTACAATGAAGTCTAGTGGTCAAAACCTGACAAAGTCACTGTATCCATCCTCCTCACGCACTAGCCACAGCATCCGAGCTAATAACTCCATGATTTATATCCTTCATGTTGGTCCTAAGATAGATTGACGGAAACACTGAGGATGAACGAATCCAGGGCCGTCTTTAGGCATAGGCCATTAAGGCCTATGCCTAGGGCCTCAATTTTTATTGGGGCCCATTATTTTTGATATATTAAACATATTTTTATTATATATTTTAAGGGAATGGGAAAAAATAGGGCCTTGATAAAAAAAATTTGCGTATCTCATTTTTTAATCAAAACTATAGATTTTATAAAAAAACTTATTATTGTTCAAATGGATAGAGTCATAAGGGACTCTCTTTTTAATATTTTAAATTTAATTTTTATTATGTATATTATATTATAAGATCTAATGTATTCATCTTCAATATCTTTCAACCTTAGCCTTCTCTTGTTACATTTATTTTTTGTTAGTGATGTTTTCTCTTCTGATTGATAAGAACATGAATTAAAAAAAATTATCCATGCAATGTAAAATAAAAATAATAGTTTTTTTTCGAATTCCCCCTCTTCCCTTGACTAGCTCCCCTCTTTGTACTTCTCTCGCTCGTTGATATTAGAAAAGAAAAATTACACCTAATGCTATCACGTTGATCCGGTTGGTACTACTATGCTCCTTGCTTGATTAAGTTCAAATGTTGAGGGATTCATCCATATTGTGTTCGATCGAAATAGAGGATTTTATTATTTTTGAGCAATAGTGAGTTAGATATCTTTACCATTTCGCTTCCACATTAAGTTTAGCTTTTATTTATATATAGTTACAGAAATAAATTTTTTGGTTTCCCTTTCGTTTGTATTCTATCATTTACAACTATTTTGGTTTAGGTGATGAAAAATATAATTTATTTTTTCTTTTGTTCTGTGCCTAAAATGACTTATTTAGTTCTTAATAAATGATAATGGCTGGTTTGATCTCGTTATGATTTTCATTTTCTAAGGATTATATTGAGTTATGTCATTTTGTATATATATTCTTTATTTATTTATTTATTTTGGTTTGTGGTGATGATAAGTTGAGGATGGAAACATAATTTTTTATATTATATATTGTCTCATTTCATTTATTCCTTTTTGTAAGGGTTGTTATTTTCATTTTTCATTTGAGTAATCAGACTTTTTTTTTATCTTTCTTAGTTTTCAAATAATTCTGGATATATTTGTTTTCGACCAAGTCGGTTGACAGTTGAAAGTCCGAATGAAAAAGTAGTAGATTTTTTTTTAAAACAATGTTAATAATATATTTTTTTCGCCTAGGGTCTTAAATAGGCTTGAGCCGGCCCTGAACGAATCACTTTCTTATCCCTATATATGTACATGTGGGTGTGACCATAAAGTAGTTTACTAGTTGTTGCCTCTTCGATCGATCGAGTGGATCTGTAATTACATCTAGAAGAGTGGACTAAAGGCTCTCCCCTCGATTGGCAGGTTTTGACTGTAATTAAGATTCTTCGTGCATGTAGAAGTTTCAAAACTGTCGGCATCATAATGAGGAAGAAAAAATCAAATTCGCAGAGCTTTTTATTTAATTCGCTAGTGATAAAGGAAGAGAAGAGGCGACTCGACCAACTGTCATGTGGCAACAGTAGAGTCATTACAAATTGTGTTTGATAGAAGTCTTCAAATTGAGTTAACTCAAGCTTGAAATCTGTCTCCTCTTGGATGCTGAAATAATCCATTTCACTGGTGTTGCTGATGGAGTCAGCAGAAGTGAATTGATTCGATTAACCAAGATAATTGGTTGACTGATATTGTTTTTGAAGTGAACAAAAACAAATCGATCTGACTGATATTGTTTCTGAAGTAAATATAAACGAATCTATTAAATCCTATTTGGAAAGGAAGGAATTGGAATTCCTTTGGGAATTGGAATTCAATTCCATCCTTTGGTAGCAATTTTCAGAAAGGAATTGCTAAGGAATTGAATTCCAATTCCTTTCAAACCCCTCAAAATAAATCACACCTAAACATATGTAATTTGTGAAAGGAATTCACTTAAACGAATTAAATTATCAAATCACCCCCTCAAAAAATAAATTAAAGTTGCTCCGGTTCCATCCTCGTAGGATAAAATCGTAAAAGTATAACAATTAAATTGAATTCAATTCTGTTTTTACAATTCATTCCAAACATGGAAATTAGAATTCAATTCCGGTCGAAATTCAATTCTGACCGGAATTGAATTCCAATTCCTTATTAAAAGGTTTCCAAATAGGGTATTAGAGAACAAAATAGATTCGATTCACTTGATTAGTCTAATTAGTCAATTGATTTGCAAATCGATTCGACTGATGTTTGAAAAATCAATAAAATCAGCCAATATTTTAGAAGGTTCGGAAGCCATTATTTGATTAGCAACTAAATTAGTCGACTGATAGAGAAAATCAATCGAACAGATTAAAAAAAAAGCTCAGTTGATATCAAAGGAGAATGTTAGCCGTTGTAGGGTTATTATTCATACTCATTACTCTAAGTTTTCATGCTCAAGTGCACAAAAATTAGAACTCATTATCATATAAAATAGAACTCATTATCATATAAAATAGATAAAGGGAAGAAAAACTTATGGAGTACGACAATTTACCAAAGGGCGTACCTAAAAATTGGTATTTACCAAAAGACGTACCATGATTTCATTGTTATCAAATAACGCACTTATTTTAGTGAACTTCCTCTTATACCCCTCCTGCCAAAATACTGCATGTCATTCTCTTTCTCTTTCTCTTTCTCTTTCTCAATAACGAATTCCGAGACATTTGAAAAGATTTTTTTAGACTTTTTATTTTAAAATAATATATTATGGAATCGGATAAAAAACGTAAGATAAAAACTGAAAAATATTTCAATTAAAAAATTATCTCATCAAACGTGATTTCAAATATATACAGAGATCATTTTTATATAAATTAGATGAGCGGAGATCATTTTTATATTTGATTAATATTAATTAATATATTAAATAATATTTAATAAATATATTAATATATAAACACCTTGAAATTAGAAAGGCCTGAAATCTTTTGATTTCAGGTCAAGCGTGGGCCTGAAATCAAAAGATTTCAGGCCCAACGTAGGCCTGAAGTAAAATATTTCAGATCCAGCATGGGCCTGAAATAACTCAGAGCCTGAAATCAAATGATTTCAGACCCTGGGTCAAATTGAAATTATGTGTTATGATAGGTTTTTTACGTAGGTCTAAAACATAAAGAAACATCTATTTATATATTTGAAATCACAATAAAAATCATTAAGAAAGACTACCTTACGAGAAATTCTAATTAATATAAAATGAAAATTATATTAAAAACGAACTTTATATATATATATATATATATATATATATATATATATATATATATATATATATATATATATCTCGATTCTTTGAATAAAGAAGTCAAATATTATTTATTATATTAATTTAAATATTATATATTATATTAATATATTTAATTTTAATAGATTTTGATAGGAGGGCTTGAAGTCATCTGACTTCAGGCCCTCCTTAGGCCTGAAGTCATCTGACTTCAGGTCCTCCTTGGGCCTGAAGTCAGATGACATCAGACCCTGCGTAAATAATTAATTTAATAAAAATAATTAATTATAAATAAAACTTCTAATGATTATTTTTGATGTCCAAACTTCTAATGATTATATATTATGTTGCAATAGGAGTTTTCTAGGTCTATCAGTAGGTTTCGCTCAAAATCCACTGATATTTTTTCAGAAATCCAGATATGGGAGGTCCATCAGTGGGTTTTACTCAAAACCCACTATTGGAACTAAACTACACCTATTACTTTGAGAAAAATAATAATTTGAGGTTTGGACACCTAAAATACATTCTCCTAACTCTACCCTAACTATTGATAATGTTTTTTCAGAAATCCAGATATGGGAGGTCCATCAGTGGGTTTTGCTCAAAATCCACTGATGGAAGAATTAAACTACACCTGTTACTTTAGGAAAATTAATAATTTAATAATTTTTTAAAAGATAAATAAATAATTTTTTTATATTTGATTAATATAAATTAATATATTTAATAATATTATTAAATATATTAATATATTAAAAAAATTAAAGTTTTTTTATTTCAGGCAGCGTGCCTGAAATAAAAAAACATCAGCTTTTTTAATATATTAATATATTTAATAATATTATTAAATATATTAATTTATATTAATAAAATATAAAAAAATTATTTATTTATCTTTTAAAAAATTATTAAATTATTAATTTTTCCAAAGTAATAGGTGTAATTTAGTTCTTCCATCAGTGGGTTTTGAACAAAACCCACTGATGAACCTCCCATATCTGGATTTCTGAAAAAACATTATCAATAGTTAGGGTAGAGTTAGGAGAATGTATTTTAGGTGTCCAAACCTCAAATTATTATTTTTCCCAAAGCAATAGGTGTAGTTTAGTTCCATCAGTGGGTTTTGAGCAAAACCCACTGATGGACCTCCCATATCTGAATTTCTGAAAAAATATCAGTGGGTTTTGAGCGAAACCCACTGATAGACCTAGAAAACTCCTATTGCAATATAATTTTTAATTATTAGAAGTTTGGATACCAAAAATAATCATTAGAAATTTTTTTATAATTAATTATTTTTATTAAATTAATTATTTACGCAGGGCCTGAAGTCAGATGACTTCAGGCCCTCCTATCAAAATCTATTAAAATTAAATATATTAATATAATATATAATATTAAATTAATATAATAAATAATATTTGACTTCTTTAGTCAAATAATCGAGATATATATATATATATATATATATATATATATATATATATATATATATATATATATATATATATATATATATATATATATATATACTTCTTTAGTCAATATAATGCTCATTTTATATTAATTAGAATTCCTCTCGTAAGGTAGTCTTTCTCAATGATTTTTATTATGATTTCAAAAATATAAAGAGATGTTTCTTTACGTTTTAGACCTACGTAAAAAAACCTATCATAACACATGATTTCAATTCGACGCAGGGCCTGAAATCATTTAATTTCAGGCCCTGAGTTATTTCAGACCCACGCTGGGCCTGAAATCAAAAAACTTCAATTTTTTTAATATATTAATATATTTAATAATATTATTAAATATATTAATTTATATTAATCAAATATAAAAAAATTATTTATTTATATTTTTAAAAAAAATTAAATTATTAATTTTCCCAAAGTAATAGGTGTAGTTTAGTTCTTCCATCAGTGGGTTTTGAGCAAAACCCACTTATGGACCTCCCATATCTGGATTTCTGAAAAAACATTATCAATAGTTAGGGTAGAGTTAGGAGAATGTATTTTAAGTGTCCAAACCTCAAATTATTATTTTTCCCAAAGTAATAGGTGTAGTTTAGTTCCATCAGTGGGTTTTGAGTAAAACCCACTGATGGACCTCCCATATCTGGATTTCTGAAAAAATATCAGTGGGTTTTGAGCGAAACTCACTGATAGACCTAGAAAACTCCTATTGCAACATAATTTATAATCATTAGAAGTTTGGACATAAAAAATAATCATTAGAAGTTTTTTTATAATTAATTATTTTTATTAAATTAATTATTTACGCAGGGCCTGAAGTCATCTGACTTCAAGCCCTCCTATCAAAATCTATTAATATTAAATATATTAATATAATATATAATATTTAAATTAATATAATAAATAATATTTGACTTTTTTATTAAAAGAATCGAGATATATATATATATATATATATATATATATATATATATATATATATATATATATATATATATATATATATATATATATATATATATATATATAAAAGTTCGTTTTTAATATAATGTTCATTTTATATTAATTAGAAGTTCTCTCGTAAGGTAGTCTTTCTTAATGATTTTTATTATGATTTCAAATATATAAAGAGATGTTTCTTTATGTTTTAGTCCTACGTAAAAAATACCTATCATAACACATAATTTCAATTCGACGCAAGGCCTGAAATCATTTGATTTCAGGCCCTGAGTTATTTCAGGCCCACATTGGGCCTGAAATATTTTACTTCAGGTCCACGCTGGACCTGAAATATTTTACTTCAGGCCCACATTGGGACTGAAATCTTTTGATTTCAGGCCCACGCTGGCCCTGAAATCAAAAGATTTCAGGCCTTTCTAATTTCAAGGTGTTTATATATTAATATATTTATTAAATATTATTTAATATATTAATTAATATTAATCAAATATAAAAATGATCTCCGCTCATCTAATTTATATAAAAATGATCTCTGTATATATTTGAAAGTACGTTTGATGAGATAATTTTTTAATTGAAATATGTTTTCAGTTTTTATCTTACGTTTTTTATCCAATTCCATAATATATTATTTTAAAATAAAAAGTCTAAAAAAATCTTTTCAAATGTCTCGGAATTCGTTATTGAGAAAGAGAAAGAGAAAGAGAATGACATGCAGTACTTTGGCAGGAAGGGTATAAGAGGAAGTTTACTAAAATAAGTGCGTTATTTGGTAACAATGAAACCATGGTACATCTTTTGATAAATACCAATTTTTGAATACGCCTTTTGATAAATTGCTGTATGGAGTAAGATAAGTAAAGCGAAGAAAATCTCAAGGAGAAGATTCATAAAATCATTCAAGAAGTGGAATTTAGAAATTGTTTATATCTAAGAAAATCTAGTCGCCGTGACTATAAGCGTTGTGATAGAATGTAAAGATTAGATTACTTATAGTGAGATTTAAAAATTTATACGGGATCAAGTAACTAATTATTTATTTCAATGTTAATTGTCTGATACAATTAGATTTAGAAATTAATTCTTTTTAATATTTTTCATTTATTTAAAATTTGTGATTATTTCTACAAAGTAACGTGTAGATGAGAAATATAAGATAAAATATAAATGTATTTATTGATAAATTTTAAAAAATATATAAATGGAATTATAAGAATTGTAAACAAATTTATAAATGGATTAAAATTATATTTGATATGTTATTTAAGACAAATTAATAATCGATTAAAAAAATAGAAATAGAATTTGCATTTGAAATTAATTTCATTTGATCAACTTAAAAAAAAATTATAAGCAACTATTTTTAATCCGTTTATGAAATTAGAGATAAAATATTTCAATCTCAAAATTAGTTACGAGACTTTCACTAACAGATTTTTTAGACAAAATATTCCATCTCAAAGTTTTTTAGAGATAGAAAAAAAGATTTTCAAAGATGGATTTTTTTAACTCAAGCTATGTGTTGAGGATCAATTAAAATCTCACATTGGTTAGATATAAAAAAGATCATAGATTTAAAAGAATAGAAAGTATCTCCATTGGCATAAAGCCTTTTGAGGTAGAGCCCAAAAATAAAGTCATGAGGGCTTAGGCTGAAAATAAATAATATCATGCAATTGTAGAGATATGCATATCTTTAGATCCCAACAAGTGGTATTAGAGTCATGGTCCAGATCATGTGTCATGTAAGAGTGTCCTCAAATGAAGTTGCAGAGAGGCCCGGAGCAGGTCAAGAGTGACTGGATGCGAATGCTCACGGGGAAGCCCGAAGGTCTAGAGCAGGTCGGATGCTCGCGGAGAAACCCAGAGGACTGGAGCAAGTCAAAAGGTGACAGGACGCTCGTAGGGAGGCTTGAAACCCTAGATGAGGTTGAATGCTCACGGGCAAGTCCAGAGGCCCGGAGTAGGTGAAAGTGTGACCAGATGCTCAAAAGGAAGCTCGGAGCAGGTCAAGAGTGACTGGATACGGATGCTCACGGGGAAGCCCGAAGGTCTAGAGCAGGTCGGATGCTTGCGGAGAGGCCCGGAGGACTAGAGCAGGTTAAAAGGTGACTAGACGCTCGCGGAGAGGCCTGAATGCCTAGAGGAGGTTGAATGCTCACGGGCAGGCCCGGAGTAGGTGAAAGAGTGACCAGATGCTCATAAGGAAGCCCAAAGCAGGTCAAGAGTGACCGGATGCATATGGAGAGTAGGCTCGGACCAATGGTGGACCTTCGTTTAAGGAGAAAATTATTGGGGATCAATCAAAGTTCCACATTGATTAAAAATGTAAGATCATGAGTTTAAAAGGATGGAAAGTATCTTCATGTGTCATATGGGAGGGTCCTCGAAAGAAGTTGAGGAGAGGCCAGGAGCAGGTTAAGTGGGATCGGATGCTTGGGGGAGGCTAGGAGCAGGTCAAGAGTGATCGGATGTGAATGCTCACGGGGAAGTTCGGAGGCCCGGAGCAGGTCAGATGCTCGCGGAGAGGCCTAGAGCAAGTCAAAAGGTGACCGAATGCTCGCAGAGAGGCCCAGAACAATGGTGGTCATTCGTTTGAGAGGAGGATTGCTGGGAATTAATCAAAGTCCGACATTTGTCAGAAATGGAAAAGATTATGGGTTTAAAAGGATGGAAAATATATCTCCATTGGCATGAATCCTCTTAGGTAGAGCTCAAGAACAAAATCATGAGGGTTTAGGCCTAAAATAGATAATATCATGTCATTGTGGAGATATGTATATCCTTGGGACCCCAATATCATATTTTCTTTCAGAATGAACTTGCATGAAATAATACTCGAGGTGATCCGACAAAATCGCTCTAATACTTATGCTACTTTCTGATTGAAGAAGTTGATGAAAGTAGGGTCGACCCTAGATTTTGAAGGCCCGGTGGAAAAAATGGGCTCATTGTATTCATAAAAATAATAATAAAATCGATGAACAAAATATAATTTCATTAACAGAATACATAAACTAAGATTTATAATAATGAAAATATTATATTCCACATTGTTAATAATTAGTATCATTGCATCATATACAATGAAAAATAACTATTACAACTAACTATGAAAAACTGATGATATAATGGTAAGTGAGGAATGTAAACTTCCTCCAGAATAATTTGTTGGGGCAATCTATGGTTCGGAGTGACCATGTGTTTTGATGTTTGGGCAAAGAGTTTAAGTTAGGTTTACCCTTGTGTTCTAATATGTGTATGTGAGTGTGCAGGTTTGCAGGTTATACATATTGACTTAGTTGGACGGCTTTGGGAACGGTGAAGGGTGGCATGGAGGCAAGCCGTGGGCTTGTGTGCACCCGAGGGACCATGGATAGCAGGGACGATGAGCCGAGGGGCGCGGACTTCGAGGCGTACGTGAAGGATTACATGGAGGCAAGCTGGAGGCTTGTGTGCGTATCCGAGGGACGAGGGCCGAAGACGAAGAGGGCGCGAAGGCAACAGTCGAGGTTGTTGGTGAAGAGTCAGCTGAGTTGTGAGAGTACGAGTGCTGAGGAAATGTACTCGGGAAAATCCTAGGGGTCGAATGCGGAGAGAAATGTACTCGGGAAGGAAAAAACCTAGGTGGCAGTCGACTGGGCCCCAGGCAGTCGACTGATAAACAAGGCCGAAAGATCAGTCGACTGCTGTGGGAGCAGTCGACTGGTAGTAGCCAGAAATTCGAACGTTGGGCTTGCAACAGTCGAATTTGGGTGGGGGCAGTCAACTGCCCTGGGAGCAGTCGACTGGTAGCGACTCTTTCAAGTCATGAGCTCTATGTAAAGGAGCTCGGGTTGGCTGGGAAAGGGTTGACGAAATGAGCTTGGTTAGAGCTCATTAGTAGTCTCAGTGCTCAGATAGTGTGTTCGGGTTTGTGGTGAGATTTCTCCACCCACAAGGAGCTACACGAGCTAGCCGGAGGACATCCGGGGAGTGATCCACAGAAGGATCGAGGGATCGTCCACCTTACGGACTATCGTGGAGTAGGAGTGTCATATCAGAACCACGTAAATAGGTTTGTGTTAGCGTTGTTTGATTTTATTATTATTGTTTCCGCTTGCGCACGCTAACCTTGTAGGTAGGAAAATCGAAAGTTGCTATTCTCACCCCCCCTCACTCTAGCAAGACGACAACGATCTAACAAGTGGTATCAAAGCGAAGGTCCGCTCTTATTGGAATAACTGCCAAAAGAGCACAAGCTAGAGGAGAAGAATGATGGAAGACAAGTTGGGTGACGACATCAACACTCCACCTCCGTATGATCATGAAGATTTCGAATATTGGAGGGCAAGATGAAGACTTGGTTTGGAGTGGAGTGGGAATGCATAATGGTGCTAGAAGAGCCCTTCAAAATTCCAAAAGATAAGTACGGGAAGAAGCTTAGACCTAGATCTTGACTAACGAGCAACAAAGTCAATCAAGGGCAAATGAGAAGGTAATTTCGGTATTGACTAACATTTTGCATACTAATGTGTTAAGTGGTGTAGGAGAGTATCACAATGCATATGAGCTATGGAATAAGATAGGAAATTTCATGAAAATCCTACACAAGCTCAAGAGACCAAGGAGACAAGTCAAATGGTTCAAGAAGAAGAGGTCTCCACTTCAAGAATTGAGGGGAGGAGAGACCCTCATCAATACCGGAGCAGGAAGAAGCTCCTACCTCTACCAAAGCAAGGACCAAGAACCACATCATTTGTTTTGGGTGCAATGAAAAGGGACACTACAAGGATAAGTGTCCAAAGGGTAAGAAAAAGGAGGTAAATCCTAAACTCATTTCAATTGCTTCTAAATCTAACATGGGTTGTAGGAATGAGGAAATCCAAAAGAAAAGGAAGAAAATTAGATGTTTCACGTGTAGTGAGCTAGGACACTACCACACGAAATACCCAAGGAGTGGAAAGCTCAAGAAAATGGAGCATTTGCGAAGATGGGAAAAAGAAGAAAAGAAGAGAAGATCACATCAAGGGGGAGCTACAAGGGTAAGGAAGGTAATCCCTAACTTTAAATTGAAATGCAATTCAAATTTAAGTTCCTCTATGCATGCTAGAATTGATGAAAAATGCTTGCTTGTGCATAATCATGGGTTTATGTATAATGATAGGAATAGGGTTAACAAGATAGATCAAAACCCTAGAAAGGTCATGCATCATGATAAATCTAAGACCACTAGACCTAAGGATCAAGGCAAAAATCCCAAGAAGGGGAGACACATACCTAGGAAGATGGGTAGGTCTAGGAATGTCCAAGGTGGATATGTGGATTATAGGGTTGAGAACCTAGAAAGGGAAAATGAAGCATTGAGGGAAAAGCTTGATAGGTTAGAGAAAACCCTAGAAAGATTCACAGTTGGATTTGAATTTCATGCATGGAAATATGACATTGGGGTCATAAAGTATGAAAGTTGATTTTTTAATGTATACATGTCATATAAATCAATTCTAGGGATGCATTGTGGATTGGTATGGGCAAAGACATCAAGAGGAAACCAAAACTAGGACTTTAGGTCAAGGTTTAATTGAATTAATTAGGTAGTTTTGGATTTTGTGTCAATATTGGGAATGATGATAGATACATTTTTGGAAGTATTTTTCCCAAGTAGGTTTGGGTACCAAAAATCTCTCCACAAAATTTGGAAATTTTTGGAGACTTGTGGAATTTCTAGCGCATTTCTGAAGTTGGGTTCAAAAAGCTGAAAATTGGACTTTCAGAGTGTCAGTCGATTGGTAATTGTACCAGTCGACTTGTACAGGCTGAAAAATGGGTTTCAACTATTAAAAGATGTCCAATTGAGGTAAAACAAGTGTGGGACCTTGTGGTACACTGTGTTTATAATCATTTAGAAGTTAAAGAGTCCAATAAGGGAGAAATTATTGGAGTCTTTTGATGTATGGCAAAGGGGTAGAAGTGTTGGGTTTAATTTGGGAAACCAAACACGCCTTTGCAAGAAACCCTAGGTTTAGGGGGTGCTTAGGTAAAGGGGAAGCATTGTTGCTCCATTCTTGGCGTAAGGGGGACCTTGGAGAGGTTCTTAAAAAGCCTTTGTAAGTCCAATGTAGGGGAGCCTTGGGAAGGCTTTAAAAAGCCCGGTTTGGTAAAAATTCCTAACTCTTGGGAAGGTTAGGTGTGGGATGCCTTGGGATAGGATCAATGTTTGCATTGCATCAGTGTAAGTCCAAGATGGAGCCTTGGCAACGTAAGTCCAAATGGTTGTTAGCATTGTGATTTGCTATTTGTTTTTCCTAACTTAAACGTATTGCTAAACATCAAAAAGGGGAAGATTGTTGGGGCAATCTATGGTCCGGAGTGATCATGTGTTTTGATGTTTGGGCAAAGGGTTTAAGTTAGGTTTATCCTTGTGTTCTAATATGTGTATATGAGTGTGCAGGTTTGCAGGTTACCCATATTGACTTAGTTGGACGGCTTCGGGAACGGTGAAGGGTGTCATGGAGGCAAGCCGTGGGCTTATGTGCACCCGAGGGACCATGGATAGCAGGGACGATGAGCCGAGGGACGCGGACTTCGAGGCGTACGTGAAGGATGGCATGGAGGCAAGCTGGAGGCTTGCATGCGCATCCGAGGGCCGAAGACGAAGAGGGCACGAAGGCAACAGTCAAGGCTGTTGGTGAAGAGTCGGCTGAGTCGTGAGGGTACGAGTGTTGAGGGAATGTACTCGGGAAATCCTAGGGGTCGAGTGCGGAGAGAAATGTATTCGGAAGGGAAAAACCTAGGTGGCAGTCGACTGGGCCCCAGGTAATCGACTGATAAACAAGGTAGAAAGATCAGTCGACTACTGTGGGAGCAGTCGACTGGTAGTAGCCAGAAATTCGAACGTTCGGCATGCAACAGTCGAATTTGGGTGGGGGCAGTCGACTACCCTGGGAGTAGTCGACTGATAGCGACTCTTTCAAGTCATGAGCTCAATTTAAAGGAGCTCAGGTTGGCTGGGAAAGGGTTGACGAAATGAGCTTGGTTAGAGCTCATTAGTAGTCTCAGTGCTTAGATAGTGTGTTCGGGTTTGTGGCGAGGTTTCTCCACCCATAAGGAGCTACACGAGCTAGCCGGAGGGCATCCGGGGAGTGATCCACAGAAGGATCGAGGGATCGTCCACCTTACGGACTATCGTGGAGTAGGAGCGTCATCTCCGAACTGTTGGTGCAAGATGCATCAGTAATGTCCTCCTCTAAGTGTTTCAATGTTTAACAATATGCTTAAGTCAGTGATCCATTGAACAAGGGAAGGGTGAGTCAAGAAAACTGGACCAAAGTGAACAAAAGTCCTAGTTAACCTAGGCACTAAGTCCTGATCATGGATTGGGCACTAAGTTCTGGCCGAGGGCTGGGCACTTAAGACATGACCGAGGGTTGGGCACTAAATCCTGGTTCGTGGAATTGAGCACTAAGACCTGGTGAGTGAAGCTGGGTAAAAGTCTTGATGAGTGAAGTTGGGCACTAAGACCTGGTGTGTGAAGCTGGGCACTAAGACCTGGTTAGTGAAGTTGGGCACTAAGACATGGTGAGTGAAGCTAGGCAAAAGTCCTGGACCTAGGGTTTAGGCACGAAGTCTTGGTCTGAGGGATTGAGCAACTTACCTGAGAGATGACTAAGGACAGAAGTAAAGACGGGTCGAGGTTCAGACGTCTCGAGATCCGAGAGTATCGAAGGCTAAGTAAAAGTCCAACCGAATGGGCCGGGTGGCAACCGTCTCCTGAGAGGAGTAGGTGAAAGGCGCGTTCCCGGGGGTGGGAACTTAGGCGTCGGCTCTACCTAGGGTTTCGCAGAAATCCGAAGTCAGAACCAAGTCCTTAAGGTTAAGATTATCTACATGTTTGTCTTGTCTTCGATTGTATTGCTGGTACCTAAAAGTTGGAAACAAGGCACATAAACGAACACAAGCGACATGGAAGAAGACCTCTAGGGCGCCTGTATTGAAACAAGCGCCCCAGAGCAACAGGGTGCTTTGGACTGGCAGCCACCTCCCAGGGGCCTGTTAACACAGGCGCCTAAGAGCTTCCAGACACCCTGGATGGGTGAGGCGCCTGGGAAGGGGGATCTATCCCTGCTGCGAGTTCAGCTCGAGGATGGAGGTTGACCAAGCTCTATAAGGCGCCTCATTGAACACAGGCGCCCTATACCAAGCCTATAAAAGGGGCTTCGACCCCTCAGCTCGATACAACATTCCAAGATTATTCTGAGTCTTTCAAGTGACGACAAAGCGCTAACGGTGAAGCTCTGCGACCAAGGAGGCTCCAAGAGGAAGTGCACGGTACTTCAGAGATCCAGATCGGCCGAGTCTTCGACTCTTTTATTTTGGTTTGAATTTACAATTCAGCATTTATTTTATATATCTTTTTGATTGTAATTTGTGCACTGTAAGACGGGTTTCTCCGCCTCCGAAAAGTCCGGAAAGGAGTCCATTAGTGGACGGGCGTTCCCGTGCTTAGGCCTTGGATGTACTGACCCTGGGGGGTTGGGAAACAAGTAAAAATCCCGTGTGCACTTTGTTTGTTCATTCGTTCTTTCTGTTTTTCGCTGTGCTACTAACTTCGTGTCCAGAACGAATCGAAAAGTTTACGAAGTTTCCGTAAAGTTTTTATAGTCGATATTCACCCCCCTTCCATCGACGACACCGGTCCCCACAAGTGGTATCAGAGCTTGGTCGCTCTTCAACGGACTAACAGCCGACGGAGCAAAGACGCCAGGAATTGAGGGGGAGCCCAGGGGTGAATCAGGTACATTTTTTTTTAATGTCAATTTTTAAATTTCATATCACATGTTTTAAGTGCAGGGAGAGAGGACATTATAAAAATCAGTGTCCTACTCGTAAGACTCGTTCTTCACCGACGGCAAAGGAAATACCAGCACTAGGAGTCCGGAGGGACAAGAGCCACGTACAGTGCTTCAAATGCGAAAAGTACGGACACTACAAGAATAAGTATCGGGCAAAGGTACGCAAAATTTACGTTCCGAAAAATTTTCAAATTCCTGCACTATCCTATGTAGATAGCTTAGATAATGTTTCTGAAAAGTTAAACTTTGTAAATAATCAAATCAATATTTTGCATGATCAGTTACAAAATGTAGATAATGTTAAAATATCAGAAATCAACTGTTTAATACTTAATGTTAATTCAATAATTTCTAAAATTAATTTTGATAAAATTAATTCTAATATTAATTATGATAATCCTGAAATTATTTCTGAAAATCTTAGGGATAATCCTGAAATTATTTCTAAAAATCTTAGGGATAATCCTGAAATTATTTCTGAAAATCTTAAGGATAGCATTGAAAATATTTCTGAAGATTTTTCTGAGGATAAAAATAATTTTTCTGAGGATATTGAAAATGAAATCTTTTAGATAATAATTTAATTATTTTCTTAGATAATCCTGAAACATTTACTAGTAGCCCAAATTACTCCACCTACTTTGAAGATGTAAAACGATATGATTTTGATGATCAGGATGAGAATGAGAATGAGATTGAATTTTCTACAATTAAGGCTATAGTTAACAAAATTTACAAAAAGTCAAACAAATCAGAATTATTAGAAAAACTTGAAAAATTAGATACAGAAGAAATAGTAGATAAGTCAGAAATTTTTGAAATAATGAAAATGATGGAACTAAACCCACAACTATTAAATAACCCAAAAATTTTTAAACCTAAATTAAATTAAACCTTAATTAAACCTTAATCAATTTAATTTCAATTAAGCCTTAATTAATTCAAATTCAATTAATCCTTAATTAATTCAATTAATCCTTAATTAATTCAAATTCACTTAACCCTTCAATTAATTCAAATTCAATTAATCCTTAATTAATTTAAATTCAATTAATCCTTAATTAATTCATATTCAATTAATTCTTAATTAATTTAAGTTTAAATAATCCTTAATTGGTTTAAACTTTAATTAATCCATCATCAATTTAACTTTAATTAAGTCTTAATTAATTTAACTTTAATTAAGTCTTAATTAATTTAACTTTAAATAATTCTTAATTTAACTTTAAATAATTCTTAATTAATTTAACTTTAATTTAAGTTTAATTATTTTTAATTAATTTAACTTAAAATAATTATTAATCAATTTAACTTCAAATTTGTTTTAATTAATTTAACTCTAACTCTTAAATAACTTAAACTCGAGTTAAAATCTTACCCAAACTGCAATAATTAAATTAGTAATATTAAATATATCAAAATGGGTTGACATATTCACGGGTTCATACGACATGTATCAAATCGGAATTTGATACATCAATTGAAACTTAAGTAAAATGATTTGAATTGTCTAACTCATGCATAACTGTCATGTCATGCATCTACTATTTTTCTTAATATATGTCATGTTATTCATATTTAAATTTGTGCATGATTTAGAACGGTTATAGGAAAAAGACTAATTGAAACTTGAACAACATAGTATTAGGTAGAGGTGAGATGATAGTACATTAGGGAAGCCCTTCTAATAAGGTCAAGTAAGGTAAGGCGTACCCTACTTGGTCTGTTTAGTCTGGTGGAATTAGCCGAAGCTACCGATCCAAAACCTAAGCTAGTTAGACCAAAATTTTTCAAGAAGTAAATTTGAAAATGAATTTTCGATAAAAGGCTTTGTCGAGGAAAGAGTTGTTGCTCTAATAAGGCTACGACCAAAGAAGGCCTCTGTGCCTCGCCAAGACCTGGAAGCCAATTATCAAAAATCAACTTCAATTTACTATTTGAAAATTTTGAATCTAACACAAGTTTTGATTAAATATTAGATTTAACAATAAATTAAGAAAAATTACTCAAGCATCTCACAATACACCCATAAGATAACCATGCTTGCTTGTACTGAGACATCTAAAATGGGTGAGATGTTAAGGACTAATAAAATGAAAAATATTTTTCAAAATTATTTTCCAAAACTCTTAGAATATTTTTCTAAAAATCTATTTTCAAATTAGTGAAACATAATAATGTTTTAATGGATTTCATGCTTGTTCGATTGCCTATATATTATAGATTTTCAAAATTATATCCCTTTCAAAAATGTTTGACCTACACAATTAGACACAAGCCTCTTAGGTCAACACAATAGTCCCTTAAAGCACTTAGATAGAGTCAAACAATGTTGGTGTCAGAGGGAGTTTTTTTTGGATCTTTCAAAAATTATGCTTTAAACATCCTTATCACATCAAAATGTTTTTCGAAAAACGGTTCTTTAAATCACTATCATGTATGTTTTCGAAAAGACTTATACTTTAAAAATTATTCTCATTCCAAATTGAATTTTCTAAAAATTATCTTCTTAAAAGTTACCATACTGTCATTCAAAACTATTCTTTTGATTTTGATAAACCCTAAAGACATAGAGGAAATCTTCTTCATGATTACAAGGACTCCTAGGATGTGTCTAATTTAGGGGCAGTCTAAGTCAAAAGAAATCTTTCTGACAAGTATTTTTCTAAATTTTTGTTTTTGGCAATTATTTTTGAAATTATTAAATAATTATTTTGATCTGAACCAAACCCTAAAGACTCAAAGGAAGAGTACTTGTGGTCAACAAGCTTCCTAGGACTGAGTCAAGTTTAGGGGGAGGTCAAATTAAAAGAATTATTGAACATTTCAAAATAATATGTTTTCGTGCACTATATTTTTAAAATCCTGTTGAAAAAAATAATTTGGCTTTCAAAATACTTTTGTTTTTCAAATTTTTTTGGTTTATAAAATATTTTTGAAATAATATTTTCTTGAGTTTGGAGAATTTTCAAAACACTTAGGGAAATATTCTTGTAGTTAACAAGGTTTCCTAGGATTGTGTCAGACTGGAAAAGAAACCAAGTCAAGTAAAATATTATGTTTTAAAGACAATATTTTTCTAAATATAAGTCAAGTAATAGTTTTAAAAACCAAGTCAAGTTCAAAAATTAATAATATTTTCCAAAAGTACTCATATTTTTCAAAAAGTTCATAATTTTCCAAAAGTACTTATATTTTCCAAAAATTGCATAAATTTTTTTCAAAAGTACTTATGTTTTTCAAAAATTAATAATATTTCTCAACGGTACTAATATTTTTTTCAAAAATGTAAAAGATTTGCAAAGTACATAATTTTCAAAGTACAGATTTTTCAAAGGAAAAATATCTCTCATAGTACAAGTTTTTGCACAATATGTTTCAAAGTATTCTTTTAAAGTGCAAAAATCTCTAAGTGAAATATTTCAAAAAGTGCAGATTTTTCGAATGTGAAACATCTAAGTCTTCTGAAAGTACAAAATTCTTTTTTTGCAATGCTTTTCAAAGTGTAATTTTTGGCGCAATTATTTTTTCTAACTAGCTCTTTGCTATGCATTAAACGATTTATACTAAGTACTTTCAAAAGAAAAATGTGTTCATTGTTGGTGCAAGTTTTTTGGTAATTTTTTATGTATGACAAAGGGGGAGAGTGTGCTTAAGTTAGAAATTTGTTTTTCTCTTACCAAAGGATCAAATGAAATCAAAATATTTTTTTTCAGAAAGGGGAGAGAGTGAGCTAAAGTTAGAATTTTCTCCCAAAAGATCAAAATATATTTTCAAAGCTTAGATTATTTTTTCCTAATATTTATAACTTAGCCCCTTCAGCCAATCTAATTTAAGATATTGTCAAACATCAAAAAGGGAGAGATTGTTGGTGCAAGATGCATCCGTGATGTCCTCCTCTTAGTGTTTCAATGTTTGACAATATGCTTAAGTCAGTGATCTATTGAACAAGGGAAGGGTGAGTCAAGAAAATTGGACCAAAGTGAACAAAAGTCCTAGTTAACCTAGGCACTAAGTCCTGATCATGGATTAGGCACTAAGCCTGGCCGAGGGCTGGGCACCTAAGACCTGACCGAGGGTTGGGCATTAAGTCCTGGTTCGTGGAATTGGGCACTAAGACCTGGTGAGCGAAGCTGGCATTAAGACCTGGTGAGTGAAGCTGGGCAAAAGTCCTGATGAGTGAAGTTGGGCACTAAGACCTGATGAGTGAAGCTGGGCACTAAGACCTGGGGAGTGAAGCTGGGAAAAAGTCCTGGACCTAGGGTTTGGGCACGAAGTCTTGGTCCAAGGGATTGAGTAACTTAGCTGAGTGGTGACCAAGGACAGAAGTAGAGACGGGTCGAGGTTCGGACGTCTCGAGATCCGAGAGTATCGAAGGCTAAGTAAAAGTCCAACCGGATGGGACAGGTGGCAACCGTCTCCTGAGAGGAGTAGGTGAAAGGCACGTTCCCGAGGGTGGGAACTTAGGCGTTAGTTCGACCTAGGGTTTCGCGAAAATCCGAAATCATAACCAAGTCCTTAATGTTAAGATTATCTGCATGTTTGTCTTGTCTTCGATTGTATTGCAGGTATCTAAAAGTTGGAAACAAGGCAGGCAAACGAACACAAGTGACCTGGAAGAAGACCTCTAGGGCGCCTGTATTGAAACAGGCGCCCCAGAGCAACAAGGTGCCTTGGTCTGGCAACCACCTCCCAGGCGCCTGTTAACACAGGCGCCTGAGACCTCCCAGGTGCCCTAGATGGGTGAGGCACCTGGGAAGGGGGATCTTATCCATGCTGCGAGTTCGGCGCGAGGATGGAGGTTGACCAAGCTCTATGAGGCACCTTATTGAACACAGACGCCCTATACCAAGCCTATAAAAGGGGCTTCGACCCCTCAGCTCGATACAACATTCCAAGATCATTCTGAGTCTTTCAAGTGACGACAAAGCACTAACGGCGAAACTCTACGACCAAGGAGGCTCCGAGAGGAAGTGCACGACACTTCAAAGATCCAGATCGGCTGAGTCTTCGACTCTTTTATTTTGGTTTGAATTTACAATTCAACATTTATTTTATATATCTTTTTGATTGTAATTTGTGCACTATAAGACGAGTTTCTCCGCCTCCGGAATGTCCGGAAAGGAGACCATTAGTGGACGGGCATTCCCGTGCTTTGGCCTTCGATGTACTGACCCTGGGGGGTTGGGAACCAAGTAAAAATCCCGTGTGCACTTTGTTTGTTCGTTTGTTCTTTCTGTTTTCCGCTGTGCTACTAACTCTGTGTCCAGTACGAACTGAAAAGTTTACAAAGTTTCCGCAAAATTTTTACAGTTGATTTTCACCCCCTCTTTATCGACGGCACCGATCCCCACACGAACCACGTAAATAGGTTTGTGTTAGCGTTATTAGATTTTGTTATTATTGTTTCCGCTTGCGCACGCTAACCTTGTAGGTAGAAAAATCGAAATTTGTTATTCACTCCCCTCTAGCAAGACGATCAACGATCTAACACAATTATATTCAGGTATTAAATTGACGATAGAATCTTTTTACAAATTAAGATCAAAGCATGTAAAAAGAAAAAGAAAAAATTTTGATCTTACAATTAAGTAATCTACAACATGTCTACTAGAACATTTAGACCAACTTAAAAATGTAAATGATAATTTGAAAGAACAAATATAATTTTAAAAAAAGGATTTCTTTTATGCTCAAATTTTGTACATGCTCCAATTACAAAAGTACTTTAAAATTTTATTCTGCCTAAATTTATGATAAACCCAATAGGCAAAAATTTATATTGAATTCTAAAATCCTTCTTATCTAATTAAACTTATTTGTATGAAAGAATTTAGATTTTGTATTTGCTAGAATTGAATAAATTATTTTCTTCAAAGTTACTTGAAATATCTTTTCGATGATTTCTTTATTGTGTTAATTTGGATTTAAATGTTTCTGTGATAGACACAATTCATATCTCTCCATAAAAAAGTTTTGAAATTTGTTTTCGATCGTTAGACGAATTGTTATGAATTTTTCATTGAAATAAATTTTTAATTTTATAAATACTTAAAAAATTAATTTTGAAAGATAGATTTTTCAGAATTTAGTAATTTTATTTCGACTGTTAAGAAAAATTATCAAAATTTTGAAGTTGAAATTCAATTTTAAAAATTTCTGTTAAAAATTTCTCAATTCTGAAATGAAAATCACTTTTAATATCTTAGGCAATTTATTTCTTGACAAACATTTTATAGAAATTAAATTGAACGACAATTTTTACAATTTGTCAAAAAATTTTGAGAATTTTTGGATATATAGATAAATTTCTGTGATTTTCTTTTAAGTTTTCATTTTAGAAATACTTCAAAGATTATTTTTTGAAAACCAAATTTTTTTAGAAGTTAGCTGTTGCATTTTAACCTTTGAAAAAAATTATAAAAAAAATTTTAAGTCGAAATTTAATTTTGAAAATTATTTTTGTTTAAAGCTTCTTAGTTTTGCAATAAAATTTATTTTATGATAGTTAGAAAATTTATTTCGTCTCAAAATTTTTTAAAGAGTTAACCTTTCTATTTTGGCACTTTGTTAAAATTTTAGAAATTTTCTGAAAAATAGATAAGTTTTATGAATTTTTGACAATTTTTAACAGATAATTATTTTTTTGTCTTAATTATTTCTATGAAAAGAAATTTCTTTTTTACTTAGAAATTTTTTCACCCCTTACAAATTTTGAAATATCTTTAAGCTTTTTTGTTAACCCTAGTTTTTTGATATGATCAAATGGGGAGAATTTTGAGGGTTAAGTTAAGAGAGAGGATAATTTAAAATTAATTACAATATTTATCTATTTTGTTGTTTTCAAAAATAATATTATTTTCTAGTGTGGTTTACCCTAACTTAACTCGCGTTGATGCACATCAAAAAGGTGGAGATTATAAATACGCTGGGTTTGTTTTGATGTGATCAACTGAGTCAAGTTAGGTCATGGTTGTTTTTGATGCTTGTGTTTGAATGTGCAGGAGCTTAAGAGTACAGGAAGTCGAGTGGAAGACACAATAGACGAGAGAAATATATGGTGCATTCGAGAGACGAGAAGTTACGAAAGAGTAAATTGGTGGATGAGAAGGGCATGTGTGATGTCCGAGGGATGAGAAGTCGGGAAGGAAGTCTGCTCGAGGAGATCGAACAGAAGACACAACGAGCAAGAAGGATGACGCGTGCATCCGAGGGATGAGAAGCTATAGAAGAGTACACCGGTGGACGAGAAGGGCGTGCACGACGTCCATGGGATGAGAAGACGGGGAGGAAGCCCATTCAAGATGAAATGCCAGAGTCAGGTTCGGGTGATCCTAATTCTGGTTGGCTGGAAATAACCCAAGCGGACAAAATATCAAAAAGTCAATACGGATGTTGACTTTGACTAGATAGTCAACCAAGACACCTCAGTTGCTTTGGGAGGCACCTCAGTTGAGGAGATCAGTTTTGCACAAAAGCAAAACTGAGGTGTCTTAGTTTGCACCCGAGACACCTCAAGTCAGAACTGAGACGTCTCAAGTCAAAACTGAGGCACCTTAAGTTGGAACTGAGACATCTCAAATAAACACTTATTGAAAATTTACCATTGGCTGCGTGGATAAAAGTTTATCCATCTGAGGTGCCTCAGATCACAACTGAGGTACCTCAGGTCCACATCAACACTAATGTAACTTGTGTTTTCAGACTATAAATAGCCCTTTAGAGTTGGGATTAGAAAATAACAACGTGTATTTAATTTCCTAGTCTTTTTGTGACCTTTCCAAGATTGTAAGAGACTTCTCCGCCTACAGCAAAGGATGTTTTTCTAGTGTGCTGCTATTGCATTGGATTAGCAACCTCTCCGGTTGCAACCAAGCAAATTTATTTGTCTGAGCCTTCTTTTAATAGTTCATTTCATGTTGTTGATTTTTGTTATAATTGTCTAACCTGTCTATCTTTGCTAAAGAATTTGCAAAAGATTTAGCTTTAAATTTGCAGGGGTATTCACCCCCCTAGCCGACCTACATGGGTCCTACGCACAATACCTTGACAATGCCACCAAAGTGTCAACTTCACCATAGTTAGGTTAACTACCCTTTCAATTAGAGTTGACACACTCTAACACATTTTGTGTGTGGAAAACACACTCTTAGGAACCCAAAACCTATTGTTATTCCTTCAGTGTTCTAGTACTCACTAGAGATAACTTCCCTAGAAACCTCTCTAATGACTTTCCTAGGCTTTTTAGAAGTCTTAGTCATGCTAGTCTCCTCAAGGTCAACTCTAGGGATAACCTTGGCTTGACTCCTAGACCTATGGTTGGTTCCATGGCTATATGAAATTTTATGGTATAAGGACACTTTGTCCTTGGACTTAGGTTTGTATCCCAAACCTCTCTTGCCCTTAGATGATTCTTGCCTTCCTAACCCTATGTTTTGCTTCTTACACCCCTTGACTTCATTTGCTCATTTTCTTAAGGTCCCTCTTCAATTTCTCAAGTCTTGACCTCAAGACTTAATTTTCTTTCACATTTTTCATTAATGCTGTTAAATACGATAAATTAAAAACTTGGCTTAAAAACTTTTCGGAACGAGAATTTTATTTACAGGTGCTTAGGTTCAAAATGTGAGGGTTAAAAAGATTTAAATCCTAAACTTCGAGGGGCATGGATGTTAAACCTAATAAGATATGAGGGTTTAAGAGATTAAAACCAAAATACAAGGGGGAAAAGGAGATAATAACTCAAAATTAGGGATCATGTTGTAATAATCTGAAGTCTAGGGACTAAAGTGTAAAATGGCTCTCCCTCATATTTCTCCTTTCTTCTTTCCTTCTCCCATTCTCCGTTGCAACCACTCGATGCCTCCCTCCCAATGCGACCATCGCACACCACCTCAACTCTACTGAGCAGAGATCGTCGCCCCAATTACATGATCATCGAAGTTGGTGGATCTGGAAAAACTCCCGATATTAGGTAAACATGTAGCTAGGTTCTCGTTAGGGAATCAATTCCTTCCCATCTTGATTTGGTTGGTGCTGAGATCTAATCCTAAACCCTGACGCAAACCTCACCGGGATCCCAGTGTTGGTAGTCGATCGAGTGTTGAGGGGCAGGAATTCTACTTCCTGGTCGTTTGTCTGCTTGGTGTTCTCTACTGTCAGGAATGCCTGAGCAAAGTGTCGGGGAAGGCCAAGGCATGCAAATCACAGGTAAGGCTTTATAGGTCTAGATTTGTGGATGTTTAGATCTATCTCTCGGTTATGCTGTGATATTGGAGTTAAGCCTGTTTTTTTGGGATTTCCTCGAATTGGATCCTTGATACTATGTTAGATTAGTAGTCATGATCTAGGGATGTTCTTCTTCATTAAATTAAAGGTTGATGTTGAATTTGGTTGTGAAATTGTGTATTAATCATATACAGTTTGATTGGTACTCTTCAAATTGGGGTTTCTTCCGGTTGTGAGTTTTCTGTTGAATCTGAGCTGGGTATTCCTTTGGATCTGCTCTGTTCCATTTTGTTGAGTTTTTGTCGGAATGTCTTGAGTTTCAAATATGTTGGAATTCTACTTGTTCTAAAAGGATTAGTAGTTGTAATGGAATAGCTTCTGATATTGTAATGTTTCGTATCTGTGGATTGGTGTGTGGATGTGAGATGAATCTGTTTGATACACATGTGAGGAGAAGTGTCTAATTTGAGTTTTGATTTTGAGGAATGATACTATACCCTGAGCTATAGTGAATGGGCAATTCCAACTTTATTTTGGATGTTCATCCCAAGCTTGTGTTGTGAGCTCCATGTGAGGGTTTTGGGTTTTGTTTTGTTTTCTTGTTTCTTTGGCCATGAGCTCCATTGATTGGGATTAGTTGGACTTGTGATGGATCTTTGTCGTGGGAAAGTGGGGTTGGTGGAAGTCTACTCCTAATTTGGGTGACTATTGTGAGCTGAACTTGGATACTCGAAGTTTTGTTTGCACCACCGTAGCCATCGTGAGCCAAAGAAGCCAGTTAGTTGGTAAGGGTGAGTTGAGTTTTGGTTAGGCTTAGGTTAGACCTAAGTTGAACCAATCTCGGTAGTTTGAGCTAATCATTTAATTAGGAGTTAAATGATTACGGTAAAAGGGGATTAATCCTAGTACAACTTAGAGATTTATTTAGCTGGTTACTACTTGTGTAGATAGCTAAATAACTATGTCTTTTAATACAGGACATTGACTTGGTTATTTTGCTGTGGATTATTTGGATGGGGTTCTCTTCACTACGAGCACCTACTTTGGAGGCGGATATTTCTTGCTTGTTTCCTGTAGTACTACTTTATCCTATGCATGATTTGTTTATGATTTGCAGTTGGTTTATTACCTTATATCTGCTCCTATTATTTTCCTGCATGATACTTACTGCTTGATCTTTGAGATAATCAAATTCTTATTTATACAGTCTCGTTGTTCGACGTTCTTACTCTGTAGAATACATTCGTGTACTTGTGGTGGCAACACTCATACACTAACCATCAGTTCATCCCGTGAGGATATACATACGTGTACTTGTGTGCATAGATATAGTAGTATGCCACTTTATACCTGCATTGATTGATTCCTTGATATACCTTGCATGTGTACGTTGATGTATGAGCATTAGGTCATGATACATGTTTCAGACCTGTGCATGTCGTGTTGAGTTATAAATGATAATCTGGTGGGTGTTGCATGTGTTAGTGTCATGCACCATCCTTGCATTGTTGTATACTGGCGATCATCGACTCCCTTATGGTCTGAGCTCATCGTCAGTCACATCTGGACCTACACACACAGCCACTCACGGATTATTCAATACCAGCGGATGTGTGCAGTTGCTCTGTACTGCTCTACTCGACCTCTTATGGGTAATAGTTCCAAAGCGTGGTAGCTGATAATTACCATTTTGTCACATAATTTTAGCCCTTAATTTCTATATTTTAATCGTCTCATATGATTAATTGTTGGTTCTAATAATATTTATTGAGTTGGATTCATATTATGGGTTTTGTTATAATTCTTCCTATTTTTATGGATTTTACTTATAATTGTGCACTTTTATCTTGTAGGGATTGAACTCAAGTTAGACCAAATTGAACCTAAAGGCCTGAGTCAAGGAGAAGTCTAATATGTAGAAATCTAAGCCTTTGGATCAAATCTAATGCCAATTGATCAAGAGATTAAGATCTGCTTGATCTTAGCCATTCATCAAGATGTGTTTGATTCTGTTCCATCTGATCAAATATGGGATGATCTGAGCCGTCTACTTAGATCCATGCATCTTGCTCATCCATGGAGGCTTGATCGATCTGAATCATTCATTTAGATTGCAACTCATTCACTTGATCAGATCTGGGGTAATCTGAGCTGTCCGTTGAAATCTGCGATGAATTAAAAGGGAGAAACTATAGTGTCATCGGGGCTTCTCACCGCACAATCGCGATCACGATTTCTGTTGGTTTGTACCCCATCGCCAGCGGGAGGTCAAGGGATACCCTTCCTCAGGCCAACCACCTCACTCCTTCATCTTCTCCGTCTCTATCGATCTTTCGCCTGAGCCATTCACGATCTTAGAGGGGAGCGTGGAGCAAGGTAGAAAGGTAGAACCGAGAAGAAGAGTGCAGGCGATTTGAGCAGTGTTCCCTTCTCCGGTTCTTGTAAATCTCCTGGCTTCAGTCGAGATCTGTCGCTGATCGTGTTCGCAGTTGTTGTCATTTCTGCCCTCCTCTTCTTGGTTAGGAAGAGGAGCGATCCACCTCCTCCTTTCAGATTAGAAGGGAAGAGAACAAAGGGACTTTTCTAAAGATTAGAAGAGGAGCTTCTTCTGCCTCTGTCCATCTGTAGCTTCTTCATCACCAGCACGGTTTATTCTTCATCAAAGTTGCTCAAATCCAGCTACACCACTTCAACTTCTCCTTATTCCGGCGATTCTGGCTAGCATTTGCTTGTTAGTTTGATTCTTTTGTGTACTGCTCATTGCTTGAAGTGTGATTTGTAATGAAGTTGTCAATTCCCTTTTGGATTGCAGATATTAAGTTCAATTGTTACCATGCCTATTAAGTATTCATTGGAATGTTTGTCACATGAGGTTTTGCTTAAGATCTATAATCCCTTAGTTTGATTGGTTGCTATCCTATTCACGTTGAATTCTAGGCTAGTTATATTCATGTTTGCAATTTGGATGCAATTAGGTTAGGCTAGATCAAATTTCATTTTATGTTAGTTTCATACTTCTTTAAGTCGCTTTCAATTCCTTGCAATGATAGTTAGATTAGCTCTTATTACTTGCATTATCTTTGTTCATTATGTTTAGTTTCATTATATTCATTGATCTTTTATTATTTAGTCTTAGCTCTCAAATCTAAACCCCTAGTTTTATATCCAAAATCCAAAAGCAAATAACTTGGAATCTTAGGATTATTAATCTACCATTACATTCCTCAAGAGAGACAATCTGGGCTAGTCCCTATACTATATTAGTGTAGAGAGATGTTTGGTACTTATTCATTTGATACCCATTTCGCGATAAAATTGGGTCCAATCAGTAGCAGACAGGTATCCCTCCTCCTTCCAAAGATATGAGGAGATGAGAGAGTTATTGACGGCCCCTAAATACTATGTTAAAGTTATCACGAAAGTTGGGACCATCAGATTTAAATGTGAATGAATAACTGGAAACCCTTTTACAATCCAAAGTATGAAAATGTAATATAGGGGCCACAGGTCGTATTTTTCTCGGGGCTAGTTGTCGTGTTTGATTCGAACTTGTATTTATATGTCGTTTGTGTTTTCGGGTTTCAAATAGATATTCGGGTTTTGGGTTGCAATCATGAAATGAAATCGCAATGAAAATAAATGAACTCAACTAAATGAGCTAAACAAAGTAAATGCCAATCAATAACTCAACCAAATGGAAACCGAATCAACTGAAGCACTTAATTAATTTGAGAAACTGATTCTAATTTCAAAGGCAAAACATTTGCTACGCCAATGCATCTCAACAGGGCTGCAATCTTTAGTTGAGACTAATGCAAAATTATGAGCCTAATTTCAGAAATAAGACTTGATACAAGGTGAGGCTTTGAAACAAACTTGATACTCAATTATTCAAACATATGTGCCAATGCTAAAATCTGATACTAAGTGCAAGAGTTGGACTAATCAATGTAGTTTTGGAAAAAACACAGCTGCTAGTGAAGAGAATTCCGGAAATGAATGAAGTAATTCGAAATCAGTGGCTGCTCAATTCAGACATAAAACTGAATGTAGAAGTTATGCGCAAGAATGCATGAAATAATGATATGAATGCAGGAACAAGTTTGGAACGGAGATTAAATTGCACACTCAAGTGTCAAATGAAATGTAAAAGATCTAAAGTTACTTAACACAATTTTCAGGACCTATAACTGATTGGAATGAAGAATGCCAAAGCAACTATTGCAGAAATCTGCAGGAAAGTTGTAGCAACTTAAGGACAGGTATGCAGCCTCAATTCGGATACAGAATCAGACAGAAAAACTGATTTAGAATGCATCATTCCAAGATTCAAATAAGCTTCACAAGAGATAGACATCACTTGATACTGATTTTGGTCTGAAAATCAGAAACTCTCAGCCTTGGCAGCTAACTTTTGCAGAAATGAAAAGCTGAATTCAGAAATGGAATTGGAAATGCAAACCTAGATGCAGAAATGACATGCGGCAGAAGTTTGGATGCAAAAATCATACAAGAAAATTGATTTCAAGTGCAATCAAGTTCCAATACTAATCTTCACTGATACCATTTCAGAAATGAAGCTTAGGACTTGCAGAAATCGAATTTGCTAGCAGAAATAGAAGACAGAACTTGTTGAGTAAATGCAGGAATGTTACAGCAGATCAAATGATGAAATTATCACTTTCAAAATGAATTTGCATCACTAATTTAAGTGCAGGAAGGCTTGAAATGAACCAAGGTTTACTTGACATGAAAATCAGAAACTAAAAGGCAGTTACTGAAATTGAATGGTACGCAACAAACTAATTTGGCATGCAAGAGTTTAAACTACAAACTAGCTGAAATTGAATTAAATTGTCACCTAACGAACTCATAAACTAATTGACTTGAAGATGTAAAACCTAATTAAGCTAAACAAATCAGAAACTTGGAATTAAACTGCTGATACGAAAATGCAGAAACAGAACAGTGCCGAAATCCAATTACAGCTACAACAAAATGAAATCTAAGGAACTAAGCTACTCCTCAATCTTCCCTAAGCTCAAATTCTTCTTGGTCGTCAAGCAAGAGCCGGCCTCGAACCCCTAAGCACAGCAAATCAGTGGAAATCAGATTGGATTAGTGAACTCTGCTCAAACTGCGCAAGCTGGGAATTTCCAATCCAAACGCTTCGATCTCAGTTTGTTGAGCTTCGATGATGATCTGGAGAAAACCTGAGCTCACCTGAGAACCCCTACAAGTGGCTCAGGTCGTCGAAAATTGATTGTGCTGAGATTCCAACGCTCGGACCACAAAGCCACCGAAACCCTCAAATAGCTCTGTCCGGCGCGAATTCAAGCTGAATTCTCCAACAAAAATGACCTCCAAAGATCCAGAAGATGATCTTGATGAAGAATTGAGGGACCGCGCCTTCGATTGGATGAAAAAAAGAAGAAAACGATGAAGAAAATGAAGAACTCGACTGTTGCGGCGAAGACGCGATGGGGAAGAGCTGCTGCGCATTTCTGATTAAATAGGAACAAATGGACGGCTCAGATTGCTTTGATGAAATCCAACGGTAGATCTTGGTCTGATTTGAGCCAAACTTTTATGATGATGATCTGGGGTCAGGATCTGACTTGTGGTAGCTCGGATCCTCCAGATATGCAACGGATAGTCCAGATCAACTCTATCTGTGAATGGACGCTCTAGAGCCCTCCAAGCTTGATCCAACGGTTGATTTAGCTCTGATTGTGATGAAACCTTCAGATCTTGATCATAGAGCTTGATCAACCCTAACCCTAGCTCGGATTGCTTCAGATCGTCCCGGATGGCTCAGATCTAGCCGCTCTTGAATCGGACGGCCCGGATTAACTGTAAGCTTGAAAATTCGATCCGGTTCACATCCGACTCAGGTTTGACCCAGTATGCCCTAGGTCCAGGATCCTTTCATGCCTACAAAAATATATCAGAAAATTAGTGGCCAAATAATCCAAAAATTGTGTAATTTTGCAATTAAGTCCAAAATAAGATAAAGTTCCAAAACCTAGGGTAAAATCATAATTAAGCAATAAAAACATGGGTCAAACATGGATTTTAGCAATTAAAATAATCAATAAAATGGTGCTTATCAACTCCCCCACACTTAACCTTGAGCGTCTCGCGAAACAACTAAATATGTATCCTTTAGGTTTTCTAAAGCATAATTAGAAGCAAATGAAAAGAAATTACCTAGGGTTGTCAATTCTCATAAATCTAAGCTCTATGGATTAGTATCTTGTCCTTAAATCAACAACTTAACCTTTTCATCTATCATGAGTCATTGAGATGAATTTAAATCACTAGCTTTTCAAGGAAAATTTTGGTGGCTCTCTTCTTAAGTTCTAACTTGATAAAGGAAGTGGAGCTCACTCAAACACACATGCTTCTTGCACTACCATAGGCTTGCTTATTATCTACTCTCCACCATTAATCATGAATAGAATCAACATCTATAGAAACAATTGAAAAAACATAGAAATGGCAAGAAATGGGACAAAAGCCAAGAAAAATAGAAAAAAAAAGATAAAGTGGAAGACTTGAGTGCTTGGGGATATTTTTGATGCTCTTTGCCCCATCTTTCAGTCCTCATAATGATCTTAAAAGTTGTGAAGTCAATCTTAAATAAATTCCTTTGATTTGGATGAAAAACCTTTCCTTGACTTCCTTGTGCCATTTTCTTCAATTGCGTGCCAACCTTGCTCTTTGTTTTGTTTTCTGAAAATTTTTTTTCTTCTTTTATCTTCTAGCAAGGTCAGAAATGAAATGGACTAAAGCTTTAATTTGGATGAGAGAAACTTCAATGATTCCTTGGTGCCGAAATTTCAAAGGTGTGCCACTTGGTTCTTTGTCTTTTCCTTCTTCTTTTCTGATTTTCTTTTTCTTTTCTTCTCCTTCTGTTTCAAGTTCAGCATCCACGGCAGATCTTTCAGAATCAAGAATCTGATTTCTCACACAATTTCAGTTTCAAGTTGATACAAAATAAGTTTTTATGGTATCACAATTTAAATCCTTCTTGTATTTCAATTCTGAATTTTTCCAATACATGTTTAACAACACTTCTTCAACAGATTTCAGCATCTTACAGCTTACTTTGCATTCAACTTTTGTCACTTTAGCAACTCCAAGTCAGCTCTCGGTAGATTGCATGCTCTCCATGCAATGCAGATTTCCAGCTGCAGATTTCTTCTTTCTTTTTTTTTTAATCAGCTGCAGATTTAAATTGCAGCTAAGTCTCTACTCAAGTTCTCTTCAACTTGTTCACTTTTCCTTTGTAATTGGGCTTCCAAACTTTTAAATAACTGCTTTATAAATTCTGATCAAACTCAGCTACTCATTGCTAATACCAACTGCCGAAACAATTTTTGCACTTAGACTCTAATCTGTCCAGCTTAACCTTTGTAAACAGCCCTTGCATTTCAACTCAGTTTTGATTCAAACCAGTTCAACTTCAATTTCAGATTGTGTTTTGCATAAACTGTTTTAGGCACAACATTTTTCTGCCTTGAATCAGATTTTTGCATTACTTTTCAATTCAGAATTCACCTCAGTTTCATCTTGATACAAACTGCACAGATTTTTTTTTTTTCTTTCCCACAGCTGCAAACATGAATGTTTCAGCCCTCAATCAGAATTTGAATCCGTTTCCAAGTTGATACACTGAACTGCCTTAGCTTCACCCTTTGACTGATTTATGGTATCGCAATTTAGTCCTTTTCCTTTTTGCATCCAATTCCGAATTCTTTCCAATACAAATCCCACTACTTTTCAGCAGCTCCAAGTCAAGCCTCGGCAATTACAGAATTTTCTTTGGCACAACATTTTTTCAATTTAGCTCAGATCAGATCAGCTGCAAATTCATTCTATTCATTCCAGATCAGTAGATTGGATTCCCTCTTTGCCTAAACTGCATTTTCCTTTTCCACTTTGCTCCAAAGAAATCTGTCCAGCAGCTACATTTCCTTTGATTCGATCAGCAGTGAGTGTGCCTAACACTTTCAGATACATTTTCATGCTTGATAACTTGATTCATAGCTTTTGAAACCTAGATTCATCTTCAAGTTGTTACAATCTTAGTCCCATTACATTCACAGCTTCTTAACACTTTTCTAGCATGCATTTCAGCTTACATGTTCATCTCACTGCTCTCCAGAACCTCTAATACCTGTCGAGTGGTCTTTTTACAATCCAATTCAATTTCAGATGATTGAAATCAGCTGGCTTCTAGCCTCATCACTGCAACCTTTCCACTGCTTCACTTCAGATTTTTCTGTTTTTCTCTCAAATTCAGCTCCACGGCAGCAATCCCTTGGCTTCAGATTATATAGTTGTGTGCAGCTTCTTCATCAGCCTCAATTCAGCTTCTTTCAGCCTTTTAAATTCTGTTGCTGATCTGAAATTCCCTGCTCAGATTCTCCTTAAGTTCAGATTTGTCCAGCTGCACAAAAAAAATCTCTGTTTTGGCACTGATTTCTGCATTGAAGCAGATTAATTCCAGCTCAGTTCACTCTCTTTTCTTTTCTTGATTTCCAATCTGTCCAGCAGCAACTTCAGATTGTAACACCTTGTTTCTGAATTTTATCACTTCCAAATTTCCTACTCCAGATCTCACTGCATGCCACTTGGACTTTGGCACAAACCCCTTTTTTTCTTTATCCACCGAATTCAGCTTGGCACAAATAATTTCTTGGATCTTAAAATTATAATCAAGAATCTTCAATTGTTTTCAATCTTTGATCACTTCTTCTTGCTCATTTTGACACCAAACTCCAATCAACTTGGCAAAAATTTTTTCCGACATGAATTGCATAAAAATTGCTTCCAAATCACTAGTCACTCCCCCACACTTAAATCTTTGTCCGTCTCGGGCAAAATAGCATCAAGAAAACATCCCAAGTAAACAAATCCATAGAAAAATTGGGGATAAGATTAGGAATAAGGAAAGACAAATAGAGTAAACATGATTTTTGCCAAAATTGATATAGAAAGGTAAACAAGGTGATTAGTCTCTGTAGATGTGATCCAACCATTGAAATATGGTTTTGAAAGAACCTAGGCAAGTTCTAGAGCACAATAACATGTACGTGTCACAAAATAAGGCTAATCTCACTAGGTAAAAATAATTCATCCCAAGTTCTCAATTAAGAATTTAAAGCCAAGTAGTACTCAAGCATTCAAGAATTCATCCATTAGCTCAAATCCTAAGTTTTGACAACCAAATTTAATTTATTTTCAAAAGACTCTAAAATGACAATAAGTTAACCTAGAGGGATACATTTATTCCTAATTATGCAAGCCAAAAGTGCTAAAAGGAAAGACATGGTATTTACATTGACTCCTATGCATTCTACTCTACTCATGCATTTATTAGCAAGGACTCAATTTAAAAAGTGAAAAATGCAATAAAGGAAAATACAAGAAAGAACAATCTCCCCTTTATTCTGGTGGACGGAGCCTATCAAGCAGTAGCCTCCATCTTGATAGTGGAGGAGTCTGGGTGGCTGAGAGAATTTGGACTCCCCCACACTTGAACTTTGCAAAATTATGCTCCGGTGGCCGCAGGCGATTTAGGTTCAGAATCCATGTAAGAGGTGGAGTGCTTTGAATTAGAGTAAAATCATCTCCTCCTTCTTTCTGCCTTTTAGAAGTCCTTCCAGGAGGTTGAAGTCTGTTCAATTGGAGCACCCACTCCTGGAGTCTTCTGGACCCTGCAAAACAATGTAATACCTTTCTCAAGCGTGCAGGGTCAAAAAGAAATAAAATGATATCAGTCTCTGCATGAGATGTATCCAAAACTGCATTATGTCCAATTAAATCAATGCTTGGTGTCTCAATAAATTTTTCACAGTTATTTTCTACAAAAAATGCATCCTGAAATTTATCACAAATAATAAAATCAATCCTTGGCACTTTAATAAAAATTTCACAATTATTTTTCATCAAAGATGTATCAAGCAATGTGTCACAGCCTAAGAAATTAACATTAGGTGTCTTAATGAATTTTTCACAGTTATTTTCAGCATAAGATATATCAAGAGACTCATCACAATAATCAACATCAAGTCTAGGCACCTCTAGAAATTTTTCACACTCAGCATTTGCATCTAATGTAACACCACATGCTTCATTTTCAACCAATTCAACACTAGGTACCTCTAGAGATTTTTCACAATTATTTTCTACACAAGGTATATCAATAAATTCATCAGAATCAATAAAATGAGCACTAGGTACCTCGCTGTAATTTTTAAAAAAATTAGGAGGAGTATTTACCTGATCGTGCTGAAAAATACCTGGAGGTTCTACAGAAGTAGATGTATCCGTGCTCTCCTCCTGGTCAAGTAATTGCTCCACTTCAGGTTCAGGTTCTGGTGGACACTCAAATATAACAGGTGATCCTTGGGTTCTTGCTTCCACCAAGCAAGTCCCTACACTTTCTGGTAATTGTGGTGGTCCCTGGGGCTTAGTGCAATCCCCTACACCTATGGAATAATCTTCAATGCATGTTTCCTCAACCATTCCTGTATCCACCAAATTAGAAAAATTAGGACCATCAATAGCAATATTCTTACAAAATAAAATTTTAGAAGGGTCCTGAAAAGTTTCAGAGTCGAAGTCAAGACTGTTACAAGCTCTACTATCCATCTCCTCCCAGGCCTCTAAATCAGTAGGAATGGGTGATTCTTGGGGCTCAGTGCAATCCCCTACACTCTCAATCCTATCCTCTGAATTTTCTAATGCATCAATCAATATAGGTGGTTCCTGGGGCTCTGTGCAATCCCCTGCACCTATAGAATCATCTGATTGTTCTAATCTTTGAGCTTGTATTTGATTCCATTGATCAACCAATTTTGCAAGGCGTTGTAGTTGTTGTTGATTAATTTGCTCTTGTTGTTGTTGTTGTTGTAGGACTTGTTCTTGAAACATTTGTTGAAAACTTTGCTGTTGTTGTAGGAATTGTTGACACATCTCCATCATCCTTTGGTGTAGAGCCTCATCCCAATCAGAATCATCAAAGCCTCCTTGATTAAACTGCTGAAATGGGAGGGGCTGAAAATTCTGAGTGTCTTGCTGAAAATTCTGTCCTTGAAACTGAAAATCTTGTTGAAAATGTTGAAATTGTGGTTGAAAGGATGGTTGAACTTGTTGAGAATGACAACCCTGGAAATCTTGAATCTGAGGTTGAAATTGTGGTGGTGAACACTGAAATTGAGTGGGCTGGAAATTCTGGTTTTGAAACTGAAAATTTGGATCGCATGGCTGTGAATATTGAAAAGGTTGTTGAAAATTCTGTATAGGTTGAAATTCTTGCTGCCATGGCTGAGGTGGAAGCTGAAATTGATTATTCTGGGGCTGAAAACTTTCAAAAGGCTGCTGGAAATTTTGTGATTGCTGAAATTGTTGTAATGGTGGCTGAAAGTTGGGCTGAAATTGTTGAAATGGTGGCTGCCCGTTCTGAAAATTCTGATTTGGTTGAAAATTTTGAAATGATGGTTGATCTTGAGGCTGAAAAAACTGATTTGGTTGCTGAAAATTCAAATAGGGCGGTTGGAATTCTTGATTTGGCTGCTGAAATTGCTGGAGAGGCTGACTTGGCTGACAATTAGGTTGAAAAAACTGGTTTGGTTGTTGCAAATTTTCACAGGAATGTTGGAAATTTTGATTTGGTTGCTGATTTTGTTGGAATTGTTGACACGACTGCTGGTAAGTAGATGGAAACATTCTGAACTGGCAGTCCTATCACAAAACAAACAAGAAAAATGGCAGTACCCGTATACAAAAGAATAAGCAACAAAAAATAGAACCCAATGATATATCAAAAGCATACAAGCAAAAATCAAACAAATCAACTAGTTGGTTCCCCGGCAACGGCGCCAAAAATTTGACGGCCCCTAAATACTATGATAAAGTTGTCACGAAAGTTGGGACCATCATATTTAAATGTGAATGAATAACTGGAAACCCTTTTACAATCCAAAGTATGAAAATGTAATATAGGGGCCACAGGTCGTATTTTTCTCGGGGCTAGTTGTCGTGTTTGATTCGAACTTGTATTTATATGTCGTTTGTGTTTTCGGGTTTCAAATAGATATTCGGGTTTTGGGTTGCAATCATGAAATGAAATCGCAATGAAAATAAATGAACTCAACTAATGAGCTAAACAAAGTAAATGCCAATCAATAACTCAACCAAATGGAAACCGAATCAACTGAAGCACTTAATCAATTTGAGAAACTGATTCTAATTTCAAAGGCAAAACATTTGCTACGCCAATGCATCTCAACAGGGCTGCAATCTTTAGTTGAGACTAATGCAAAATTATGAGCCTAATTTCAGAAATAAGACTTGATACAAGGTGAGGCTTTGAAACAAACTTGATACTCAATTATTCAAACATATGTGCCAATGCTAAAATCTGATACTAAGTGCAAGAGTTGGACTAATCAATGTAGTTTTGGAAAAAACACAGCTGCTAGTGAAGAGAATTCCGGAAATGAATGAAGTAATTCGAAATCAGTGGCTGCTCAATTCAGACATAAAACTGAATGTAGAAGTTATGCGCAAGATTGCATGAAATAATGATATGAATGCAGGAACAAGTTTGGAACGGAGATTAAATTGCACACTCAAGTGTCAAATGAAATGTAAAAGATCTAAAGTTACTTAACACAATTTTCAGGACCTATAACTGATTGGAATGAAGAATGCCAAAGCAACTATTGCAGAAATCTGCAGGAAAGTTGTAGCAACTTAAGGACAGGTATGCAGCCTCAATTCGGATACAGAATCAGACAGAAAAACTGATTTAGAATGCATCATTCCAAGATTCAAATAAGCTTCACAAGAGATAGACATCACTTGATACTGATTTTGGTCTGAAAATCAGAAACTCTCAGCCTTGGCAGCTAACTTTTGCAGAAATGAAAAGCTGAATTCAGAAATGGAATTGGAAATGCAAACCTAGATGCAGAAATGACATGCGGCAGAAGTTTGGATGCAAAAATCATACAAGAAAATTGATTTCAAGTGCAATCAAGTTCCAATACTAATCTTCACTGATACCATTTCAGAAATGAAGCTTAGGACTTGCAGAAATCGAATTTGCTAGCAGAAATAGAAGACAGAACTTGTTGAGTAAATGCAGGAATGTTACAGCAGATCAAATGATGAAATTATCACTTTCAAAATGAATTTGCATCACTAATTTAAGTGCAGGAAGGCTTGAAATGAACCAAGGTTTACTTGACATGAAAATCAGAAACTAAAAGGCAGTTACTGAAATTGAATGGTACGCAACAAACTAATTTGGCACGCAAGAGTTTAAACTACAAACTAGCTGAAATTGAATTGAATTGTCACCTAACGAACTCATAAACTAATTGACTTGAAGATGTAAAACCTAATTAAGCTAAACAAATCAGAAACTTGGAATTAAACTGCTGATACGAAAATGCAGAAACAGAACAGTGCCGAAATCCAATTACAGCTACAACAAAATGAAATCTAAGGAACTAAGCTACTCCTCAATCTTCCTTAAGCTCAAATTCTTCTTGGTCGTCAAGCAAGAGCCAGCCTCGAACCCCTAAGCACAGCAAATCAGTGGAAATCAGATTGGATTAGTGAACTCTGCTCAAACTGCGCAAGCTGGGAATTTCCAATCCAAACGCTTCGATCTCAGTTTGTTGAGCTTCGATGATGATCTGGAGAAAACCTGAGCTCACCTGAGAACCCCTACAAGTGGCTCAGGTCGTCGGAAATTGATTGTGCTGAGATTCCAACGCTCGGACCACAAAGCCACCGAAACCCTCAAATAGCTCTGTCCGGCGCGAATTCAAGCTGAATTCTCCAACAAAAATGACCTCCAAAGATCCAGAAGATGATCTTGATGAAGAATTGAGGGACCGCGCCTTCGATTGGATGAAAAAAAGAAGAAAACGATGAAGAAAATGAAGAACTTGACTGTTGCGGCGAAGACGCGATGGGGAAGAAATGATCTTGGTCTGATTTGAGCCAAACTTTTATGATGATGATCTGGGGTCAGGATCTGCCTTGTGGTAGCTCGGATCTTCCAGATATGCAACGGATAGTCCAGATCAACTCTATCTGTGAATGGACGCTCTAGAGCCCTCCAAGCTTGATCCAACAGTTGATTTAGCTCTGATTGTGATGAAACCTTCAGATCTTGATCATAGAGGTTGATCAACCCTAACCCTAGCTCGGATTGCTTCAGATCGTCCTGGATGGCTCAGA
The DNA here is from genome assembly GCA_024364735.1 of Boesenbergia rotunda. Classification (NCBI taxonomy): domain Eukaryota; kingdom Viridiplantae; phylum Streptophyta; class Magnoliopsida; order Zingiberales; family Zingiberaceae; genus Boesenbergia; species Boesenbergia rotunda. The sequence continues at coordinate 207,322 of JAGFNQ010000870.1, read as the reverse complement.
TCTAGCCGCTCTTGAATCGGACGGCCCGGATTAACTGTAAGCTTGAAAATTCGATCCGGTTCACATCCGACTCAGGTTTGACCCAGTATGCCCTAGGTCCAGGATCCTTTCATGCCTACAAAAATATATCAGAAAATTAGTGGCCAAATAATCCAAAAATTATGTAATTTTGCAATTAAGTCCAAAATAAGATAAAGTTCCAAAACCTAGGGTAAAATCATAATTAAGCAATAAAAACATGGGTCAAGCATGGATTTTAGCAATTAAAATAATCAATAAAATGGTGCTTATCAGTTATCTCTCACTTTATGACTTGGGATAGGAGTGTTTACTCTACTAGTATCCTGTCCACTCGATCACTCAGAAGCAATAATGGCGGAGTGCATATAGTTGTCACAACTCCTACCTGCTCGGCCATTTACATATGACTTGTGATGGTGGCTTGACTGACATTAGAGGTGACCATGATATTGCATCATGTGCATGATTTATGGGATTTCATTTGTTTGTATTTGCTGCATATGCTTGACATGCATATACCGGAGATATTTACACATGTGGATTGTGCACCATTCTTGGTGTGAGACCTTGCATAGCTCGTGTGCATGAGCAGACCCATGGAGGGTTATATCAGAGTTGATTGCTCCACCCTGCAAGATAGACTGACTGTGGTATGTATACACACTCAACATTTCCGTTATGCATATTTCTATTCTTCTACGAGACTGTATCCTATTGACTCTTTATAGCTTATATAACTATTTATTTGCTATGCATATCTATCTCTATACTCGCAAAGTTTACTTGAACTCACCACCGCTAGTTTTGCTTTATGTTTTCTTAAAGGATGATGTCTGCCGGGAGAGCTCAGTTGCCAGCCCCTTCTCGACGATGACTCCGTCTTGAGTTTTTCTTTTTATTTACGATATTAATATGTTATGTCTTGTACTTTGTGTTGTTTTGTGCCCGTGGACTAGTATTGTGACATGTGTTGCATGGACTGTACCTTTGTGTGCCTCTAATAGGGTTGATGTGATGTTTTGTCTTGTTATATATATCTGTTGTCGGCCGTGTCGGCCGTGATATAATTGTGGAGGCCATATGAGCCGTTATATATGTATTAAGGTTTCATATTATCCGTCGTGAATGGGAGATGTCGTTCGATTTATATTGGACCAGAGGCTCCTTCGAGACATGACAAATGCCTTAGGTAATTTTCTTCTTAGACACATATTGGACCAGCGACTCCTATCCTTAGGTAAGGTTGTTCTACCATGATAAGCTTTATAATTTTCTTTAGGATTATCATACTTCCTATTTTTCATGATAACATGCTGTAAAATCATAAAAATTATTTCTAGCATGTATTTTATCATGACTTAAATAAGTATCATTAACTAATGATACATTCGTTTTGCCCTTGGAAGCTCTCGTTTGACTTGATCTTCCTTCTTTGGTCTTGGTCAGATTCCTCCCTCTTAGATATTGATTTTGATAATGTTCTTTTTATTGCAAGAGAAGTGCATAATATGCCATTTGCCCTTCCTTATAGTGCGACAGACCCCTCTTGGCTTCTCCTTCATCTTGAGAATCATTTGAATCTTCATTTTCATCAATTTGGGGCACTTACACTTACAGTATCTTTTTCTCTATACTCAAAGTATATGATATGATTTCTATTTTTACAAATTGAAATCGATATACCTTCACAATTTGTACTCCCTTGACTTGAATAAGCAGGGCACAATTCTTCTCCAGTGGTTACGGATGTCGAACTTCTCCTCATTTCGGTGTTAATGGTCTCTGCCCGTCAATCCTTGAGGTGAATGCTTCTTCAATTTCCTCATCGGATGTTGATCACCTCTCAACTTTCGAATCCTCTTGTTCCCGATCTAAAGAATCTCCTTCTTTAAATTTTTCTTCACTTTGCATAGAGGTTGGATCTTCATGGAGTTTGGCTAACTTGCTCCATAGATCATTGCATCTTGATATTCTCCAATTTTGCAAAGATGTTGCTTAGCAATAAATTAACCAACAATTTAGTTACCTTGTCATTGGCCTCACATCTCTTGATTTGCTCATCTGTCTATTTCTTCTTCTTGAGAAGCTTCCCTTTGCTATCTGTTAGACCTTGAAATCTCTCCATCCGTGCAAACCATTGCTCTATCTCTATTATGAACAAATTTTCAACCCTTGATCTCCAAAGATTGAAGCTTCCAAATCCAAATGGTGGAGATGCTTGAGTGTTGTACCCGAATCCATCTCAAAAATCCATTTTGAAATTTAAGTTCCTTCAACGATTATAATCATTTGACTTGTTGAAATTTAGGACTTCAACTTTCAACTACTGCTTCTTCCTCTATCTCTTACTTCTTCAGGCGATTAGTCTGATGAAGAGTGACCTTGCTCTAAGATCACTTATTGGGACCAATATAAGCTAGAGGGAGGGGGTGAATAACTTCATTTGCTTATTTGAATTTGATTTACAATGGATATCTTGAAGCGAAGAATCACCAAAATGCTGACCCCTTCAATTTACTTGATATCTACCTCCTTAAGGTGACTAATCCAAGGATTCGACCATCTCTCACAAATACACTATAAAAATCTCCTTCCAGAAGGCAGAGAAGTCTCATACAAGTTTGAATACAAGAATACAACCAAGAAACACAATAGATTACAAGGAAATCAAAAATAATTTTATAACATGAACCTTGCTTTCTTGGTCTTCTCTTACTTTAGATTGCCTCTTGGTGGTGGAAAATACAGCAACACTTCTTCTCTAAACATTGAAGAACTAGTGTGAACAGTTGTAAGCGAGTCGTGCTTCAAACCTTCATGAAAACCTCATTTCTAGGGCTGACTTTTGCTTCCTAATCGATTGGCCTTACCCCCAATCGATTGTCACATCAGCTCGACCATTTAAAACTAGGAGAATAATCCTTTTCGCTTGTCTAATCGATTGGTGAGTCATACCAATTGATTAACAACTTCTAATCGATTAACTATCGATTCCGAAGCTTTCTATTCTCTTGCGAAGAGCCTCTAATCGATTATCCCAATTGATTAATGAGGTCTGAATTGATTGCCCCACTATTCCATTGCCTTCTGTGCTCACGTGAAAAATCAACCAATCGATTGCCTTAATCAATTGGCATCTCTGAACTGATTAGGCTAATAGATTCAAAAGCCTACTATGCTTCGTGAGAAACTCATCTAATTGATTTCCCTAATCGAATAGGAATGTCTGAATCAATTGACCTAATTGATTCTAACTCTTTTTGTTTTTGCAAATTGAGTTCCCAATCGATTAAACAATCAACCTAATCAATTGGCCTTGGGTTAATCAATTATCCAACCCTAAACTCTGAACTCAATTTTAGGATTCTCTTGCCCAACCCTCAAGTCATCCATGACTCGTTGGGACTTTCCGTTGCCTAGCATTCGATCAACCTTGACCTGTCGAGGCTTCTTCACCAATGTTCGGTCAACCTTTGACCCACTTGAACTTTTCATCTCATGTCAACTTTCCTTTGGACTTTCAATCACCAAGTGGCTGGTCAACCTTTAGCACACTTAGACTTTTACCTTACCTAGCCCCACTAGGGCTTCCATTGCCTAGTTCCCAACTAGGTCTTCCACTGCCTAACCCTGCTAGGACTTTCCATTACTTAGTTTTCAACTAGGTCTTCCATCGTCTAACCCTATTAGGACTTTCCACTATCTAGTTCCCAACAAGATCTTCACTGCCTAACCTCATTAGGACTTCTAGTTCCGAAATAGATCTTCACTACCTAGCCTCGCTAGGACTTCTACTGTTTAGTTCTCAACTAAGTTTTCACTGCTTAGCTCCGCTAGCACTTTCTCACATTGTCAAGTATCCAATCAAACTAGATCTACTCAACCTCTTTCTCACTTATTGTCCAAACATCGAAACTCAAGCTCAAATCAACCCGAGCTCAGTAAAATCAGTCAACCTTGATCCGAGAATGATTGCACCAATAATGGGAGCAATGTAGAATATCAAGTTGTATCAGAGACTTGAGGATTTGAGCCAAGTCAAAAATTAGATTGGAGCCACATAGATCAGGTAAATTGAAGTGGATGGCAATGACAGAGCCAAAAAAAAATACATTCCTACCGGGCTTAGGGTTGATCCCAGACTGATCGGGAGCATGTTTGTGCGGGATCTCGATTGATGGAAGGAAGGATGTTGGATATGAAGTGATGGAAGCCCATTGTCCATCATTTACAGTGGCGGAAGCACATCGAGCTCAGGCTAAAGCTCGGGTAGGATAACAGTGGCTCCGCCCTTGGTGGAGGGGAGATGAGTATCCTAGTAAACCAATACCATTATTGTCTTTATAAATTGCCTAGGCCTTTCTCTATTAGTTACATCATCTTACAATATAATCATAATCTACATAGTGTGTTGCCGCAATAATCTACATAGTATAACTACAATAGACAATCTCTCTTATTATTTGTCTTGTTCTCAAAATTAATCAAGTTTTTGATCTCCTCCCCCTTCATCCATATCTCCACCGATCTTGCATCAATCCTCCTCCATTGAATTGTGTCATACTACCCCTTGGAAAGGGCATTCAACTGAATTCGTATAGTCCAAACATAGAACATGGCCCATAAACTAAGAAACCTCGATCGGCCCCACTCGACCTATGGAAAAGTCAAGCTTAGCCTAGCACAACCATATACTTGAATGTATACAAAATTCAAATAGTTTAAAGTGATATAACTTTAAAGTGATCTAACTTTTCCTTAGACCTCAGTAGAGCGAAAGGGTCGACTTAGCACCGGATCAAGTCGACATAACCCAAACCAAACCACCCAACTTTGAAGAGCAAAGCCATATATATGAATCGACCTCGTCATGTCCATATCCACTGTGCTCTTAGCAATCACACACAATTAATGCGTTTCCAAGTTCCAACCGTTTTAATTATTGCGCCATCTAATTGCACTTTTCTATTTGTCCATTTAGTATATTATTCCTATCAAAATAAATAAATACGCAACATAATAATTGAGTCATTTATATTTTTTTAACAATAATAAATTACATGTCCTCTATAAACACACTTGGTTGCTACCTAAAAGAGACCATATAATTAATCTCTCTTTTCTTTATGAGAGATTCTACCACTCTAGTTAACATCCCAAGGAAAACATTTACACAAAAACAAATATCGACAATTAATTCCATGATATATAATCTCAAAGAATGTCTAAGTTACTAAGAACAGTAATTAACCCATATGCTGATGAAGATCCATCCATAATTAATTAGATAGATCTGAATCTGTCATGCACATTGTCCATTTAATGCCTGCTAATTGATTTAAGTTCAGCAGTTCGTAGTTGGTGCATTAAGTCTGCATGCATGCCTGCTTTTCTAGTTATCTGTCTTTCTCGATTACCAGCATTTTCGAGATATATAAATCTCAGCAAATTATGATTAGTGCCGGGGTTTGATATTAAAGATCGTAATTAATTCCTGTAATCGAGTGTGGAAATCCAAGGACGATGTCCATTGAATGTGTTCATTTATTGGCTCGATCGCCAATGCTCCTTCTCCAATCTGCAACAGTTCATGTTGAAGGAGCTGGAACAATGGGCGGCCTTCATTGCCTCCTCCTCCTCCTCCTGTTCTTTCAGTACTTGATCGCGCCGCTTCCCTCTCTCGCCGGCCGGATTCCGGCCGTCATCGTCTTCGGGGACTCCACCGTCGACGCTGGGAACAACAATTACATCGACACCATCGCCAAGGCCAACTTCCCCCCCTACGGCCGCGACTTCCCCGGAGGGCGTGCCACCGGCCGCTTCTGCAACGGCCGCCTCGCCACCGACTTAATCTCCGAAGCGCTCGGCCTGCCGCCCTCCATCCCGGCCTACCTCGACCCCGCTTACACCATCGAGGACTTCGCCAGAGGTGTCTCCTTCGCGTCGGCGGCTACCGGCTTCGACACCGCCACCTCCGACTTCCTCGTGAGCCATCTATAATACGTATAAATACGTATATACGTTACGTATTCCCATAATTATAAGTACTGTATATATATGTGCAGTCGGTGATTCCTTTGTGGAAAGAGGTGGAATTCTTCAAGGAGTACAGAGAGAGGCTGACGGCCTACGTCGGGGAGGAGGAGGCCGCCTACATAGTCCGCGAAGCCGTCTACATCGTCAGCATCGGCACTAACGACTTCATCGAGAACTATTACTCGACGGTGGGCCAGCGGCGGCGGGAGTTCACGGTGGAGGAGTACGCGGACTTCATCGTGGCGCTCGCCTGCGACTTCTTCAGGGACATCTACCGGGTGGGGGCCCGCAAGATCTCCTTCACCGGCCTCAGCCCGTTCGGGTGCCTGCCGTCGGAGCGGGCCACGAACCCGAACACGAGGGGGCGTGCGTGGAGGAGTACAACCGCGTGGCCCAGGTCTTCAACGAAAAGCTGCAGGCGGCGATGCGGCGGCTCAGCGAGGAGCTTCCCGGGATCAAGCTCAGATTCGCGCCGCTCTATGATCTCTTTCTCGACGCGACACAGAATCCATCAAGATACGGTACGTGACTGAAACATCTGAATGAACGAACGATCGATTGACGGCGGCATATTTGCAGGCTTCGAGGACCCGAGCAGAGGATGCTGCGGCACGGGGACGTTCGAAATATCGATCGCCTGCAACGAGTGGACGCCTTTCACCTGCGAAGATGCAGACAAGTTCGCGTTTTGGGATTCCATCCATCCTTCCGAGAGGTTCAACCGATTCTTCGCCAACCAGACGCTCAGGACAAGCCTCGCTGAGTTCATATAGTTTTTCCTCTGCTTCTATTCTTTAAGATGCATATGTATAACAAAGTCAAAAGGAGTGTTAACAAATGTACTTATTTGGCTGTCGAACTCTGAAATTTTTATTGTTCATCTAGTGTTTTCAACCACCGAATGTATTTATTGTCGTGGACCATTGCATTCACTTTATACCTCTCCAATCATCAGGTTTCATCCTACAACATTAAACAGGTGATGGAGCTACCAGGTGAACTGATGTTCACCCAGATCATTCTTAGTATAAGTCTACTCGAACATTGTTCCAAAAAGAGAAAAAAAGGGGGAAAACAACAAAATTTGAAATTCAGAATGCAGAGAAGCCACAATATGCATCTTTCAGTACTCATGCTGTGAGCTAGTCCTCGTCCGATTGATTTCCTGATGACTCCGAATTTGGAGCGGGATGGTTCGGAGAAAGTGTCGAAGATTGACTCTCGTGTTCATTGTTGTTCGCATCCTGCACCGGAATGGCTCTCGGAGGAGTCTTAAGGGATGGACTGCTGTTTGATGCTCTCCATGTAAGCTCTCTATCATTTTGGTAAGGATATGCTGATGTTGAAGCTGCTTCCGGCCAAGGGTAAATAGCAATAACTGGGTGATCGAATTTGCAAGTCGCGCCATACTTGCAATTTCCATTAGCAGCATAGAATTTGCATTTAGGCAAACCCTGAAAAAACATTTAGTTAATGAAAAAGAAGAAGAAGAAGGTGGAACATGATGATTCTGAAGAGAATTACTGGTCTGAGAGGAAGCCCGTAAGGTCCAATGACACAGTCAGCTTCTTGGTTTCTCCCTTTAGGGTGATTATACTTGCAAGAACTACCATACTTGCAGTTCCCTGTCTTCATGTAGTATTCACAATCTGGTTCGTCAGGTCTCTCTGGGAAAATAACAGATGTGCTTGAACTTAGTTGTGCAAGACTAAGCCCAAGATCGTTCATAGAGGGAACACTTGTACTTGTGGGCAGCTGTTTGACATTATAAGCAAAGTTAAATAAGTGATGCCAGATAAGATAACGAAGAGAAACCAAGAAAAGAAAACATCAAAAGAAAATTTTTATTCCCAATAGAGAGTTAATTCTCAATCAGCTAATTATTTATATAGACTCTAGACCCCGAAGACTAAGAAGGAAAGAAATTATGAAAATATGGACATAAATTCTAATAGAGAAAGAAAGAGATCTTTCTAGAAAACGAAATCTCTTGACAGAAATTAAAGATTTATATAAATTAAGACTCATAAATATCAAAATAATCCTAAATGTCATAAAAATGAAAATTACCACAAATAGTAATAAAAATATTTGGATGCTCGAACAAGGCCCTAAACGTTGCTTTTAGGGCCCAAAAGTTGACAGTTACAAGTTTCCCTGTAATAAATATAGATCTCTGAATTCTGCACGTGTGATCGCTGACAGAGTCTGATTCTGAGTCCCAAGTCAAAAGTTATGACCCTTCGAAGTTTATGGGGTCATGTTGAATTGATCCTGCATCAATAAAAAACTCAACAACCAAAAGATAACAGGTTTCTCCCTAGTAGTACACTTAAAAATGTTGGTTTGCATTTCTAAAGAGTATTGATGCAGGATTGACCCAAGAAGACCTCCCGAACTTCAAAGGATCATAACTCTTGAGTCGGAAATCAGAACGAGACTCTGTTTTTTTGACACTTGTAACTCTCTCAGAGTTGTATATTTGTTACAAGGTTCCAAACATCTATTTTACTATTTTAGATTTTTTTGATATTTAGAATAGTTTTGGCAGGTTTGCCTATTATTAGTGTCTATATAAGCATCTGTTTAGCTATTTGAGTGATTATCCTCTATTATTATATAAAATTTTCTTTTTTGATAAAATCTAGAGAACTGCAGTTTTCTTTTTGTTTTCGATTTCTCTTCTTGTTTCCTCCATAAATTCTCCTCTTCAATTCGCAGGATAATTGCTATCCCGTTGGGCGTCAAGTATGCATATAAACACATGTTTCAATGTGCGATCAATAGCACCAGGATAAACGGGAGGATTTATGTAAGGAGATACCTTGAATGGGCTCCAACCCTGCTGCATAGGCATGGTGACTTGGTTAGGCGGAAGCATATGCGGACCGTAAGCAGGAGGTCCTTGCACACAAGGATTATTCGGATAAAGGGTCCATGATGAAGGCCATGTCGGATATCCTCCCAAAGAGTGTGATCCTCCTGTAGTTGTAGAGTATCCAGTAAAGCCATAGACTGAAGGTCCAGAAGGAAAAAACATGGCTCCAACATTGGCAGGATCAGGATGATTAAACTTGCATGTGACTCCAAATTTACAAGATCCAGTTTTCATAAAGTAGGAACATGACTGCACATCCTGTCAAAAATAAACAAAAGAATTTAATTTGTAAAGTGTAGTATTGCAGGGAGCCAAAACAAGAAGATTTTGATACCTTTCGCAATGGTAGACCGAAAACATTCAGCGAAGGTAATCGGACAGTAGCATGCTCGTCTTGTGGATGATGATACTTGCAAGTTGTGCCAAACTTACAAAACCCAGTTTTGAGAAAAAACTACAAGAGAAAATTTAAGCAAACTAAACGTAAATACTCATTTTGATGCACTAATACAGAACAAAGAAAAAGAATGCAATTGATTCAGAATGCCAGAAAACACCTAAATAATGGTGTCTTATATGAACTAAACAGGTTTCTATCACATTGAGATGCCAAGGAAATTCACTTTGAAGAAATTCAGGATTTTGGCTAAAAATTCAATCAAGTACTTGTTCATTTCTCCTTTTACATTTCTTTATGATTGATTTTGGTTTATGTAATCAGTTCATTTCTCCTTTTACAAGTAGTGATGCAGCATTAAAATCAAATAACATCACTGAAAACAAAATTTAATATAGCTAGACTGAAAGATACCTTAAATGAGGATTTGAGGAGTACTCTTATATACAATGAAAAATGGCACATTCTTCTAACACATCCTCCAAGACATAATTACTTGATAAATAGATGATCAGTTTCCAAAATAACTTACCCTAACAAAATATAAAAACAATTTTTTGAAAACCTATAGAAGTTAGAACTTCCTAACCTATGTTTCAAATTTAGTTACCTGGCAATCAGGTTTGTCGTCCCTCTGAGGCAGTTCATCTCTATGCATAGTTTCCTGCACCAAAAAGGATTTACATAGATTTCAAATAAAGTACTCGAGATAGAGATAGAAGAGTAAAGCACACCGGTCACTAGTGTCACCACCTGTTCGACAGCGGGATGGTTATACTTGCACTTGCTTCCATATCTGCAACAACCCGTCCTCAAATAGTAATTGCAATCAGGTTCTCCAGGGCGTCGAGGATAGGAATTGGGACTGGCATCGACGTTCTCCATAACCTCTGCTTCCAAAAACAATAATCATCAAAATCGGTTCCCCTCTGCTTGGGAAAAATTCATATGAACAACAAAGGAATCTGTTGTTTCTGCTTTGGAAACATAGAAAACTTACTTAGTTTTCCCAAGACGCGATAAAGAGGGGAACGGTTGATGAAGGAAAGGGAATAACTAACTCCCAAGTTCCGGCTGCGACAGCGGCGGTGATCGGCGATGTTCTCTTCGAAACCAGGACCCGATCGCCGTCTGCATCGACTCCGACGAACGATTTCCGCCGCCCGGAGCGGTGGAATCGGAAGCAATAGCGATAGCAGAGAAGGATTCCCCAACAACCAGCAGATCTGTTTCCAACTTCTCACTGGTGAATTCCTCTGCGGGTATTCGAAGGTATTTATTAATTAATTAATTAATTGTTAATCGCACTAAAACCGGGTGCGCAGTGCCAATTTTCGAATGATTTTCATAATTTAATTTTAATCAAAGACGAAGTCCTCCGACACGCGGAGGTGCGGTGCTGACGCCATCCCCCGCGAAGCAACCGGTGGCAACCCGAGTCGGATCGGCTATACAGGGATTCGAAACAAAACCCGGCTCCATTTGCCAACGTGTCTGACGCCTACTCGCTTGGTCTCGTCCGTTTCCGACCTTCTGGAAACAGGGGATCTTCCGACGGGCAGTCGAGCGATCTGGTGTTCATGTCGTGACACATTCTCACGGCGGGCCCCACAGAGAGAGAGAGAGAGTGAGCGGGCGAGCGCGCGGGGAGAGAATGGTGACGAAGCGCAGTGCGAGCTTAGCCTGCGAGAAAATGGAAACCGGAGCAGTTTTAGAATAATCTGCATGCTTTCTTTCCCGCGTGAAGCGATGCGTTGAAGCTAAAACTGGAGCAAGGCAGCGAGGTCGTCGGGCGGTGGGCGAGTTGTCCAAGGGGAAGGGGACACGACCATGCGAGATTCTGTAAGGAATTGGGTTTAGGGAGTCAAAAATGGCGGGCGGCTTTGAATCCGGTGGCAGCAATCAATCATCTGGAATTGACAAGGACTCATCGGAAGAAACTGCAGCAGCATCAGCAGCAGCATTATAAAAACAAAAAAAATCTCCATCTTCCGGTGATGTTCACTGAATGCTTCAATGCCTTGTTGCCAGAAAATGAAAAGAGTATACCTTTTCTTTTTCATCTTCTAATTTTTTTCATTATATATATATATATATATATATATATATATATATATATATATATATATATATATATATATATATATATAGAGAGTATAAGATAAGTTTTGTGGTTGTGTGTGAGGTCTATGTAAGTTAAAGAAAAAGAATTTGTTTCGCGTATGCAAAATTTTTTATGTAAAGTTCGTCTGTTTGCATAAAAATGGAGCTATGATAAAAAAAAAAGAGAAGAGATAATCGTGAAGAACATTTAAGATTAGTTCACGTATTTATATAAGAGAATTTAGTTTGTAAATCTTGAGAAATATTCATTTTTCGTGATCATTTCTCGTCGACGGTAAGTTCTTTAACGCACATTCTTTTCTAATTTTCTCTAATCACTGTAAGTTTTTTTC
>JAGFNQ010000870.1:110710-187886 GCA_024364735.1 Boesenbergia rotunda | reverse complement strand
CTTTAGTAGCACCCCTCCCAAGGTCCATTCACCATATATCCCAAAGGCTCCTAGAGCTCCCCCTTAAGCTCTTAGCCCTAGCCACCTCCCTAGGTGACTCAACCATCACTAGGCCACATTGGTGTTCCACCAGGGTATCTTGGCCTACAAACTTGACACTCTTAACCTTAGACCCCTCGTCTTTGGTTAAGCCCTTCTTTTTCCCTTTAAATGGTATCCCCTTGCCATTTTTGGACTCCCCCTTCTTGCCATAATCATATGCCTTCCCGACATATCTCTTTTCCTTGGCATGGGAGTTCTTAGACCGGTATCCCAACCCCGATCTATCATTGGTGCGGTTTAAACCACCCAACACCATATCTAAACCCTTAGATTCAATAGTGAATCTCTCTAGGGTTTTCTCTAACCTATCAAGCTTTTCCCTTAAAGCTTGATTTTTCCTTTCTAGGTTTCTAAACCTAGAATCCATATGTCCACTTTGGACATTTCTAGACTTACCCATGTTCCTAGGCACATTCCTCCCCTTCATGGGACCAGTGCCTTGATCCTTAGGTCTAGAGGTCTTGGATTCATGATGCATACTTTTTATAGAGTTATGATATATCTTGTTAGCCCTATTCCTATCATTATACTTAAATCTAAAATTATGCACCATCAGACAATTTTCATTAATATTAGCATGCATGGATGAATGGTGAATTCTATTTCTATCATGCAAGGAGGATCTTGAATTTAAATTGCATTTTGACCTAGGGTTAGGAATTACCTCCCTTACCCTTGAAGTTCCTCCTTGTTGTGAAATTCTCTTCTTCCTTTGCTCTTTCTCCCATCTCCTCAAGTGCTCCATCTTCTTGAGCTCTCCACTCTTTGGGCACTTGGTGTGGTAGTGTCCTAGCTCACTACACGTGAAGCATCGAATCCTCTTTTTCTTTTCTTGGGCTCCTCCATTTCTATAACTCATGTTAGATTTAAAAGAACTTGAAATGAGTGTAGATTTTACCTCCTTTTTACCTTTCGGGCACTTATCCTTGTAGTGCCCCTTTTCATTACACCCAAAGCATGTGATACGGTTCTTGGCTCTTGCTTTGGTGGAGGTTGGAGCTTCTCCTTCAACCCTTGATGATGTGGAGGCATCTTCTTGCTCTTGTATGGATAAGGGTCTCTCCTCCCCCTCAATCCCTGAAGTTGATGCTTCTTCTTCTTCTTCTCTAGACGAGGTGGAGGACCTCTCACTTTCTTCTTCCATTTCACTTGTGGAGGTAGATGATTCTTCTTCCTTTTTCTCCTCTTCTTGGGCTATTGAGTTTACCTCCTTGGCCTCTTCCACTAATTGATCTTGTGTAGGGTTTTTATGGATTTCTTCTACCTTTTTCCATAGATCGGGTGCATTTTCGTATGCTCCTACACCATTCAAAACATTAGTAGGCAAAATGTTAAGCAATATATCAATTACCTTGTTATTCGCCTTGGATTGATTTTCTTGTTCTTGATTCCAATGTCTAGGTCTAAGCCTCTTCCCGTGCTTATCCATTGGAATCTCGAAGGGCTCTTCAAGCGCAATCCGAAGGTCCCACTCCATTCCGAACCACGTCTCCATTCGTGACTTCCAGTACCCGAAATCGTCATGGTCGTAGGCCGACGGAGTATAGATGTTGTCACCCAACTTATCTTCCATTTTCTTTTCCTTCTAGCGTGTGCTCCCTCGGCGGTTAATCCGATCAAGAGCGGTCCTTGCTTTGATACCAATTGTGAGATCGTTGTCGTTCACTAGAGGGGGGGTGAATAACGATTCCCGGTTCGTTCTTGTACCTACGTTGTTAGTTGCACAGCGGAAAACAATAATAAAAACAACAAGCAACGCTAACAAACCGTATTTAGTTGGTATCCACCTCGGTCGGGTGACTAATCCAACAATCCGTCGGTGGATCACTCCCCGGATAACCTCCGGCTATCACGTGTCGCTCCTTGTGGGTGGAGAAACCTCGCCACAACACCTCGGACGCTTTGTGAACACAATAGACTACTAACACGCTTTACCCAAGCGAGTTTCGTCAAGAAACTCAGCCACCATGAAGTCCTCTTTAAATAGGACTCGGGGTTGATTTCTCGCTACCAGTCGATTGCCCCCAGGGCAGTCGACTGGTGCCAGCTAAATTCGACCGTTGCAACCCCCAACGTTCGAATTTTAACTAACTCACCAGCCGCTACCAGGGCAGTCGACTGGTCCCAAGGCTGAGACCATTCTGTGAGTTCCATCAGTCGACTGCCCCCAGGCCAGTCGACTGGTCTACTCACCCACCTAAGGTTACCCTTCCTGAGTACATTCCACTCCGTACTCAAACCCTAGGATTTTCCGAGTACAATCACACTACACTCGTACCCTCACGACTCGACTGACTCCTCCTCCGCAGCCTCGACTGTTGCCTTCGCGCCCTCTTCATCTTCGGCTCCCGTCCCTCGGATGCACGCAAGCCTCCAGCTTTCCTCCATGTCATCCTTCACGCATGCCTCGAAGTCCGCGCCCATCAGCTCATCGTCCCTGTTCACCAAGGCCCCTCGGATGCGCACGCAAGCCTCCAGCTTGCCTCCATGCCATCCTTCACCGTACCGAGGCCGTCCCGTCAAGTCCATATGTGTAACCTGTACAACCTGCACACTCAACATACATATATAAGAATACAAGGGTAAACCTAACTTAAACCCTTTGCCCAAACATCAAAACCTATGGTCACTCCGGACCATCTTAGGGTTGATTGCTCCAACACAAGATATGGGCACTACGAGTTTGTGGTCATGCCCTTTGGAGTGACAAACCCCCCTGCGACGTTTATGGATCTAATGAATCGAGTGTTCAAGGATTTTCTTGACAAGTTCGTCATTGTCTTCATTGATGATATCCTAGTATATTCAAAGACTCAGGAAGAACATGGCGAACACCTAAAGATAGTGTTGCAGACCTTACATCAGAGGGAGTTGTATGCCAAATTCTCAAAGTGTGAGTTTTGGCCTGACCAGGTGGCCTTTCTAGGCCACATCATTTCCAAAGAAGGCATTATGGTAGACCCAGCCAAGATTGAAGCAGTTAGTAACTGGAGTCGACTAACGAATGCTAGTGAGATCAGAAGTTTTCTGGGTTTAGCAGGATACTACAGAAGGTTTGTAGGAGACTTTTCAAAGATAGCTTCTCCACTTACAGCCCTTACCAGAAAGAATAAGAAGTATGAGTGGACTGAAGACTGTGAGCAGAGTTTCCTTGAGTTGAAGAAGAGACTAACAAGTGCTCCTATTCTTACAGTACCCGAAGGTGATAAGAGCTTTGATATATACAGTGATGCATCAAAGCTAGGACTTGGAGTCGTACTTATGCAAGAAGGCAAAGTCATAGCTTATGCTTCCAGGCAACTCAAGGATTATGAAAAGAATTACCCCACTCATGATCTGGAGTTGGCAGTTGTAGTCTTCGCTCTAAAAATATGGAGACATTACCTGTATGGAGTGCAGTGCAAGATTTATACAGATCACCAGAGTCTGAAATATTTCTTCACTCAGAAAGACCTCAATATGAGACAGCGAAGGTGGCTTGAGTTAGTGAAGGATTATGACTGTGAGATCCTTTACCACCCTGGTAAGGCCAATAAAGTAGCAAATGCACTAAGTAGAAAGACGTGTGCCACTTTGATGTCCTTGTCATCATTATCACCACCATTACAGAAGGAAATAGTAGGTTATGGAGTTGAGATCATTTATGGGCAGTTAGCTCTATTGACACTAGAGTCAACCTTGCTTGAAGATATACAGAAAGAGCAAGCTAAGGATTCTGATATCCAAAGGATCAAGTAAGAGGTACAAGAAGGAGAAAGTAATGAGTTTAGAGTATCTGACAGTGGGATACTCTGTTATGGTGACCGTTTATGTATCCCCAATAGTGAAGAGCTGAGAAAGAAGATTCTTGAAGAAGCCCATAGAACTCTCTACTCAATGCACCCTGGTTCCACTAAGATGTACCAGGACTTGAAAAGAAGATTTTGGTGGTCCGGAATGAAAAGAGACATAGCTAAGTATGTCAGCACCTGCCTGACATGTCAGAGAGTTAAAGCAGAACACCAGAGACCAGGAGATGTCCTACAACCCATTCTGATTCTAGAGTGGAAATGGGAAGACATAGCCATGGATTTTATAGTTGGTCTACCAAAGACAACTAATGGCTATGACGCTATTTGGGTAATAGTAGACAGATTGACCAAGTCTGCCCACTTCTTGGCAATCAAAGTGTCTTATTGGATTGAAAGATTAGCTCAGCTATATGTACAGGAAGTGATCCGACTACACGGAGTCCTGAAGACCATTATCTCTGATAGAGATGGTCGTTTCACTTCACACTTTTGGGAGTGCGTACAGACAACGCTAGACACCAAATTGAAGTTTAGCACAGCTTTCCATCCCCAGACTGATGGACAGACAGAGAGAGTGAATCAAATTCTAGAAGATATGCTCAGAGCTTGTGCATTAGATTTCAAAGGCAGTTGGTGCAAATATTTATGTTTAGCTGAGTTTGCCTACAACAACAGCTACCAAGCTACTATTGGTATGGCACCCTATAAAGCTCTTTATGGTAGGAAGTGTAGATCTCCCCTCTGTTGGTATGAAGGTAGTGAGAAGAAAGAAATGGAGTCTTAGACTGACCTTATAGATGATACCACAGAAGCTATAAAGAGCATCCGCCAGAGAATAGAAGCTGCTCAGAGTAGGCAGAAGAGTTATGCCGATATACGTCGTAGACCGTTAGAGTTTGAAGTTGGGGATACAGTTTTCCTCAAGGTAGCTCCGATGAAGGGTGTAATGAGATTCGGCAAGAAAGGCAAGCTAAGTCCTTGATACATAGGACCCTACCTAGTGACGAAAAGAGTTGACAAAGTAGCTTATGAGTTGGAGCTACCACCAGAGATGTCAGCAATACACAATGTGTTCCATGTCTCAATGCTAATGAAGCATATCCCAGATGCCAACCAAGTGATTGAGCCACAGATGGTACAAGTTCAAGAAGATCTCAGTTATGAGAGTCGACCTATTCAGATAATAGATCGAGCAGATAAGAAGCTGAGGAACAAAGTGGTACCACTAGTAAAAGTCTTATGGCTGAATCAGAAGTATGAAGAGGCAACCTGGGAATCAGAAGATAGCATGAGGCAAAGGTATCCAGAGCTGTTCTAAGTTCGAGGACGAACATTTTATAAGGTAGGGAGGATTGTAACACCCAATAATTTTCATGAATTATTAGGAATTTTTCTGAATTTTCTGGCAATTTTTCGAAATAAAAATAAAAAGAAAAGGGAAAGGGTCGGGTGGAGGTTTGATCTCACGACCACGCGGCAAGCCAGTCCTTAAGCGGGCTCAGCAAGCCGGAAGGTTGGGGGTATCAAGCACAGAAAATGATGGATCGAAATTATGTTATAGGTAAGTAAGTCCTTTTCATGAAAAGGTGTTTCAACTTCCGCTTAAGTTGCGTTAAATCCCCTTTAGGGTATGGGAGTCGGCGGAAACAGGGGGCAAAGGGGGCTGCGAAAACAGGGAGAAAACAAGAGTTTTCTTCCTCCTTCTTCTTCCTCTTGAGTAGAGAACCTAGGGCTTCTTCCCTAGGGCCAAGGAGTGAAGTTTCTCACAAGGAAGAGAAAAGGAGTCCTACACTAGGATTTTACTATATACTTAGTGAGTTTTCTTCAAGCAAAGAGGGGTAAGTAGATCACTCACTGCAATAGAAGTAGTTTCGTCATGTATTTCTCGTTGTAGAACTATGTTTTGTGATCTAAGTGCATGCTTTAAGACTATTTTAAATTGTGTGTTTCAGTTTTTCAAGAAGACATATTTCTTATTATAGAACTTAAACTTGAGTAGGTTTTGTGTATGTGAATCTAAGCATGATAAGACCAAGTTCTTGAAAAGTCCCAAAATTGAGTTTTGGGTTAAGGGCACGCAAGGTGCTCGATGAAAGTTCCAAATAAGAAAGGTAAAGGTTTGTAGTGCCAGATTTATGGAAAAAAAAGATAGCTTGATAAGTATAAACATTATGAGTAAGAAAGTATTTTACTTTTATAAAGAGACATGTACCGGGCAAATAAGAAGCCCACAGAAAGTTAGAAAGAAGCTCTAATAGGGTGCGGTGGCTAGCTACCCCGAAACCTATTAGGGATGCGCGCATTGGTACATTGATACCAGGTACAATGTCAAGGCCTAGAAAGTTGATTATTATTTTGAAGTATATGAGTATATGTAAGTGTTTTCAGTTAAGTACATATTTTGTTATGTATGTTAACATTGTTATGTTACAAGCATGTTAAAAAGCAAGAGCATGGAAGTTAGTGTTTTAAAGTATGGAAACGTATAAGTATCAAGTCGCAAAGGAAATCATGAGCATGTTAAGTTTGCAAGTGTTTTAATGCAAGTAAATGTTTTCAAGCATGATTGAGCATAATAATTATATGAAAGTTTCCATGTGCAAGTATTTCCAAGTGCATGTATTTTGAAGCGAGCATCCTTTGAAAAGAGCATGTTTATCATTGATCGCATGGATTTGTGAGTTAGGATTTACTTACAAAGTAAATCGCTTATTAGTTGCATTTCCTTCTATTGCAGATAAAGGTAAAGAAAAAGCATAAGCTAAGGAGGCGAACGAGACTTGCATTGATGTTCAGTGGCGGCGGAACCGTGGGAGAGATCTTTGGGTTAAGTCTTATAAAAACTTATGGTTGGTGTTTTGGATTGGTGGAACGTAATGATTTTGTTTAAACTTCGCATAGAGACAAAGTTGAGTACAAACTCTAGTATAGATTTCATATGTTTTGGATAGTTTATTAAATTCCGCAGAGATCCTAATTGCAAGTTAATGGGTTTGTTTTGGGTTGCTAAGATGTTTAATAAACTAGTATAGAGTATAGGTTTGGAGTTATTTATCTATATGCTTTGGAAGTGTATGAATTATGGATCCTTGAAAGGATTTCCCAGGTCTGAGACTGAGCTTTCAGGCGTGCCAGTCGACTGGTTCAGATACCAGTCGACTGCCATATCAAACGGAACCCTTCTGTTCGATGCACCAGTCGACTGCCAAGACGCCAATCGACTGGTGCCGCGCACAGAAAGTTTCTGTGGCTGACAACAATCGACTGGCATTTTAGCAGTCGACTGGTGCCATTGAAAAAAAAGATTCAGAGCAAGTTAAGGGAAGTTAAGTAGTTGTAACCTAAGGCTAAGGATAAGGTAATGTTAAGGTTAAGTAAAAATGACGTCCGTCGTAAGGAAGAGAAGTCGGGTCGTCACAATCTATCCCTCCCATATGACGGGAGTGATATCTGTGGGCCCCTTGATCGAGTAGGACTACTAAAACGCATAACCATGCTCAAATGAGTTAATATTAGATATTGAGCTCATTTGTTTGAGTGAGTCTACTCGGGGATCAAGAAACACAAGATTGACTGAGGATGACACGGTATATACCTCATTGGTCAATCTAGATATCGAGGATAGAAAGATAAGGCTATACATTATCATAGTCACGGAGGTTTAGTCAGATCTCGACTTTTCTTGTTACTTGGGTAGCAATGATGCATTGCTAGATGCCGCTCATTGCTTATGTGTCTAAAGTGGTTTAGACACATTGCCAACATTACAAGAACCTATTAGGTTACACACTAAGGGTACGATGCTTCGGAGATTAATTGATCTTAGGAGTTAGACTCAAGTGAATCCAATTAGATTATGGGATTGAGTCTAATTTGAGTTAGACTCATCTAGATTAGACTCAACCACATAATTATGGATAATATTCATTAAAGGGTTTAATAAATATTATTTAAGAGGAAGGCTAAGAGGCATTTTATTCATTATATGAATAGAATATTAAGAGTCTCAAGGAATACCAAGAGGCTTGGTATTCATTGGGTTTTATTAGCATTAAGATGAGAGGAGCTCAAGGGACATAGACCCTTGGTATTTATTAGATGAGTATAAATACCCCCCCTTGTCAAAGGCTAGAGGGTGTATCTCTTTTCCTCTTCTTTCTTCCTCCTTGTCCATAACTCCCTAGTGGAGGTTCTTGTGCTTTGTGAACCGTCCCAAGTTGCTAGCACAATTAAGGTGGTTCCTCTCCGAGGCGTAGATCGTGTTCATGTGGATTCGCATAAAGGCACGGACACTTGAACGTGTAAGAGATCCGGCGAACCAAAAGGACTAGCGGGATAAGCGAAGGGCACGCGACAAAGGTATTCTTATAAGATAGGAATTGTAGATCACTTTGTATGAGTTTTCTTTCACATGGATCGCTCGAGGGATCTTATTTCCGCTGCGATTTTAAATATTTTACCCATAGATCCCTTCAGTGGTATCAGAGCCACTTGCGAAAGATCGTACAAAGTTTAGAAAACTTTTATATATGATATAGAAGTAGGATATAATTTTATTATTGATTGTATAATGTATGAGCATTTGTCGAGATACAAAAGTTTGTGTTGATTAAACTAAAAGTCTATAGCATTATCATATGAAATATGAAAGTGTGTTATGATGCGAATGTACTCGACAAATTTTATAACCTATGGTTTCGACTCATGAACATTTTTACAATCATAATAAAATTGATGTCCTAAATCTATTGTATGTGATTGATGACATGGTCCATGGTTATGGCCTTAACCCCAATGTGATTGGATGTATGTGTGTCTGTGTGTGCATGTTGTAATTCATAATACGGCCTGCGTGTCGTGCTTTGTCTCTATTTTTCCTAGTTGTAAAAATAGATTTATACTTGAATGTAACTCGAGTTTTCCTACATTGTAATGTACAAAAGGAGTCATGGAGTGTCCATTGAAGAATGAAGTTACAAGAAGGATGCCAATCACACATGATGACCGGAGGATGCACTTGGAGAAGATGTTATCCTTAGGTTGACCATCGATCTTCTCATTGGCTTGAGAAGATCGTAGTATACGGGCCATAACCATGTCACGTTTTACTGCTTATATATTGATATATGCTATGTGTGTGTATGTGATGCATGCTTAGATGTTTATCTTAATTAAGTCAACTCAATATGCCTACCAAAGTTTGGTACTCATAAACTACCTCGATCATTTGTTGTTGGATTTGCCAAAGTAAAGCAACGCATTTTATCTTGGTAGAGTGCGAGAGGACAATTGTGATGTCCCGCTATCAAACTTTGGGTGAGACTTAACTAAGTCCCCTCAATTAGATTGAGAAACTTGGAGGCATATCCCAAAAGTTGGGAAAATTGGGTAAGAAAACAATTATTCCATGTCTTGGGCGATTAGCCAAAGCTAACTCAAGATGATATGTAATGTGGATCTTGACCCTTTGTTTCAAAAAGTTGCATGAGATGTAATTGGTAAAATGTTACCTACCTAATTATACCAAGTCTTTGGGCGATTAGCCAAAACTAACTCAAGATGAAGTATAATATGGATCTTGTCCCACATGAATAATGATTGCTATTTGGTTTGGAGTTAGTAGTGTTGGTATATTAAGTTTGCCTACATCCATGACTAGCCCCAACCAAAGTTCTACGATTCAGTGGGAGCGTCATTTAATTAAAAGTCTAATTAAATGAATTAGATATGATACTTATTTCTACATAATTTTACTGTTGTAGATCACCATGCCATCTAACACGTCAAATACTCTCTCTCTGCGATCCATCCTTGAGAAGGGCAAGCTCAACAGAGCTAATTTCCTGGACTGGTACATAAACTTGAGGATAGTCCTCAAACAAGAACAAAATTATACGTCCTAGAGCAATCTCTTCCAGAAGCACCCACCGCGACCGCTACCCGTTCCGAAAAGGATGCTTACAAGAAGCATCAGGATGATGCACTTGATGTATCATGCCTTATGCTTGCCACCATGAACTCTGAACTTCAGAAGCAACATGAGAACATGAATGCACATGAGATGGTTGAGCATCTAAAGCAACTATATCAAGGGCAAGCTAGGCACGAGCGGTTTGAGGTGTCTAAAGCCCTATTTGCATGCAAGATGCAAGAAGGAACTCCTGTAGGAACTCACGTACTCAAGATGATTGGGTATGTCGAGAACCTTGAAAGACTAGGATTTCCACTGAGCCAAGAATTGACTACGGACCTTATCTTGCAATCGTTGCCAGAAGGGTACAATCAATTTGTCATGAACTATAACATGAATGAAATTGACAAGCCTTTGCCTGAGATGCTCAGCATGTTAAGAACTGTTGAACATAATCTCAAGAAAACCAAAACTAGTAATGTACTGATGGTACAAAAGGGCAAAGGCAAATGGAAGCCTAAAGGCAAGGGTAAGACTCAAGCCAAAGGCAAGGCCAACTCTACTACATCCAAGGCCAAAGACAAAGTGCCTAAGGAAGGGACCTGTTTCCATTGTGGTGAGACCGGACATTGGAAGAGGAACTGCAAACTCTATCTGAGGAAGTAAAGAAGAAAAGAAGTGAGACTTCTGCCTCAGGTATTTTTGTTATAGAAGTCAATCTATCTATCTCTTCTTCTTGGGTATTAGATATCGGATGCGCGTCTCACATTTGTACTAATGTGCAGGGCCTTCAAAGAGCTAGATCATTGACAAAGGGTGAAGTGGACCTACGAGTAGGCAATGGAGAAAGAGTTGCTGCCATAGCTGTAGGAACTTATTCCTTGTCTTTGCCCACTGGGCTTATCTTAGAACTAGAGGAGTGCTTTTATGTTTCTGCATTAACAAAGAACATAATTTCAGTATCTTGTTTGGACAAGAAAGGCTTTTCATTTATCATAAAGGACAAATGTTGTTCTATAATGCTAAATGACATGTTCTATTGTAATGCACCACTGATGAATGGACTCTATGTTTTAGATTTAGAGAACCCAATCTATAACATAAATACCAAATGGTTCAAACCAAACAACTTGAACCAAACATATCTCTGGCATTGTCGCTTAGGACATATAAATGAGAGTCGCATATCCCAGCTCCATAAAGATGGATTACTGGACTCATTTGATTTTGAATCATATGAGACATGTGAATCTTGTCTTCTAGGCAAGATGACCAAGACTCCATTTAGTGGACACGGCGAAAGAGCGACAGACTTGTTAGAACTCATACATACTGATGTATGTGGACCTTTCAATGTCACAGCTAGAGGAGGCTATCAGTACTTCATCACTTTCACTGATGATGTCAGTAGATACGACTATATGTATCTCATGAAACACAAGTCGGAATCCTTTCAAAAGTTCAAAGAATTTAAAAGTAAGTACAAAACCAACTTGGCAAGAGTATTAAGATGCTTCGATCAGATCGAGGTGGTAAATACCTTAGCCAAGAGTTTCGTGACCATCTAGCAGAGTGTGGGATCATATCCCAACTCAATCCACCTTGAAAACCACAATGGAATGGTGTGTCCGAGCGGAGAAATTGTACTCTATTAGATATGGTATGATCGATGATGAGTCAGACATACCTTCCTACTTCCTTCTGGGGATTTGCTCTAGAGACGGCTCTTTTCACACTTAACCGAGTTCCATCAAAGGTCGTCACAAAGACACCATATACGATATGGACTTGGAAGAGTCCCACGATGTCTTTTATGAAGATTTGGGGTTGTGAGGCTTACGTTCGACGTCAAGTCTCAGATAAACTAGGGCCCAAATCTGATAAGTGCTATTTTGTAGGATATCCCAAGGAAACGAAGGGATATTACTTTTACAATCCCTCACAAGGCAAAGTGTTTGTCACTAGAAATGGTGTTTTTTTAGAAAAAAGTTTATTTCCAGAAGAACTAGTGGGAGTAAAATCCATCTTGAAGAAGTTCAAGATGCAGATAGTACTGAGGCCTTAATGAACATTGAACAGGCACCACAAGATGTTGTGGATCATGAGATTGTTGCACAAGAAGTTGTGGAACAACAAGCTGTTCAAGTAGACCAACCTCTTCGCAGATCTGATAGGATACGCCGTCAGCCTGAGAGATACTCATTTCTCTTGTCTGACCATAATGACGATATGCTTATTGAGTTGAATGAGCCTACATTCTATCAAGAAGCTGTGATGAGCCTAGATTCTGAGAAATGGCTAGAGGTCATGCGATCCGAAATAGAATCCATGTACACTAACCAAGTATGGACTTTGGTTGATCCACCTGAGGGGATTATACCCATTGGGTGTAAGTAGGTCTTTAGAAGAAAGACTGACATGGATGGACGCATGCATACCTATAAAGGGTGATTGGTAGCTAAAGGTTTCAAACAAATTCATGGTATCGACTATGATGAAACCTTTTCACCAGTGGCGATGCTTAAGTCTATTCGGATCATGCTTGCTATTGCAGCTTACCATGACTACAAGATCTGGCAGATGGATGTCAAAACTGCATTCCTAAATGTGAATTTACTCGAGGATGTGTACATGACACAACCTGAGGGTTTTGTAGATCCAGAGCATGTTGGAAAGGTATGTAAATTGCAAAGGTCCATTTATGGGCTAAAGCTATTAGTGACATGAGAAAAGTGTCCTAAGGCAATCGTCTTATGATTGTAATCATTTATTTTTAATAAATGAATATTCACTATTTGAGTATACATGATTATTTGATTAAGATCTTAAGCTCATTTACTAAATGTCCGCAATACAATTCACAGCATGAGAGAATTTGTGATGAATTCACAACTAGTGATTATCTCTACATGTGCAATTGTGAAGTATTGAAATTGTCCCTAGTCGATGAATTGATAAATACGGACACTATCAATTCTGTTGAGACTAGCATGTGTTATTCTCTAATCAGCTGATTCTCACTGGCTGGTGACAAGGAGATGTCCGGAGATAAACATGAATGCTAGTTAAGGGAACTAGTTCATTGGAGTGACTGGCTGTAAAACTTCATATGGTAGTCTACATATAGATATGTCAGTGAAGTTCTTACTGCAGCTTAAGTGCGATGTTCCTTTGACTTGCGGTGTTCAAGTCATCTTGGTCATGGAGACTTATACTTTGACATCTTAAGCAAGCATCTCCAAGGAGGTGTGGACCCAGGATGATTGGGTATAAGCCGAAGTGCCCGAAGATGTTTGAGCAACCTACAAAGGATTCACCACTCCTTGCGAGGAGATGTATACCCGAGGCCTATCGTCGGATTGTTACTCGAAGCCTCTGGCCAGAGCATGACATGTTCAGAGTATGAATATCTTAAATACATGAGAGTAATTATAATCCATAGGACGAGGAGACGTTACTTGTGCTAGGTGTGACGTAGTCAGCCTAGTGGGGACTGACACACATAGACCATGTCCTGAACCAAGTGGGTATAAGATGGTGAAGGGAATGAGGCACGATTCATTATAGCTGCTGAAGGGTTTCAGAATCATTTCTGAGGTCAACCGTTGATCTTTCAATTAATTGGGGATCATGATGTACTACTAGGTGCCACTCATGATCGTTCTATAATTAATTAGCTAATTATGGACGGCCAACATAAATTGAAAGCCTATTTGGTCACACGCATAACGAATAATTCGAAGGATTTAAAACGAGTTGAGAATTGGATTCTCCAATCGAGATAGACTATGTTTGGTAAGTCCAAACAATAGTCAAAAACTGAATTTATTTCAGACGCATCGGAAGCATAGAATGGCTAAGTATTTTAAAGACTTAATGGGTGAATTAAATAAGTTTAATTCATTAAGGCATTTGATCCAATTGGGGTTAGATGGGCCGGCCAAGGAGGGGGCCTCCTCTCTTCTTGTCATGGCCGGCCACCACCATAAGAGAATAAGGCTATTTTGGTTTGTTTTATAAAATAGACCAAAGGTTGGTTTATTTTATAAAAGGTTATATAAATTTTATATATATATAAATTTTTATAATGAACCAATGGTTGGTTTGTTTTATAAATTTTTATATAATGAACCAATGGTTGGTTTTATAAATTTTATATAATCATGCCAAAAGAAAGAGAGCCTTGATTATGGATTGATTGAGAAATTATTCCATAATCAAGAAGAAGAAGCTTGATCATGAGAGCCTTGATTATGGATTGATTGAGAAATTATTCCATAATCAAGGAGAGGTTTGCTTGGGAATTAAGAAACCTCTCCTTATATAAAGGACCCAAGGGGTGCCATGGAAGAGGATCCATCCAAGAATTGCTTGGGCTCTCTCCTCTTCTTCTCTCCCTCTCTCTTGGCCGGCTATAGGCCTTCCTTCTTTCTTCTTGCCGTGAGCACAAGGAGAAGCATCAAGGCGACGAAGTTCTTCCTTGCGACGATCTTCCTCTTCGGCCAACCTAGGTGGTGAGTCTTTCGATTTGATTACTCTCTCGGTTTTCGTCGTGTTCACGGAGAATCTAGTAGTTCTCGTGAATATAAAACTCGTGGCTTAGCGAAGTCATCCCGACGATACTCGGCGTGGATACGAATAGAGGCGGAGCTTTCAAGGGACGCTAACGGTTGGATCTCATCCCTTCTTCCAAGTTACACAAGGTAATTTGTAGAGTAATCTCCTTTTCTGCAAAAATTTTATATTACGATTATGTGAACACATTGCATGCTTAGGATATGTGTTAGAATAATTTAGGAAATTATTCATGCTTTTGTTTCCGCTGCATATAATTATGTAACAATTACAATACGTGTCCGCGTCGGCATGCACCCGGTCCTAACAAAAGCAAGCTTCTCGAAGCTAGAATCTTCGATTCGATGATGCAATCAAAGCGTTTGGTTTTATCAAGAATGAAGATGAACCTTGTGTCTATAAGAGCGTTAGTGGGAGCATAGTTATCTTCCTAATCTTATATGTGGATAACATACTCCTCATTGGGAATGATATCCCTTCACTATAGTCTGTGAAGACGTGGCTAGGAAATTGTTTCTCAATGAAAGACTTAGGTGAAGCAGCCTATATCCTAGGCATCAAGATCTATAGAGATAGATCTAAGAGATTGCTTAGCTTAAGTCAGAGTACATATATTGACAAGGTGCTTAATCATTTTGCCATGCAGAATTCCAAGAAGGGATTTCTGCCAATGTCACATGGTGTGAATCTTTCGAAGACTCAAGGTCCCTCTTCTAAGGAGGAGAGAGACCGTATGGATCAGCTCCCTTATGCATCCGCTATAGGGTCTATCATGTACGCCATACTTTGTACTCGTCCAGATGTCTCGTATGCTTTGAGCATGACGAGCAGGTACCAGTCAGATCCAGGTCAAAGTCTCTGGATAGCTGTCAAGAATATTCTTAAGTACATACGAAGGACGAAAGAATATTTCTTGATATTTGGAGGCTCTGAGGAGCTAGCTGTGTAACGACCTGGAAAATTTTCTAAATATTTTCTTTAAAATATTGATCATGTCTAGATAATTTTCCGAGGGACCTAGAGATATTAGTACGAACCTTAGCCTAGAAATCCATGACTTTCTCATTTAAATTGAGGAACTAAGTACTAATGGACCTTATATGGGCTTTCTAGTACCATGCTTATCGGTAGATTTTAGGCAAAAATTTAATATAAATATAAATAGATTTTAATTAGGAATATTAGTAGGATTATGGGTGAGTTTTAGCATGATTTTCCTATTTAAATTGAGAAGTTAAGTACTAATGAGCCTTATATGGGCTCTAAAAATGGATTTTAATTAGGTAGAATTTAATATAAATATAAAAGAATTGTAATTAGGAATTTTAGCATGATTATGGGTGAATTTTAGGGAATTTTCAAAAATAAAGAAAAATAAAATAAAAATAAAATAAAAATAAAGTGCATGCACCAAGGATTGAACCTTGGACCTAGTCTACAAGCATGCATGCTCTAACCAATTCACCTAGCAAGGGAGTGCTAGTAGAGAATGAAGTGGATTTTGGTTAAGGCTTAAAGAAAATGAAGAGTCATCCACCATGACTCTTCACTTGCCTCCTTAAAGTGGTATAAAGAGAGGGCATGGGGGGTTACTTCTCTTCTTCCACTAAGTCCACCCTTCTCCCTCTTCCTTCCTCATCTTAGCCGAAACCTCAAGGAGAGGTTTCCCTTTGGAAAAGCTTCACAAGAGGGTCTCTCTTCCAAGATCCAAGGTTTTTACAAGGTTGCAAAGGCTAGGGGTGGTCAAGAGACAACAAGGTCTTCATCCTCCTCCCCATCTAAGGTCTAAAATCAAGGTAAACCAAGATAAGACCCCCCTCACCTGTGGTGTAATGGTTTTTCTTGATATGGATATGATCTAAGCTTTTTGTTTGAGATCTAAGATGAAAATCCATGAAGAAGGACTTAGGGTTTCGGCCACCTTCAAGTTTTATGGCTAGGATTAGTTTTTAACTTTCAAATGATGGTTCTTAAGTCTTCTTATGATGTAAGTGATGTTAGTAGTGATTCATATGAATTTTTACATGATTAATAGCCCTTATGAATTTCGGCCAAGAACCCTAATCCATGGTTGGACCTTGATCTAACCATTCAACATGTTAATTTTGGTTCCCCTATGACATGATGGATAGAAATTGTGTTTTTAAGAATTTTTCATGAATTTTAGGGACCCCTTTGAGTTTCAGCCAAGAGCAAATTTAGGGTTAATGGATTAGGGTTAACCTTAATTATGGGATCAAATGTTTTCTATGGCAATGTATGTTTGTATAAGATGATATAGGTGATTCATATGAAGTTTTCCATGGACCTAGGTTTTCCT
Source organism: Boesenbergia rotunda (assembly GCA_024364735.1). Classification (NCBI taxonomy): domain Eukaryota; kingdom Viridiplantae; phylum Streptophyta; class Magnoliopsida; order Zingiberales; family Zingiberaceae; genus Boesenbergia; species Boesenbergia rotunda. The sequence continues at coordinate 171,187 of JAGFNQ010000870.1, read as the reverse complement.
TAGGGTTTCGGCCAAGGCCATAACCTAGGGCTAGGGTTGAGTTAAGACCACAAGGATGTTTGTTTATAGGGTACTATGATGTATGTATATGCTTAAGTATGTTGGAAGAATTTTATGCCAATGAAAACCCTAGCCTATGGGTCATGAATTGTATGTTAAGTCACTTGTTATAATGATTCATAAACGTTTAGAGCATGTGCCATGAACCTAAGGAAATGTATCATGTATGAAAGGATCTAGGAATGTTTTTCCATGTACCATGGCCATGCATGTTTTTATGAATTAAGATGCTAATTATGTAGGTATGCCATGAGATATGAATGATATGTATGTATGCCATGATTTATGAATGATATGTATGCAAGTCATGTTATGAATGAAAAATGATGAATGAAGTTAAAGTTCATGCCTTCAAGGCATAATGATGATATGGAATGAAACGATGAATGAAGAAAAGATTCATGCCTATAAGGCATAATGATGATGTTAAGCATTAAGAATGAATGAATATGCTATGAATGTTGTATGAATGAAGAAGCATGTGAAAGTATTTTATTTTTAAGAATGGGCTTGTACCGGACCTGAATAAGGTCCACGGTTCTGGACTACCGATGAAGCTGTCCACGGTTCGGGACTACCGATGAAGCTGTCCTTACGGTTCGGGACAACCGATGAAGCTGTCCTTACCCTAGTAGGTCGAGATTAGCTACCTCGTATTTACTTAGGGATGCGCGCATATGATGAATGAATGTGGTACAAGCCAGGGCCCCAATGAATGTTATGATTATGTTTAAGTATTTAAAAAGTATGATTTTAAACTAAGCATCCTTATGATATATGCATTTGCCCATGCATCCATCCATGTTATGCATTATGTTTATGAAAAGTATGTTTATGCAAGGTATGTTGATGCAAAGTATGATAATGCCAAGTATGTTCATGCTAGATATAATGCCATGATTATATTTATGTTCATGTTAATTATGATGCCATGATTATATTTATGTTCACGTTAATTATGATGCCATGATTATGTTTATGTTCATGATAATTATGATGTCATGATTATGTTTATGTTCATGTTAGTTATGCTGCTATGATTGTGTTTATGTTCATGCTAAGTTATGATGCCATGATTTCATTTATGTTCATGCTAAAGTATGATGCCACAATATCCATGTTCATGCTAAATTCGGATGCCATGATTTTATCTATGTTTATGCTAAAACGATGATGCCATGATTGTGTAAATGTTCATGATAAGAAGTATGCTATGATATGTAGGATTGAAGCATTATGTTCATGTTTATACGATGTATGGATTTTGTGAGTAGGAAAATGGTTTTACTAAGCCTCCATGCTTATAGTTTTATTTTTCTTATACCGCAGATCAAGCATGAAATTACTAAGGGAAGCAGCAGGAGAGGCAAGAATATGTGTGTGTGGTAGTGACATGGCCAAGAATCCCTCTCATTTCACTTATCGCATGTTTTGTGATCTGACAATGTTTACTTTGGTTTTAGGCTCGACTTGTGATAGTTATGCCTAGGAAACAATTTACTATTCGTGAAGTTTATGGATAAACTACTTACTACCTGAAATGCTTATGAATAAGTTATGGAAAGTCGATATCATGATGCTACGCATGCTGGTAAAATGTTACCTGAAATGCTTATGAATAAGTTATGGAAAGTTGATATCATGATGCTAGGTATGCTGATAATATGTTAAATATAATGTCACCATGTCCCTGAATGATAACCCAGATATGTGTATATGATTTAAGTACTAGTTGCATGGTTAAAAGCATGTGTAAAAGAATTTACTATTCCGCTGCATTAAGATGTATTATATGTACATGTATGGTTAGCGTAACGCCGCTTTTTGAGGGAAAAAAAAGCGGGCGTTGCAAGCTGTAAAGGGTTACAGTGACGCAACCTTCCAAGCATACAGGGATGATTTTAGATCGTAGTCAGGGTATGTGTTTTGCCTGAATGGTGGCGTTGTGAGCTGGAAGAGTTCGAAGCAGGACACAGTCACAGATTCTACAACAGAGGCCGAGTATATTGTCGCGTCTGAGGCGGCAAAAGAGGCTGTTTAGATCCGGAAGTTCATTGCAGAGCTTGGTGTGATTCCTAGCATTGTGGACCCGATAGACCTTTATTGTGACAACAATGGGGCTATTGCACAGGCTAAGGAACCTCGGTCACATCAACGGACCAAACATATACTATGGCGCTTCCATCTCATTAGAGAGATCATCGATAGAGGAGATGTGAGGATATGCAGAGTACACACTGATTCTAACATCGTAGATCCTTTGACCAAGACTTTGGCACAAAGGAAGCATGATGGTCATACCAGGTCACTGGGTATTAGATATTATAGTGATTGACACTAGTGCTAGTGGGAGATTGTTAGTAGGAGCCTTAGAGCCAATTATGTGATGATTGACTAGGGACTTTTTGTATCATATTCTATCATTAATAAAGGCATGTTTGGTTATTATACTTACTTTGTATTTGTGCCAAATAACTAAGTATAATAATGCACTTGGGTAGTAGGTTCTTATCTACATTATATCGATTGGTTGAATCGATAGCGAGATAATGTAGAGAACACTACACTAAACCATTCCTAGTCAAGTATTAATATTCAAGGACAATATTAATGTATGGAGACTAGTATGTTGGTCAACTGATGACTTGAGCTCACAAGTCATGGATATGTGATATCAAGTTGACACATGGGTATACATTGGAGAATGTGTACTGAATTGACCCACCATGAGAAAGTTTTATAGATTGTCATATGAGTGTCATAAACTTTCTCATTTGACTATTGGTATGAATAGTCCTTAGACCTGAAGTCACTACGGTTCCCTACATAAGGAGTTATGTACTTTGGTATAGTCAAACGTCACCCGTAACAGGGTGGACTATAAAGGTGATCACAGGGTATGTAATGAATTATGCGGAGGGATGTGAGTGATGTAGATATGATCTATCCCTCCCATATGACAGGAGTGATATCTGTGGGCCCCTTGATCGAGTAGGACTACTAAAACGCATGGTCATGCTCAAATGAGTCAATATGAGATATTGAGCTCATTTGTTTGAGTGAGTCTACTCGGGGATCAAGAATCACAAGATTGACTGAGGATGACACGGTCTATGCCTCACTGGTCAATCTAGATATTGAGGATAGAAAGACAAGGTCATACATTATCATAGTCACGGGGGTTTAGTCGGATCTCGACTTTTCTTGTTACTTGGGTAGCAATGATGCATTGCTAGATGCCGCTCATTGCTTATGTGTCTAAAGTGGTTTAGACACATTGCCAACGTTACGAGAACTTATTGGGTCACACACTAAGGGCACGATGCTTCGGAGATTAATTGATCTTGGTTTGACTAAGATTTTATTCGAATTGGATTAATTGAGTTAGACTCAAGTGAATCCAATTAGATTATGGGATTAAGTCTAATTTGAGTTAGACTCATCTAGATTAGACTCAACCACTTAATTATGGATAATATTCATTAAAGGGTTTAATAAATATTATTTAAGAGGAAGGCTAAGAGACATTCTATAGATGAATAGTATATTAATAGTCTCAAGGAATACCAAGAGGCTTGGTATTCATTGGGTTTTATTAGCATTAAGATGAGAGGAGCTCAAGGGACATAGACCCTTGGTATTCATTAGATGAGTATAAATACCCCCCCCCCTTGTCAATGGCTAGAGGGTGCATCTCTCTTCCTCTTCTTTCTTCCTCCTTGTCCATAACTCCCTAGTGGAGGTTCTTGTGCTTTGTGAATCATTCCAAGTTGCTAGCACAACTAAGGTGGTTCCTCTCCGAGGCGTAGATCGTGTTCGTGTGGATATGTATAGAGGCACGGACACTTGAACGTGTAAGAGATCCGGCGAACCAAAAGGACTAGCGGGATAAGCGAAGGACACGCGACAAAGGTATTCCTATAAGATAGGAATTGTAGATCACTTTGTATGAGTTTTTATTCGCATGGATCGCTCGAGGGATCTTATTTCCGCTGTGATTTTAAATATTTTACCCATAGATCCCTACAACATCATCCAGTCAATAATATGATTTAGTTGCTCTTTCACATTGCACCAGACTTGGCAACTCAATACTACATTGTGTTGGTGCAAAAATCACCAGATCCAACCTGGTTTTGATAATGGAAAAGGGTTTAAAGATAAGTTTATGTGGTGATCTAATGGGTTTATTAAGTGTGCAAGTAATGTCCTAGTTTAGCTAGGCACGAAGTCTTGACTAGCAGGGTACAACACTAAGTCCTGGTCGAGGACTCGACACGAAGTCCTAGCCGAGGGATAGGAACCAAAGACCTAACCGAGGGTTGGGTATGAAGACCTGGTTCAAGGAATTGGACATGATGTCCTGGTCGAGGACTGGGCACGAAGACCTGATCTGGAAGATCAGGCAGAAGACTTAGCCGAGCGAAGACTAAAGATAGAAGTAGAGATGGGTCTCGGAATGGACGTCTCGAGATCCGGGAGTTTCGGAGTCCAAGCAAAAGTCTAACCAGAGGAGCCAGTTGGCAAAAGGTAACTTCTCCAGAGTGGATTAGGTGAGGACACGTTCCCCGAAAGAGAGAACAGTAGGCATCAGTTCGACCTAAGATTTCATTTGAAATCTAAAGTCAGGACCAGACAGCTCTTGCTGTCATTCATTCATGCATTTACTATATTATTATTGTGTTCCTGGACTAACCTTGATTGTAGGCTAAAGAAACCAACTGGCTTCAATCAGGGGTGCCTGAGAGAGCTCAGGCGCCTGTGAGCCAGGAGCCTAAGAGGTCTCAGTGTTGGGTATGTCTTTACGGGTTTCCTTAGCGAATACTCGGTCGATCCGAGAGACCTCTCCATGTCTACGGATTAAAACTAATCCAGATGGGGACCCGTCTCCCATCGACCATCTCGTGCCGTATCGAACGATCCAAATTACAACTTAACCAATTACCAAAATCGGCCTTGTAATTTATTCGATCGTTCGACCTCGAAAAAGGCGACGAGTTGATCGCAGGCTTTTGTGTTTATGGTCGGGGACCAGTTAATAAATTATTCATCATGATTCGGAATCAAAATAATAAATTAACAAACATAAAATAACAAGGCAAACACAACAAGCACATGTATGACATAAGGTTAATTGAAGGAGCATGGAAAGAGTTATACCTTTCCGATTACCTCGCGGTCTTCTACCTTATGTCCCTCCCTTCACGGATGTCGTGTGGGCGACGATCTACCGCAAACCGAGATCACCAAGAGTTCTAAAACAATCCCTTCTTCTAGCTGACCAAAACCCTAGTCTCTAGGGTTTGCGCTGCCGACCACCTTCTCCTCTCCCTTTGCGCCGCCGACCGTCGGAGCCGCCTCCAAGCCTCCGGACCAGCAACCCACCTTAAGAGGAAAGAGAAGAAGAGAATGGAAGAGAGAAACCAATTTCTCTCCCACCCAAAACCGGCCAATCTCCTCCCTTCTTATCAGCTTGCGGCACTGCCACCCCCTCCACTTACGTCGCCCTCCACCGCCCGCCGACCAGCTCTCTCTCACCGCCGATCACCACAAAAGGGAGAGGAGACCCTTCCATTGTCTTTGCAGTCCTTGGCCGAGAGATGGTGATGGGAGGAGGAAGTAGAGAAGAGGAGGTGAGTCCTCTTCCTTGCGCCGGCAACAAGCCCTAGGAGAGAGAGAATAGGATGAAAGGAAAAACCTTGGGTTGTGAATCTCTGATTAAGCCTTGGTTTCTAGATCTCATAGGGTATTTATAGGGATAAGGTAGGGACTAAGAGGAGGAGTTGGATCTTGGCTCACTAATCGATCTAAACCCGATCCATTAATTAAGATCCATTTCACTAAAGGATCTTAATTGAACTTCCTCACCAACCCCCATATTTTCATATGAGCTCCACATATTACGAGTCGTCCATCCCCCCATGTTTAAGATCTCGAATGCTCATTAATTAATTTAAATTACTGATAATTCAAATTTATTAACTTCTGGATCCTTGACTAGTACCACTCAACCTTATCATCGTGCCGGATCAAATCCACCTGCAGGGTTTAACACGATGAACCTTTTGAGCTCACCAAGGGGGCATCATCAACCCGACTAACCAGGACACGTATTCCGTCAATAATCAACAACATATCATATTATTAATATTATCTCCCAACTTACCGGGCCTATTGATCTAACAGAATAGATCTCGCCCATTGGTAAATCAAAGAAATAATAATTAATAATATATGTCCGTTATTATTTCGGGATTAAGGGATCGTACTCCATAATATAAATTGAGGTCCTATCCAATTATCGAGTCAGTACAAATTGGATATCCTTGGGTTTTGGTCCTGCTCAATGTATTCAAAGCACACTAGTGTAATTCTATGGTCAAGACCAACCACACTTAATTACACTACAACTATTCTGATGGGGTGTCCAATTCCATCTCGGTTGTGAGCCTCTTATTTATACTAAGCAAGGAACCGATAACATGATCTTCCATGTGACATGTCACACCATGTTATCTACAACGCAAAGTAATTGGACTTCGTGCAAGTACTAATGTAAACAAGCACCTAGTGTAGTTGTGATTCTCTTTTCATAATAAAGATGTTCATATAAAGAAATTCATCTTTTAGTATACACATCTTACAACTCCCACTTATATTTAAAGACATTGCTACTCTCTCACTGCCATACATCTGACTCCCATATCCTCCACATGTCTATCAAAAGCTCTAGCTGGAAGAGCCTTAGTGAAAGGATCTGCCAGGTTGTCCTCTGATGCAATCTTGGCGACAACCACTTCTCCTCACTTTACAATTTCTCGTATCAGGTGGTACTTGCGCTCTATGTGTTTACTCGCCTTATGGGCTCGTGGTTCCTTCGATTTTGCAACTGCACCGCTGTTATCACAAAAGATTGTGATAGATCTGGGCAAACCAAGAATCATATCCAAGTCCATGATAAAGTTTCTGAGCCATACAGCTTCCTTGGCCACCTCTGAAGTTGCCACATATTCAGCTTCCATGGTGGAGTCCGCCACGCATTTCTTCTTGACACTCCTCCAAACAATGGCTCCACCTCCTAAAGTAAACACAAACCCCGAGATAGACTTACTCTTGTCCCTATCTGACTGGAAATCTGAGTCCATATAACCCACAGGGACTAATTGGTCTGCCCGGTAAACCAGCATATAATCTATAGTCCGTCTCAGGTATTTCAATATATGCTTTACCGCAATCCAATGTCCCTGTCCAGGGTTACTCTGATATCTGCTAACCATGTCCCCGACAAAACAGATATCAGGTCTCGTGCACAACATAGCATACATGAGGCTTCCTACTGCCGAAGCATTAGGAACCGCCTTCATTTCCTCTATCTCCTTTGATGTTTTCGGACACATCTCCTTAGATAGAAGAACTCCATGCCTGAAGGGTAGGAAACCCTTCTTGGAGTTTTCCATGCTAAAACGAGACAAGACAGTGTCAACATACGAAGCTTGGGATAAGCACAACATCCTTTTCTGGCAATCCCTTATGACTTTGATCCCAAGGATGTGTCCTGCTTCTCCTAAGTCCTTCATATCAAACTGCTTTGATAGCCAAACCCTTACGTCTGATAACACTTTAACATTGTTGCCAATTAACAAAATGTCATCTATGTAAAGTACAAGAAATACCACGACATTTCCGTCACATCTTTTGTATACACACGACTCATCCGGACTTTGAGTAAATCCATATGACTGAATTACTTCATCAAAGCGGTTGTTCCAAGATCATGAAGCTTGTTTCAATCAATAAATGGACCGATTCAGCTTGCACACTAGATGCTCTTTGCCCTTCACAATGAACCCTTCTGGTTGTTGCATGTAGATGGTCTCCTCAAGACTTCCATTAAGGAAAGTCGTCTTGACGTCCATCTGTCATACCTCATAATCCATATGAGCTGCAATAGATAGGAGAATCTGGATTGACTTAAGCATGACTACTGGCGAAAAGGTCTCCTCATAATCGATACCCTCTTTCTCAGTGTACCCTTTCGCAACAAGCCTTGCTTTGAAGGTCTCAACCTTCCCGTCTGATCCTCTCGTTCTCTTGTAGATCCACTTGCATCCAATGACTTTTACACCATTGGGTGGCTTTACTAACTCCCAGACCTTATTAGAATCCATAGATTCTATTTCTGAGTTCATTGCTCTTTGCCAATAATCTGCATCCTTATCTTGGAGGGCCTCGTCATAGGTCCAGAGATCCGATTCATGTTTACCATAGACCAAGTCCGAAGACTCTCCCAAAAACATGAACCTTTCAGGCTGTCTCACAACCCTCACACTGCGACGAGGAACTACCTGTGTATCCTCAGTGACACGTGGTGTAGTGACTTGTGGTGTGTCCTCTTGTACAATTGGTCCTAAGGTCGGAACCTCCCCTCTTAACTCTTCAAACACTAATCTACTCTTTGGCTTATGGTTCATCACATAGTCTTCCTCTAAGAATATGGCATTCGTGCTGACGATTACCTTCTGATCCTTAGGACTATAGAACAGACCACCCTTCATTCCTCTGGGATAGCCTACGAACAGACGTACCTCCATACGAGATTCCAACTTATCATTATCTCCCTTCAGCACATGTGCTGGACTACCTCAAATCCGAACATGTCTTAGACTGGGCTTGCGCCCAGTCCACAGTTCTGTGGGAGTATGAGGGACTGATTTAGATGGAACCAAGTTTAGTATGTACGCTGTCGTTTCCAGAGCGTATCCCCAGAATGAATCAGGTAAGTCTGAATAGCTCATCATTGACCTAACCATTCCCATAAGAGTCCTATTCCTTCTTTCTACCACTCCGTTCTATTGGGGTGTACCGGGTGCAGTTAGCTGAGACTGAATCCCAGCTTCTGATAGGTAGTTCCTAAACTCTCCAAAGAGGTATTCACCACCACGATCTGATCACAGTGTCTTGATAATTTTACCTTGATGTTTCTCTATATCAGCCTTGAATTCTTTGAACTTTTCAAAGCATTTAGACTTGCAGTGCATCAGGTAAATGTATCCATACCTTGAATAATCGTCAATGAAAGTGACGAAATATTCAAAGCCACCTCTAGCCTGGATTGACGTAGGACCACACAAATTAGAATGAATCAGTTCTAGCACATCTTTGGCCCTATACCCCTTAGCCTTGAAAGGCCTCTTGGTCATCTTACCTTCCAAACAAGACTCACAGGTCGAGAGATCCTCCACCACCAATGAACCCAGGGGCCCATCGGCTATCAACCTCTGAATCCTACTATGGTTAATATGACCAAGACTAATGTGCCAAAGGTATGTCTGATTCATTTTAGAAGGTTCCTTTCTCTTATGCAAGTTAGATGATGAGCTATTTATTTCAGATTGCATCGTGGGAGTTATTGGTTCTAGAGTATACAGATTGTCGACCATTGTACCCAAACAGATAATCTCTCTATTTCTTTTAATAACAACTTTATTATTAAAAGCAACAGAATATCCTGTTGGTGCAGACATCACCCAAGTCAAACCTGTGTTTTGATAAATGGCAAAGGGTTCAAAAGTTAAGTCTTATTTGTTTTCTAACATGTTACTCAAGTGTGCCGGAAAAACCCTAGCGAAGGACTGCTAGGCACCTGGCAAAGGAATGCCAGGAGACAAAGCCCTAGCGAAGGACTGCTAGGCAACTAGCGAAGGGCTGCTAGTCACCAAGTCCTAGTGAAGGACTACTAGGCAACTAGCGAAGGGTTGCTAGTCACCAAGTCCTAGTGAAAAACTACTAGGCAACTAGCGAAGGGCTGCTAGTCACCAAGTCCTAGTGAAGGACTACTAGGCAACTAGCGAAGGGTTGCTAGTCATCAAGACCTAGCGAAGGAATGCTAGGCACCAGGCGAAGGACAGCTTGGTACTGAAGTCCTGACGAATGACTGCTGGGCAAAAGTCCAACCAGAGGAGCCGGTTGGCAACAGGTAAACTCTCCTGAGAGGAGTAGGTGAGGACGCGTTCTCCGTTGAGGGAACAGTAGGCGTCGGTTCGACCTAGGGTTCCATTTTGGAAACCCAAAGTCAGAACCAAGACAGCTAAGGCTGTATAAAACTAACAACTTACTGCTTTATGTTGTTTTCGGACTAACCCTGGATGCAGGACCAAAGGAACGAGTGTTTGCAGCTCAGAGAGCCTCAAAGGAGTGAGGCAGCAGTTGAGTAGGGCGCCCTGAGTGTCCCGGGCGCCCCCAAGGTGAACACAAAACAAATGAAGCAAAAGGAGCTTCGGCTGAATACTGGCCGGGGCGCCCTCAGTAGCCAGGGCGCCCCCAGCACCCAGGGTGCCCCGAACGCCCAGGGCGCCCCCAGCCACCAGGGCGCCCCGCGCTTGAAGCCAGCGAAGAAGATAATATTATCCAGCCGAGACTTCCGCAGAACAGGTCAGCCAGGGCGCCCTCGGCTTCCCGGGCGCCCCCGTCAAGGCATTATCCCGAATTTGAAGGGATAACTCGCTGACCGCGAGAAGGGGGGATCACAGGCCACGTGGAGGGCGCCCCCGTGCTCCCAGGCACCCTCAGAACCCTATAAAAGGCCCTCGACCCCTCAAGCCTGAAGACAACTTCTTCCAACGCTGTTACGTTCTTCTGCTCCTGCGCTTCGCTCCAGAAACCTTCCAACTCTACACGAAAGCGCCAACGACGTCCCTCTGCTCCGAGAAACATCTCATATCGAATGTCGGTAACGAAGAACTGATTTCTTTCATTTCTGTTATACTATTACTGTACTATAACTGTAAACTTTTGTAAGAATCTTTGCGCGATTATAGAATTGCCCTTAGTAAACGGTCAACGACCGTGGGCCTTGGAGTAGAAGTCGACCCAAGCTCCGAACCAAGTAAAATCATCTGTGTTTGCGTTTGTGTTTTCCGCTGCGTACTTGCTCTAACTCTCTTCCAAAAATTTTTAACGATATTCACCCTCCCTCTATCGCTTCTCTCGATCCAACAAGTGGTATCAGAGCGGGGAAGCTCAAATTTGGTGCAACCACCAATTTGAGATTTTTTTCGAATTTTTACGTTTTCTTATTTTTTTTGAAATTTCTCTCGTAAGTCGAGGTTGGTGCAACACCCCTCGACAAATATTTTCTTCTTTATCCCGCACTACTAATCCAAGACCAAGTCTTGGGATCTCTTCTTTTTTCTTAAAGTCTCAGATAAATGGCCATGCAAAAGGGATTCAGCACTGCAAGACCACCTCTCTTCAGTGGGGAAGATTTTTCCTACTGGAAGAGCAGAATGGAGGTCCACCTGAAAACTCAGGTGGACATGTGGATAATCATCCAGTCCGGACTGGAGATTCCCAAGAACGCTGAAGGAGTACCTCAGACCTACTCAGAATGGGACACTGCTATGAAGAGCAAAATAGAAGCCGATGCAAAGGCAACTCAAACCCTACAATGCGGTTTAACAAAAGAGGAACTGAACCGGGTGGGCCCTTTCAACAGTGCCAAGGAGCTGTGGGGGAAACTAATCGAGCTGCATGAAGGAACATCAGACACTAGGATTAGCAAGAGAGATCTTCTCCTAAACAAGCTGTATACCATCAAAATGACCGACAACGAAACGGCAGCGCAGCTTCACGCCCGAATCCAAGAGCTAATGAACGATTTACACACTATTGGCCACAAGGTCGAAAACCGTGACTTAATAAGGTACGCACTAAATGCTTTCCCAAGAAATACTTTGTGGGCATCTATGGTAGATGCATACAAAGTTTTAAGGGATCTTTAAAAATAAAGTTAGATGAACTTTTTTCTGAACTAGAATTACACGAACAGACTAACTGCAATATGGCCGAGAAAAGTATTGCCTTTGTTGCAGGAAAAACTGGAAGAACAACAAAGAAGAAGCCTCAACCTGAACCCGAGTCTAACTCAGACTCAGACTCAGAAGACGAAGAAGGAGATAGACCTGAGCTGGTCCGACTGGCCTGAAGCTACTATAAAAAATTGAAGAACCAAACCAACAGACGGAGAACAAGCCGAAGAAAGGACGAACCAACTGAACCCGCAAATGACAAAAACAAGCCCAACGTGACCTACTACGAGTGCAAGAAGAAGGGTCACTACAAGACGGAGTGTCCGAACCTAAAGGAGACCAAGAAGACAAGAAGAAAGAAAGCACTCCAAGCAACCTGGGACGAATCTTCCTCAGAGGAAGAAGAAGAGGCACCCCAGTCAAACCTACTAGCCCTGACCGCCTCACAAGAAGTCGAGACTGAGTCAGAATCAGAACAGGACGACGGCAGACTGACCTTTTCAGAGGACAGAGAAATCAAGGTATGTGGTTTCAATAGAAGTCAATTAAACGAACTAATTTCGTATCTTTCTCGAGATTTGGCGAAAGCTAAACTCCGAGTCGAATCCCTCCGACAGGAAGTAAAACTCCTGAAAGAGGGGGCTGACTCTAGACCCTTAACTGAGAAAGTTCATGAAGGAACCCCTACTCAAGTTGAAAAACATGAGAAAGAGAACTCCTTCCTGAAAACTCAAGTTAAGGATCTTAGAGCTGTCTTAGAACGATTCACTTCTGGTTCCAAGGGTCTTGACATGATTCTTGGAAAACAGAAGTCCGTTTTAAATCGATCCGGACTAGGCTATAGAACCAAATCTAGGCAAAGATCCTATTATGCTGTACTGAACCAATCCAGACCTAAAGTTAAGGCATGGGTACCTAAACTGTGCCTGAACAAACAAACTGGAACAAATCAGTATTGGATCCCCAAGGACAAGATTCACATCTTGCCAAACCATTATCGTGGCTTTAGTCCAGGGGGAGCCAAATTAAAAACCATATTTATTGTTAGATAAAACCCAACTTTCTTTGTCTTTAAATTGCCTGTTTGCTTGTTTATTTAATTTCTGTAATTTGCCATGTTTAGATTTAGGAGTGGTTAGTTTAAGGACTGAACCAACTTAACAGAAATTTGACAACATAGTATTGGGTGGCGGTGAGATGATAGTACGTTAGGGAAACCAATTCTAATAAGGTCAAGTATTCTTTACATGGTCTCTTTAGACTGGTGAAACTAGCCGAAGCTACCGATCCAAAACCCAAACTAGTTAGACCAGAATTTTTCAAAGATTAATTTTGAAAATGAAACTTCACTGAAAGGCTTTGTCAAGGAAAGGGTTGATGATCCAATAAGGCTACGGCCAAAGAAGGCCTAGTGCCTCGCCAAGACCTGGAAGCCAATCTGTGAAATTCAAATTCAAATTATTCTTTGTCAAATTCGAATCTAACACAAACTTTCAGTTAATAATAGATTCAAACATTTTTTTAAAATTAAAAATAAATTGATTGTTTTCAAAATTAAGCTAAGTTTTTCAAAACGAATCATAAATTTTTTCAAATTAATTTTCTTTGCAAAACCTGTCTCACAAAACCTATAAGGCTAACGTAATTGATAACCCTAGACTAGGTGGGACGGCAAACTTAATGAAAATTCATTTAATAACTACATTTTTTTTTAAACATTTAGTTTAGAACGGCACTAACTTAACGCTAGGCAAACCATGGCTAAAACAGTCAAATCAGGTCAAACCTGGTCAAGCAAGTCAAATCTGGTCAAACACAGTCTTTTAGGGTCAAAAACAGTCGTTTAGGGCGCCCAAACCCTTGCGGGCGCCCCGAGGCTGGTCAAATGCAGCTTTCTGCCACTGCATGCTGACCAGGGCGCCCGGGTGCTCCCGGGCGACCCCGTATAGTCCTTCAACGACAGAAAGCTGCCAAAAGGCAGCCACAGCCCTGGCCAGGGTGCTCTCGCCAAGCGGGGCGCCCACGCCATCTAGGGCTCCCTCACACTACAGGGCGCCCGAAACTGCCCTATAAAAGGGGCTCCATACCCCCTTCTTCTCCTCACACTAAAACTTCTACTTTTCTTCAACTCTCTACCCTCCAAGAGATCTTGCAACCCTCTCAGCTCTCATCTTCAACAATGCCTCCCCGAGCAGCCCGGTATAATTTTTTAATTAAGTTAATTTTCTTTAATGCAATTCCTTCATACTTTCTTTAAATGCATATTCCTTCTCTTAGAAGACGCCGACCAAACCAGGCAGAACCCGGTACCCAACCTAGTCCTGATCATAGGTTTCCAAATTTAGAACTATGTAATAAGTTCGCTCGTATGACCTATAAACCTATCAAGACGAGCTACTTGAATAGATAATTTTTCACCCAATCCTGTCCCTTAGCAATAAACGTTATAAACTTTTACCAACTTGACAATCTCGTATTCTACACCCATCCAATCAACACGTCCTTATGTGCAGAATTTTACAACAACATAATTAGACAGGATGTCTCATGTTCGTCACCACTGTCCAAGGAATCCCCTTAACAATCACACCTACACTACTCAACCGATTTCTAGGACTACGATTCTCGCAGTCCACCTTCTCTTGTTACCCTCCTAGGGAGCCTCCCTTTGATGCTCCCTACTCTCACATTACCTTAGATACGTTACACTCTTACTTCTTTAGGCAACCCCTGACCAGACGATTTCAGTCTGTCGACCTACAGGTTCAGGACTACGCTCTATATAGAGTTATAGTCCGATGTATTCTGCCCTTATCTACTAGAGACATCGCTACTATGCGACCATTCCACACCTTCCTCCTATATGCCTTGATTCATCAGCTAGACATCGACATAGGACTTCAGATGTTTCACGCTATCCTACATGCGTCCAGTGTTACCACGCAAGGGCGGGTACGCACTCCCTACTGCCACATTATCACATCCATTTTACATCACCACGGTCGGAACATCACCGAGGGAGAGATGGCCGCCTTGACTGATTACGACGAGATAGATATAGAAACTTCTCCTTAGCCGGTATAGAGGTTTCCGGTACCGGGGTCTTGTCCTGGAGACGTCAGAGAGCAGCCCCCCAGATCGACTCAGACGAGGAGGTTGAAGTCGATGTCGTCGATTTGGCAGCAGAGGCTCAAGCACACATAGACAAGCCCCCTCCACCGACGCTCTACGAGAGAGTGACACGGCTGGAGACACAGGTCTAGAGCCTCCGAGAGGAAGTGGAGGCAAACCATGCTGAGCAGATAGAGACAAATAGGGGCTATTACACTAACTATATGAGTGCACTTAGAGCTGAGAGGGAGACCAGAGACGCACAGTATCAGGAGATGATGGCGATGTTTCAGTCCTGGTAGCCAAGCTCTTTTGATCATCCTGGTCCCTCATCATAGATTGTATCAGTGACTATTTTGACTGGCCCTACTCAGTAAGGTTGACTGCTGTTTGACTTGTGTGACTATGCTGGTTCTCTCCGTTGACCAGCTAACTTATTTGACTTGTTTGACTTGTATGAATTGGTTGACTACTCTGTCTTTCTTGATTATTTGATAGGCAGTTAGGATTGTGCTTAGTAGAATAGGTTCAACCTAACTTTTCATTTTCTTACCACTTAACTCATTTCAAAATCAGTCTTTAAAGTTATTTTAAAATGCTTTCAAAATCAGCTTTTACTTAATTTTGAAAAGTTTTAAAAATAAATTTTTCGATTTAGCTTTATTCTAAAAACTACCCCCTTCAAAACTAGGGCTTTTTCGCAAATGGACATAGCCTAGGCCCTAACCCTAGAACTGCATGCACCTATAGATTTAGCAGCCAACATCTCACAAGCACCTTAGGGTACTTTTGATTGATAACCTAGAATGGGTTGAGATGCTTAGGTCTTTGCCTTAATTCAAGATGCTTTAAGTCAGTGCATCTGCAGTAATTGGGGCACTTAATACAATTTACATAGTAATCAAGTTAAGTGTCAAGTTTAGAAAATCTAACTTGAACAGAACACTTAACTTGACTAACTCTAGCGAAAACTACTGTTTATAACAGTTAGTAAGTAGCTAATTGGGTTAGACAGGACCCTAAACGAGAAATTAAAACTGATATGATTGAGTTCATATCTTGAATTGGTTCAGTACAAGTGTAACGCCCGAAAATTCTCGAAACTAATTTTAGAAATATCTTAGAATTTATTCCGAATTTATGGATATTTTTATAGAATTTTTCCATAAACGAAAATGGCAAAAAGGGATAAAAAGGAAAAAACACGTAAGTGGGAATTGATACCTTCACCTATGATATGAGAGGAGGAGGGGCGGACCAAGTGGGATAGTTTGCTTTTGTTGAAATAGATTAGCGGAAACAATAGATAAGGTAGAATTAGTTAAATTTTTCCATAAGTATAAAAGGGAAACTTAGGGTTTTTTTATTCATTCTTTCCCTCACATCCTCTCACCGCCGACTCCCTCTCTCCCTCTCGCGATTTTTTTCTTCCTCTCGCCCTCTCTCTCGCCCAAGACAAAGGAGAAGCCAAGGGAAGGTCTCAAGAGGCCCTATTCTCTACGAGAATTCTCGTAGACGCGAGGAGAACACCAAGGAGCAAGAAGAACGTCGAAATTCGACGTTCCCTCGGGAATTTCAGATTTTATTCGTAAGGAAAACCTAGCGCAGGATGTAAGTACCCCTCACCTGCAGTATAAGTAGTTTCGGTCGATTTTCCGTATGCTTTATCTCCTTATATGTATGTTCTACGATTAGAAATCGTAAATTATGAACAAGCACACACATTAGGTGTTTGTTAAAATATTCAGTTCAGTTAATGCTATAGAAAGCATTAAAGAATAGAAATTCTTGCTCCAGTTTATGATTGGGACCAAGGTCCAACGGGATGGGCTCCTAGTTGCCCCTAGGTTTAGATAACCTAGTAAAAGCAAGAATCAGAAAAGGAAAGAAAAGTATAAAAGACTATTTTATTTTCAGTTGGCATTGTACCGGACTTCGGTCCAGGGATAGGCTCCAAGTTGCCTCTAGGTTTAGATAACCTAGTATGGGATGGGCTCCTAGTTGCCCCTAGGTTCAGATAACCTAGTAGAACCCTAATGGATTCGGGATTTGCTACCTCGGATTTATTAGGGATGCGCGCACAGTTGGTACATTGCCGGGCCCACAGCAGTTGATTATTATTTTCACCTACTATATGTATTTAGTTTTCAGAAATTCATATTAGCATGTGGGGAATTTAATAATTAGTTTTATGTTAGTTAGTTTCAGTTTCAGTTCAGATATGTATGTCATGCTACAGCTTACTTTTCAGTTTTAGTTCAGTATGTGTCATGTCTCAGTTATATGCCATGACATTCTATGATATGTATTTTAGCATGAGTCTAGCATGATTTCTTATGGATATGAGCATGTATGTGCATAACATGTTTTCTAAAAGCATAATTCGAGTTTTCATAGTTTTGTGAGGCTAGATGGTACTTACTAAGCTTTATGCTTATTAGTTTGCATTTCCTTATACTGCAGATACAGGTAAAGGAAAGCACTAGTAGCGGAGGCGGCGGGCTTGATGCAAAGTGTGTGTGATGGTGGAGTTGGAATAAAAGTCTTCGGAACTTGCAAAGCATAGAAATAGTCTTTATTATGCTTCTTTAGTTATTCCGCAATATATTATGTGAACCATATATGAATTTAATTAGACTTGTATTCGTGGTGCCTAGTATGCTTGAAGTAGTTTACTTACCTAACTTAATATTGGTTTTGTGAATGCTTGAATGTCATGAGTCATTTACTTGTGATAGGGTAATTTAGACCCATGTTTACGCTTTAGGAGTAAGAACTTGATACATTTGATCTACATGCTAAATACTTAAGATATGCTTGTTCTAAGATTAATGCACCATATGGAATGACATGTAGTAGCTAAGGATGCCTTTAGATAGGGATAATGAATAGTTTCAATAAGAAGTTGATACCAACTTGGCACATTCATGTTTATGCTTCTACATGTCGCTTTTATGATTTCTAAGTTGTTATACATGCTAGAAACCCTCCAAAAACATGTAATAAATGCCTTAGAATAGTTGTGGAACTTTATTTATATCATTATGTTTGTTAGATATGATTTTGGTACATTGTGGCTCAAGTTTGATACATTCTAGAAATCTGAAAACTGAAATTTCAGAACTACCAGTCAACTGGTAAAATACCAGTCGACTGGTATCGGGCACAGAAACATTCTGTGGCCCGACCAGTCGACTGGCATATAACAGTCGACTGGTACTATGTAAAACAAAACTGGTGTAGAGCAGCTGGTTAGTGCTTTAGCCATGCATCGCAGAGGTTGGGGGATCGAATCCTGCCAAGATAATAAAATAAAAGTTTTGCTTTATTTTGGGCTAGTTAGTATTTTCAACATGTTTATGAATTGTTAGTTCAGTAAATAGTAAAATAAGAATTTTCGAAATTCTCCCGGTTGGTTTAGCATTATTAGAAATCATTAATTAGTCAGTTAGTTAGTAGCGATCCGCCTTACAGCTTAGTACCAGAAGGCGGGTCGTTACAGAGTGGTATCAGAGCAAGTTCCATCTTTCCTCCCGACACACATCAGCATCAGACCTGCAGCTTCCAAGTAAGAGTATCTCTCACATTACCATATTTTCTTGCTTTCAGATTTATAGTATTTTCAGGTTATTCATGCTATCTGTGTCCTAGTCAGTTCTTGTTTACAGTTAACGGAAGCATGTTTAATACTTTAGTTTATATCTGATAGCATGTTTTTAGAATTAGAATATGAACTGTATGTCCTCTGTTATTTAGATAATGACTAGAGGACGCCCAACTAGAAGGGCACCAGCTACTAAGCCTCAATAGGAGGCAACTGACATAGTGACTCCACCTAATCTCGTGGAGATAGTGGCTCAGCTCCAGAGACAGATAGCTGAGCAGCAGTAGGAGATAGCCACTTTAAGGGCTAATCAGCAGACCACACCTACTGCTACGCCAGGACAAATGTGGAAACCCCAATAGTGACAGAGGTTCCACCTAGAGCACCAATCCCACCAATAGCACCAGAAGCCCCAGCAGTAGGGGCTAGAAGAGAAGCATATCTAGTTCAGTGGCAGAAACTCAAACTAGAGAACTTTTCAGGCATTAGTGAACCATGGGATGCACAAGCCTAGTTCAAAACCTTGGAGAGTACCATGGAGCTTCTGGACTGGCCAGAACATGAGAAAGTCAAGTGTGCCTCCTTCTGCCTAGTAGGAGATGCTAGAATGTGGTGGGAAAGGGTGAAGGCCAAGCGAGACATAAATCAGATGACGTGGGCCAACATCGAAGCTGAGTTCTTCAAAGAATTCTTTCATATGCGGGTTACTAACCGGCATTATGATGAATTCACTGAATTTCGTCAAGGTAACCTATCAGTAGAGGAAGCCGTGAAGAGATTCAACAGACTGGCTCGCCTGTGCCCTGAACTGGTCAGCACTAAACGAGAGCGAGTCAGGTCAATGCTCAAGATGCTAAGGCCAGAAATAGCATTAAATGTGGCCAGCGGCGTCCATAGGCCGCAAACCTTAGAAGAACTAGTTAGCAGTGCTCTGATCACCGAGCACTACCTGAACAGCATGCAACAGCAGAAGTCAGTCATGATAGAATGTAAAGGCCAAGGCAGTTCAGGAACTCAGAAACCCCAGGGCGTTCGCAGAGAAGTTAACTATACCTCCAGATGTACTCAGTGGCCAGTTCTTAACCACCCTACCTTCAGGAGAGATTATGGCATCCACGCACTGGCTCCGTGCAGTGCCAATCAGTATAGCGGGCAGAGAGCTTTAGGGTGATCTGATAGTGCTAGATATGACTGATTATGATGTCATTTTTAGAATGGACTGCCTAATCAAGTACGGTGCCTCCATAGAATGTCGTAAAAGGAAAGTCATATTCCAACCTGAAGAAGGAAAGCAGTTTGAATACATCGGAGAACCCAAGAGAAAGGCCAAGAAATTTCTCTCAGCTCTAAAAGCACAGAAATTGCTAGATTCAGGATGTACCGGATTTCTAGTACATGTAGTCAATATCGAACAAGAGAAGGACCAAAAGCTAGAAGAGGTCCCAGTGGTATGTGATTACCCAGCAGTCTTCCCTGACGAGTTACCAGGCTTAGCGCCAGACAGGGAGATAGAGTTTGAGATAGATCTCATTCCAGGTAACAATCCTATTTCAAAAGCACCATATCGTATGGCTCCAGCAGAATTAAGAGAACTTCAGGAGCAACTACAGGAGCTGCTCGACAAGGGCTTCATACGCCCTAGTCATTCACCTTGGGGAGCTCCCGTATTGTTCGTGAAGAAGAAAGACAGGTCCATGCGCTTGTGTATAGATTACCGGGCGTTGAATAAAGTCACCATCAAGAACAAGTATCCCTTGCCAAGAATTGATGACTTGTTCGATCAGCTAAAGGGAGCAGCAGTGTTCTCAAAATAGACTTGAGATCGGGTTATCACCAGGTGAAAGTTAAAGAAGGTGACATCCCCAAGACAGCTTTCAGAACAAGATACGGACACTATGAGTTTGTAGTTATGCCTTTTGGCGTAACGAACGCTCTAGCAACTTTTATGGACCTTATGAACAGAGTGTTCCGAGAATATTTAGATAAGTTTGTTATTGTCTTCATCGATGACATTCTGATATATTCCAGGACTCAGAAGGAATACGCAGAACACCTGAAAATAGTATTAGAGATTCTTCAACGGAGCCAACTCTATACGAAATTCTCCAAGTGTGAGTTTTGGCTCGATCAGGTGTCTTTTCTGGGTCACATCATCTCCAAGGATGGTGTGATGGTAGACCCCAGCAAAATAGAAGTAGTAAGTAACTGGATCAGACCGAAGAATGCCAGTGAGATCAGAAGTTTTCTGGGTCTAGCCGGTTACTACAGGAAGTTCGTAGAGAATTTCTCCAGAATAGCCTCCCCACTGACAGCTCTTACCAGAAAGAACAGAAAGTTTCAGTGGACAGAGGACTGCGAGAACAGTTTTACAGAATTAAAGAGAAGATTGACTAGTGCTCCCATCCTGACTCTTCCAGAGACCACTGACAGCTTTGGCATATGTAGCGATGCGTCTAAATTAGCACTTGGAGCAGTGCTGATGCAGAATGGCAAGGTTATTGCCTATGCCTCTAAACAACTCAAGGATTATGAGAAGAATTACCCTACCCATGACCTTGAGCTAGCTGCAGTAGTGTTCGCTCTCAAGATTTGGAGGCATTACTTATACGGAGCTCAGTGTAGGATTTTCACAGATCATCAGAGTCTAAAGTATTTCTTTACTCAGAAGGATCTGAACATGAGACAACGCAGGTGGCTTGAGCTAGTCAAGGATTATGACATTGACATCCTCTACCATCCAGGTAAAGCTAATAAGGTGGCAGATGCACTTAGCAGAAAATCTAGTGCCACCCTACTAGCTTTGTCCACGATGTCACAGCCCCTTCGGAAAGAGTTATCAGAGTTCGGACTGGAAATTTTAGTTGGGCAGCTCTCCACTTTGACATTAGTGTCAACCCTGCTTGAAGACATCCAGACAGCACAGGATCAAGATTCTGACCTTCAGAAAATCAAGCAGGGGATAGCAGAATCAGAAAATGAGGAGTTTCGCCTATCAGATAGTGGGACACTGTACTGCGGTGACCGCTTATGTGTTCCGAACCAGGAAGAGCTCCGAAGGAAGATCCTAGAGGAAGCACATGGATCTCCTTATGCGATGCATCCTGGTTCCACCAAAATGTACCAAGACCTCAGGGGACGTTTTTGGTGGCCTGGGATGAAGAGAGACATCGCCAGATATGTCAGTACCTGTCTGACATGCCAAAGAGTTAAGGCAGAACATCAGAGACCAGGAGGAGTTCTGCAGCCTATCCAGATTCCAGAATAGAAATGGGAAGATATTTCCATGGATTTTATAGTGGGACTACCCAGAACAACGAATGGATATGATGCAATCTGGGTAATAGTTGACAGATTGACTAAGTCTGCCCACTTCCTAGCTATCAGGATCTCCTATTCCATGGAACAGCTAGCTCAGTTATACCTCAAGGAGATCGTCAGACTACATGGAGTCCCTAGGACTATCATTTCAGATAGGGACAGTAGGTTCACTTCGCACTTCTGGGAGTGCGTACAGACAGCACTAGGCACCAAACTGAAGTTTAGCACAGCTTTCCATCCTCAGACAGATGGTCAGACAGAGAGAGTTAATCAAGTACTAGAAGATATGCTCAGAGCTTGTGCTCTAGATTTCAAGGGCAGTTGGTGCAGATACCTGTGCTTAGCAGAATTCGCCTACAACAATAGTTATCAGGCCACTATCGGCATGACACCCTATGAGGCTTTATATGGGCGGAGGTGTAGATCTCCTATCTGTTGGTACGAGGGTGGTGAGAGGCAAGAGTTAGGCCTACAGACAGATCTTATAGATGACACCACCGTAGCCATACAGCAGATCCGCCAGAAAATAGAAACAGCTCAAAGCCGCCAGAAGAGCTATGCTGATACACGGCGCAGACCATTAGAGTTTGAAGTTGGGGATTCAGTGTTCCTCAGAGTGGCTCCCATGAAGGGAGTAATGCGTTTTGGGAAGAAGGGCAAGCTAAGTCCCAGATATGTAGGACCATACCCCATCACTAGAAGAGTTGGCAAAGTGGCTTATGAGTTAGAGCTACCTCAGGAGATGTCAGCTATCCATAATGTATTTCATGTTTCCATGCTGAAGAAGCATATCCCAGATGCCACCCAGGTGATAGAGCCACAGACGGTACAAATTCGCGAAGATCTCAGTTATGATAGTCGGTCCATTCAGATAATAGACCGAGCAGTTAAGAAATTGCGAAACAAGGAGGTACCATTAGTGAAAGTCATATGGCAAAATCACAGAGTAGAAGAGGCAACATGGGAACCAGAGGACAGCATGAGGCAGAAATACCCAGAGTTGTTTTAAGTTCGAGGACGAACTTTTTATAAGGTATGGGGGATTGTAACGCCCGAAAATTCTCGAAACTAATTTTAGAAATATCTTAGAATTTATTCCGAATTTATGGATATTTTTATAGAATTTTTCCATAAACGAAAATGGCAAAAAGGGATAAAAAGGAAAAAACACGTAAGTGGGAATTGATACCTTCACCTACGCTATGAGAGGAGGAGGGGCGGACCAAGTGGGATAGTTTGCTTTTGTTGAAAAAAATTAGCGGAAACAATAGATAAGGTAGAATTAGTTAAATTTTTCCATAAGTATAAAAGGGAAACTTAGGGTTTTTTTATTCATTCTTTCCCTCACATCCTCTCACCGCCGACTCCCTCTCTCCCTCTCGCGATTTTTTTCTTCCTCTCGCCCTCTCTCTCGCCCAAGACAAAGGAGAAGCCAAGGGAAGGTCTCAAGAGGCCCTATTCTCTACGAGAATTCTCGTAGACGCGAGGAGAACGCCAAGGAGCAAGAAGAACGTCGAAATTCGACGTTCCCTCGGGAATTTCAGATTTTATTCGTAAGGAAAACCTAGCGTAGGATGTAAGTACCCCTCACCTGCAGTATAAGTAGTTTCGGTCGATTTTCCGTATGCTTTATCTCCTTATATGTATGTTCTACGATTAGAAATCATAAATTATGAACAAGCACACACATTAGGTGTTTGTTAAAATGTTCAGTTCAGTTAATGCTATAGAATGCATTAAAGAATAGAAATTCTTGCTCCAGTTTATGATTGGGACCAAGGTCCAACGGGATAGGCTCCTAGTTGCCCCTAGGTTTAGATAACCTAGTAAAAGCAAGAATCAGAAAAGGAAAGAAAAGTATAAAAGACTATTTTATTTTCAGTTGGCATTGTACCGGACTTCGGTCCAGGGATAGGCTCCAAGTTGCCTCTAGGTTTAGATAACCTAGTATGGGATGGGCTCCTAGTTGCCCCTAGGTTCAGATAACCTAGTAGAACCCTAATGGATTCGGGATTTGCTACCTCGGATTTATTAGGGATGTGCGCACAGTTGGTACATTGCAGGGCCCACAGCAGTTGATTATTATTTTCACCTACTATATGTATTTAGTTTTCAGAAATTCATATTAGCATGTGGGGAATTTAATAATTAGTTTTATGTTAGTTAGTTTCAGTTTCAGTTCAGATATGTATGTCATGCTACAGCTTACTTTTCAGTTTTAGTTCAGTATGTGTCATGTCTCAGTTATATGCCATGACATTCTATGATATGTATTTTAGCATGAGCCTAGCATGATTTCTTATGGATATGAGCATGTATGTGCATAACATGTTTTCCAAAAGCATAATTCGAGTTTTCATAGTTTTGTGAGGCTAGATGGTACTTACTAAGCTTTATGCTTATTAGTTTGCATTTCCTTATACTGCAGATGCAGGTAAAGGAAAGCACTAGTAGCTGAGGCGGCGGGCTTGATGCAAAGTGTGTGTGATGGTGGAGTTGGAATAAAAGTCTTCGGAACTTGCAAAGCATAGAAATAGTCTTTATTATGCTTCTTTAGTTATTCCGCAATATATTATGTGAACCATGTATGAATTTAATTAGACTTGTATTCGTGGTGCCTAGTATGCTTGAAGTAGTTTACTTACCTAACTTAATATTGGTTTTGTGAATGCTTGAATGTCATGAGTCATTTACTTGTGATAGGGTAATTTAGACCCATGTTTACGCTTTAGGAGTAAGAACTTGATACTTTTGATCTACATGCTAAATACTTAAGATATGCTTGTTCTAAGATTAATACACCATATGGAATGACATGTAGTAGCTAAGGATGCCTTTAGATAGGGATAATGAATAGTTTCAATAAGAAGTTGATACCAACTTGGCACATTCATGTTTATGCTTCTACATGTCGCTTTTATGATTTCTAAGTTGTTATACATGCTAGAAACCCTCCAAAAACATGTAATAAATGCCTTAGAATAGTTGTGGAACTTTATTTATGTCATTATGTTTGTTAGATATGATTTTGGTACATTGTGGCTCAAGTTTGATACATTCTAGAAATCTGAAAACTAAAATTTCAGAACTACCAGTCAACTGGTAAAATACCAGTCGACTGGTATCGGGCACAGAAACATTCTGTGGCCCGACCAGTCGACTGGCATATAGCAGTCGACTGATACTATGTAAAACAAAACTGGTGTAGAGCAGCTGGTTAGTGCTTTAGCCATGCATCGCAGAGGTTGGGGGATTGAATCCTGCCAAGATAATAAAATAAAAGTTTTGCTTTATTTTGGGCTAGTTAGTATTTTCAACATGTTTATGAATTGTTAGTTCAGTAAATAGTAAAATAAGAATTTTTGAAATTCTCCCAGTTGGTTTAGCATTATTAGAAATCATTAATTAGTCAGTTAGTCAGTTAGTTAGTAGCGATCCGCCTGAGTACCAGAAGGCGGGTCGTTACAACAAGCAAATTATTTTTTTATTCTGCAATCTGTATGTTTACTATCTTTCTTTATTTTTGATATATGGCAAAGGAGGAGAGATAGGAAAGGAGAGAGTTTAAATTTTTTTTAGTTTAAATTTTTTTAGTTTAAATTTTTTTTCAAAATTCAAAATTCAATTTGGTTTCAAAAATCAAAAACTCTATCCTTTATTCAAAAAGTACTTCTAAGCTTTCAGAATTTTTCTAACTTCTAAGCTTTCAGAATTTTTCTAACTTCTAAAGCTTTCAAAATTTTTTTCTAAGCTTGGAAAACCTTCTATGTACTGAAGAAACTCAAGTTTTTCAAAATTTTTTCCTAAGTGCTTGAAATCTTACTAGGTACTTTAAACTTAAAGTTTTCAAAACTATTTGAGTACTTTAAATTTAAGGCTTCAAAAGTTTTCAAACTTAAGTTTTCAAAATCTTTAAACTTTTTACAAGTACAAATTTTCCAAAGTGCACAACCAAAATTATTTCTGGAAAATTTGACTCTAAAGCATCTTTGAACTTAAAACTAATTTCCAAAAACCCCACGAATTTTTGAAAAATCAAGGGGGAGATTCCTTCCAGGGGGAGGGAACTAAAACTAGTATGTCATCTGCTATGATTAACTTAACTTTTTGAATCGGGTTGCCATAAATCAAAAAGGGGGAGATTGTTGGCGCAGACAGCACCCAAGTCAAACCTGTGTTTTGATAAATGGCAAAGGGTTCAAAAGTTAAGTCTTATTTGTTTTCTAACATGTTACTCAAGTGTGCAGGAAAAGCCCTAGCGAAGGACTGCTAGGCACCTGGCGAAGGAATGCCAGGAGACAATGCCCTAGCGAAGGACTGCTAGGCAACTAGCGAAGGGTTGCTAGTCACCAAGTCCTAGTGAAGGACTACTAGGCAACTAGCGAAGGGCTTCTAGTCACCAAGTCCTAGTGAAGGACTACTAGGCAACTAGCGAAGGGCTGCTAGTCATAAAGACCTAGCGAAGGAATGCTAGGCACCATGCGAAGGACAGCTTGGTACTAATGTCCTGGCGAAGGACTGCTGGGTAAAAGTCCAACCAGAGGAGCCGGTTGGCAACAAGTAAACTCTCCTGAGAGGAGTAGGTGAGGACGCGTTCTCCGTTGAGGGAACAGTAGGCGTTGGTTCGACCTAGGGTTCCATTTTGGAAACCCAAAGTCAGAACCAAGACAGCTAAGGTTGTATAAAACTAACAACTTACTGCTTTATGTTGTTTTCGGACTAACCCTGGATGCAGGACCAAAGGAATGAGTGTCTGCAGCTCAGAGATCCTCAAAGGAGTGAGGCAGCAGCTGAGTAGGGCGCCCTGAGTGTCCCGGGCGCCCCCAAGTGAACACAAAACAAATGAAGCCAAAGGAGCTTCGGCTGAATACTGGCCGGGGCGCCCTCAGCAGCCAGGGCGCCCCCAGCACCCAGGGCGCCCCGAACGCCCAGGGCGCCCCGCACTTGAAGCCAGCGAAGAAGATAATATTATCCAGCCGAGACATCCGCAGAACAGGTCAGCCAGGGCACCCTCGGCTTCTCGGGCGCCCCCGTCAAGGCATTATCCCGATTTGAAGGGATAACTCACTGACCGCGAGAAGGGGGGATCACAGGCCATGTGGAGGGCGCCCCCGTGCTCCCAGGCGCCCTCAGAACCCTATAAAAGGCCCTCGACCCCTCAAGCCTGAAGATAACTTCTTCCAACGCTGTTACGTTCTTCTGCTCCTGCTCTTCGCTCCAGAAACCTTCCAACTCTACACGAAAGCGCCGACGACGTCCCTCTGCTCCGAGAAACATCTCATATCGGACGTCGGTAATGAAGAACTGATTTCTTTCATTTCTGTTATACTATTACTGTACTACAACTGTAAACTTTTGTATGAATCTTTGCGCGATTATAGAATTGCCCTCAGTAAACGGTCAACGACCGTGGGCCTTGGAGTAGGAGTCGACCCAGGCTCCGAACCAAGTAAAATCATCTGTGTTTGCGTTTGTGTTTTCCGCTGCGTACTTGCTCTAACTCTCTTCCGAAAATTTTTAACGATATTCACCCCCCCCCCTCTATCGCTTCTCTCGATCCAACATATCCATCCTTTATTAACTTAGAAACCGAAATCAGATTCTTTCTAAACAAGGGTACAAAAAGACAATCTCTCAGAACTAATACTTTATTCTTCTCAAAAGATAAATAGAAAACTCCCACTGCAATTGCTGCCACCTTTGTAGCATCGTCCATGTAGACCATGATTTCTTCATGAGCTAGCTGTCGGGTTTCCTGGAACCCCTGCAGGGTATTGCATACATGGTCAGTGGCTCCCGTATCTACACACCATGTACTAGTAGATAGCACCGCTAAACATGTTTCAACGACTAAGGCTGAAGAAATACCTTTGCTTTGACGACGGGGACAGCCCGCCTTCCAGTGCCTAGTTTGCTTGCACGTGAAGCACTTGCCTTTCAGCTTCTTCACGCCAGTCCGGAGTCCTTGTGATGCTGCTGCCTTCTTGAACCCTCCTCGTTTCTTCTTCTTCCTGCCTTTCGGCTCAGAAGAAGAAACCCTTTGAGTCACTAAGGCCTGCGAGTTCTGACGAAAGAGGCCCTCTGCCACCTGGAGTTCTCCTAGCAGTTCACCCAATATATAATCCCTTTTATTCATATTATAGTTGAGCCTGAACTGCTCAAAACTCCTTGGCAGAGACTGGAGTATAATATCGACCTAGGATTCTCCGTCGATTTGTGCTCCTATTACCTCAATCTCATTGAGGTGAGCCATCATCTTTAGGACATGATCCCTTACGGGTGTCCCTTCGACCATAGTGGTCGTCATCAGACTCTTCATCGTGGTTTGCCTAGCAGCTCGACCTTGGTGCATGAAGAGATCTTTGAGGTTCAGCATCATGTCACTAGCAGTGGTCATGGCCTGATGCTGATGTTGCAACACATTCGACATAGATGCCAGAATATAGTGTTGGTGCAGGCAGCACCTAAGTCGAACCAGGGTTTTGATATTGGCAAAGGGTTCAAAAGTTAAGATGCTATTGTGATCTAATG
This sequence comes from Boesenbergia rotunda, assembly GCA_024364735.1. Classification (NCBI taxonomy): domain Eukaryota; kingdom Viridiplantae; phylum Streptophyta; class Magnoliopsida; order Zingiberales; family Zingiberaceae; genus Boesenbergia; species Boesenbergia rotunda. The sequence goes on along the minus strand of JAGFNQ010000870.1, from coordinate 142,756 downwards.
TGCTCACTGAGTGTGCAGAACGAAGTCCTGGCGAAGGGCTGCTGGGCACCTAGCGAAGGATTGCTAGGCATCGAAATCCTAAGACCTAGCAAAGGGCTGCTAGGCACCTGGCGAAGGACTTCTAGGAATCTAAGACCTGGCGAAGGGCTGTTAGGCACCTGGCGAAGGGTTGCTGGGAATCTAAGACCTGACGAAGGACTGCTAGGCACCTGGCGAAGGACTTCTAGGAACCGAAGACCTAGCGAAGGGCTGCTAGGCACCTGGCGAAGGACTGCAGGGCAAAAGTCCAACTGGAGGAGCCGGTTGGCAAAAGGTAAACTCTCTTGAGAGGAGTAGGTGAGGACGTGTTCCCCGTCGAGGGAACAGTAGGCGTCAGTTCGACCTAGGGTTCCATTTGGGAGACCCAAAGTCAGAACCATGACAGCTACGGCTGTAAAAACTAATGTATATTCTTGCCTTGTTTGTTGTGGAACTAACCTTGGATGCAGGGACCAAAGGAACGTGTTTTTGCAGCTCAGAACGCCCCAAAGGAGAGGGGCAGCAGCTGGGTTAGGTGCCCGGGAGGTCCTGGGCGCCCAAGGTCAAAGCCTAACGAAAAGCTAAGCAAGAATCGCTTCAAAAGCTTACTGTGCCAGGCGCCATCAAGCTCCTGGGTGACCTGGTGGTCCCGGGCGCCCTGGATGCCTCAGGCGCCCCGGGTCCAAGCCAAAACAAGTGATCGAAGCGGAAGCCAGCAGACCAAGTCAACCGGGGCGCCCCCAGTGTCCCGGGTGCCCCTAGTGTCCCGGGCGCCCCCATTAGCTCCGAGCCCGATTCTGGAGGGATAAGCCCTGACCGAGCTTCGGATGAGAGTTCTCAGATCCGAAGGCACGTGTCAGACGCCCCAGCGTCCCGGGCGCCCCCAGGAGTGCTATAAAAGGGGTTCGACCCCTAAGGCTTCACAATCAACTTTTCTAACGCCTCTACGCTCTTCGACTCAAGTGCTCTGCTCCGGCAACCTCCAATCTCGAGATTCAAGTGCCGACGACGACCCTCCGCACCGAAGTACGATCCACACCGGGCATCGGTAACGAAGAGTATAATTGTTCTTGTTACTGCACCATTAATGTACAAATCTTTGTAAAAACTTGCGCGATTATAGAATTGCCCGCAGTAAACGGTCAAGGACCATGGGCCTTGGAGTAGGAGCCGACTGCGACTCCGAACCAAGTAAAAATCCTTGTGTTCGTGTCTGTTTTGTTTTAATTTTCCGCTGCGCATTCTCTTTTCTAATCCGAAAGTTTTTCATGATATTCACCCCCCCTATCGTGTTTTCTCGATCCAACATATAGCACCGCGCCATCTCATCTGCCTTTTTCCACTTCTTGTAACACTCCCTCAACTCTTCACCAGAGTCCTCTCTAGGCTTTCCGGACATTCCTCGAAGAGTACAAATTTGTACTCCTTAGCAGTGAGACAATGTCAAAGTTCCTCTTCCAGTCTATGTAGTTTGGGCCAGTAAGTTTATTGTCCTTAAAAATTTTTGCTAGTGGGGTAAAGGCCATTTTGAAAAACCTGAGAATCACAATCATACACTACTTTAGAAATTGAAAACAAATTGATTCCTTAAAACAATTAATTTTTGAAATCAAAACACCCCTATACACCGAGAAATTCGCATGCCATGATGGTGTGGACGTATACGAATCCCTACATTTGTAAGAGGAGGTTTTACCCATCAATCTTACTATCTTGTCCACCTAACTTTTTGACAAATAAGATCGATAGTTGGTTCACTTCGCTCTGCAAAATATAGCAATGACTCCGATGGGGAGGATACTATTATTCATATCTAAGTGTACACCATTACACGACACTAAGAAAATTATTTCCAATTATGTACCTTCCGATGGGGAAGTACACACGCTCTTTAATAATTTTCTATAGTCTTTTCGACCCAGTGATCCACAGAACAAGTCCATCCGATGGGGAGGAAGGCACTCAGAGCCGACGTGCAGACTTGTTCGCATCACTTATCGAATTGTAATGGAAGCCGCGGGACCCTTAGGGTCCCTCTCCCACTTAGTAATTTATCATGAGGAATTTTACTAGCACAACCACACAACCAAGCACATAACTAATAATATGAAAAATTACAGAAAATCCTAGATTTTCCAACTTTCATGGCCCTTGGTCGCTAATGCGCCTCCAGTCGTGTCGTCACTTCGTCCGCTCCTCCCTTCCTTGTGCGCAAGCAACCTTGAGGGATCTCCAAGCCGAAATGACTAGCTAATTATTTACATCATCGATCCTATACTCCACAAAGGAGTGTACATGAATTCTAGATCGAAGGTAAACTAAAAAGCTCGGCTAAACATGTGGCGTATTTAATTATAAAAATTAAATACCTAGCCTCGTCAACCCCGAGGATTAATTAATTACAAAAATATGCATAACCATCACACTCATCAATTATTTTGGCCATGAAGTTGGAATCTCATGCCTGCAATACAAAGTTAGCCTACACACATCCACGCATCATCCAACAAAATAAAATGTATGAAAATTGCAAAAATTAACCAATCCTAAACACATAAAGCCGGAAACCTCAGCTCGATACCAATTATTGGGTATAGCTTGGCGGGATTCCTTAGCAAATACTCGATCGATCCGAGAGACCTCTCCATGTCTACGGATTAAAATTAATCCGAATGGAGACCCGTCTACCATCAACCATCTAGTGCCGTATCGAACGATCCAAATTACAACTTAGCCAATTACCAAAATCGGCCTTATAATTTGCTCGATCGTTCGACCATGGAAAAGGCGATGAGTCGATCGCTGGCTTTTGTGTTTATGGTTGGGGTCCAGTTAATAAATTATTCATCATGATTTGGAATCAAAATAATAAATTATCAAACATAAAATAACGAGACAAACACAACAAGCACATGTATGACATAAGGTTAATTGATGGAGCATGGAAAGAGTTATACCTTTCCGATTACCTTGCGGTCATCTACCGTATGTCCCTCCCTTCACGGACATCGTGTGGGTGATGATCTACCATGAACCAAAATCACCAAGAGCTCTTAAACAACCCCTTCTTCTAGCCGACCAAAACCCTAGTCTCTAGGGTTTGTGCCGCCGACCACCTTCTCCTCTCCGTTTGCGCTGCCGACCGCCGGAGCCGCCTCCAAGCCTCCAGATCAGCAACACACCTTGAGAGGAAAGAGAAGAAGAGAATGAAAGAGAGAAGCCAATTTCTCTCCCACCCAAAACCGGCCAATCTCCTCCCTTCTTCTCAGCTTGTGGCGCCGCCGCCCCCTCCACTTGTGCCGCCCTCCACCGCCCGCCGACCAGCCCTCTCTCACCGCCGATCACCACAAAAAGGGAGAGGAGACCCTTCCCTTGTCTTTGTAGTCCTTGATCGAGAGATGGTGATGGGAGGAGGAAGTAGAGAAGAGGAGGTGAGTCCTCTTCCTTGCGCCGACAACAAGCCCTAGGAGAGAGAGAATAGGATGAGAGGAAAAACCTTGGGTTGTGATTCTCTGATTAAGCCTTAGTTTCTTGATCTCATAGAGTATTTATAGGGCTAAGGTAGGGACCAAGAGAAGGAGTTGGATCTTGGCCCACTAATGGATCTAAACCCGATCCATTAATTAAGATTCATTCCACTAAAGGATCTTAATTGAACTTCCTCACCAACCCCATATTTTCATATGGGCTCCACATATTACGAGTTATCCATCCCCCCATGTTTAAGATCTCGAATGCCCATTAATTAATTTAAATTACTGATAATTCAAATTTATTAACTTCTGGATCCTTGACTAGTACCACTCAACCTTATCATCGTGTCGATCAAATCCACCTACAGGGTTTAACACGATGAACCTTTTGAGCTCACCAAGGGGGCATCATCAACCCGACTAACCAGGACACAAATTCCATCAATAATCAATAGCACATCATATTATTAATATTATCTCTCAACTTACCGGGCCTATCGATCTAACAGAATAGATCGTGCCCATTGGTAAATCAAAGAAATAATAATTAATAATATATGCCCGTTATTATTTCGGGATTAAGGGATCGTACTCTATAATATAAACTGAGGTCCTATCCAATTATCGAGTCAGTACAAATTGGATAACCTTGGGTTTTGGTCCTGCTCAATGTACTCAAAGCACACTAGTATAATTCTATGGTCAAGACCAACCACACCTAATTACACTACAACCATTCTGATGGGTTGCCCAATTCCATCTCAGTTGTGAGCCTTCTTATTTATACTAAGTAAGGAACCGATAACATGATCTTCCGTGTGACACCTCACACCATATTATCTACAACGCAAAGTAATTGGACTTCGTGCAAGTACTAATGTAAACAAGCACCTAGTGTAGTTGTGATTCACTTTTCATAATAAAGATATTCATATAAAGAAATTCATGTCTTTCAGTATACACATCTAACACTCAGGCCCCTGGGAAGCCAGGCACATGAGAGGACTCAGGCGCCCTAGTGTAGTTTTCTCAACGTTGGCGAGAGCTAAGTTGGCAGTCACTGGTTGGAGGTGCCACATCAGCTCCCAAGCACCCGAGAAGGGATAGAGTTTAGCTGAGTTAGCAGATAACAATGCGGCTTAATCATCAATGTAGAGGGCACCCCTATAGTCTCTTGTTGAGATGTATACTAAAAGTCTTACTTTTATATAGACATCTACATTTTGAAAGAGAATCACATGATCACTGTTTACATATTTATATTAGTTGTGTGCATATTGTCTAATACTTTACATTGTAGATAACTTGGTGTGTGGTGTCACACAGAAGATCATGTTATCCGTCCCTTGTAAAGTATAAGTAGAGGCTCACAACCGAGATGGATTTGGACAAACCATCGGGATGGTTGTAGTATAATTTGGTATTGATTTATCTTGACCATAGAATTACATTAGTGCACTTTGTGTGTATTGAGCAGGACCGGCATAGAGGTGATTCAATTTATACTGACTTTATAATTGAATCAGACCTCAGTTATTATGGAGTACATGCTCTTAATTCCGATATTATAACGGGCATATGTACTTAATATTTATTTCTTTGATTTACCAATGGACAAGATTTATATGGTTAAATCGATAGGCCCGGTAAGTTGGGAAATAATATTATTTACATGGTGTGTCATTGATTATAGAAGGAATCGTGTCCTGGTGAGTCGGGTTGATGATGTCTCCTTGAGGAGCTCATAAAGTTCATCATGTTAAATCTTGCAGGTGGACTTGGTCTGACATGATGATAAGGTTGAGTGGTATTATTAAGGAGTTAGATGTTAATTAATTAAATTGTCAGTAATTTAATTAATTAATAGACATTCGATATCTTAAACACGGGGAGTTCTTGTACTCATAATAGATGGAGCCCATATTAAATATGGGGGTTGGTGAGGCAGATCAATGGTGATCCTCTAGTGAAATGGATCATCATTAATGGATCGGGGCTTGATCCATTAGGTGACCAAGTCCCAACTCCTCCTCATGGTCCCTATTGTAGCCCTATATATACCTCATGTGTCATGAGACCAAGGCATCCAATTAACCTAAGGCGTGGGTTTTTCTCCTCCCCTCTCTCTCCTAGGGTTCGGCCGGCGTCACCATTGGCTTGGGCGACAACACAAGGAGAAGAAAGCTTCTTCTCTCCTTTTCTCTTAATTGGAGTGTATGACTAGGATAAGGAAGAAGAAGAGAAATCTTCTCTCAGTTCCTTGTGGGTGTCCGAGACCTTCATAGGGGAGAAAAGAGATCGGCACCACCTTGGAGGTGGATTCTTGGCCGGCGGCGAGAAGAAGAAGAAGGAGGAGTGGTAATTGGCGGCACCTAGGGTTGTGGTGAAGGAGAAGCCTTCTTCCTCTTCTTCTTCATCTTCCTCATCTTCTTCTACTTCCTATCTTCGGTTCTTGGTGGCCGGAGGAAGGATAGTTGGCTGGCGACAACCCTATTCCTAGGGTTTTTGGTGCAACTTTGGAGAGAATAGTTGGTGGCCTTGGTGACTTCGGTTCTTGGTAGATCGTCGCCCACACAACGTCTAAGAAGAGGTGGGGTCATATAGTAGAAGATCGCGAGGTAAATGGGAAGGTTTATATTCTCTCATGGCTCCTTTGATCTTGTTTGTTATTGTATGCTAATTGTTGATTATTATTCATCATTTTATGTTGATAATAATCTTGGACCCCGATGATAAATACAAAAACCAGCGATCCACTCATCGTCTATTCCGCGGCCAATCGGTTATACGAGATTGATTGCTAGAACAACACGTTTGTAGTCACTCGAATCGGTTAGCATGATTATGAGACGGTTGTTTGTGAGATTGTTCTCCATTCGGATTAAAAATTTTAATCCGTGGACATGGAGAGGTTTCCCATGCGTGACCCGAAACCGTCACGGAACCCAACACCTCTTAGGCGCCCGATTTCAAGTATAAAAGGGGGTTCACCCCTTGAATCCAGACATTACTTCAAGCATTCAAACACACTGTGACAATGGTTCTGTGCTCAAGTTTACTGTGCCAAAGACATTCAAGATCAACGATATGCCGCTCCTACAATGAGAAGATCGTCTCTTTCTTTAAAGTGTCGTTGGTATAATATTTCCAGTTCATTTCTATAGTTAAATCATTATACTTATACTTCATTTTTATGAATTATAGTATTGCCCAACGAAAATGGTCAAGGACCATGGGCCTTAGAGTAGGAGTCATCACAGACTCTGAACCAAGTAATAAAACAAAGTGTTAACATTGTTTTTGACTTGTTTATTTCCGTGATCCTACAAGTGGTATCAAAGCTGGTGACTCAATCTCGGTGAAACTACCAGTTGAGCATTTTTTTCAGACTTTCTCATTATTTTCTATCAGAAAAGATATTATTTCCTCTTTTTGATATTTTCTTTTTAATTTTATTTTCGTTCGTGGATTTTCTTATTTCTCAAAGTTGGTGCAACACCACTCGGAAATTTCAATTTATATACTTCTATACTGCACTACTAATCCAAGACCAAGTCTTGGAACTAGTTTGTTGTTTATTTCTTTTCAGGACTTTCCATGGCCCAACAAGAAGGTTACAGCACTACCTGTCCTCCTCTCTTTTCAGGAGAAGGTTTCTCTTACTCAAAGAGTCTAATGGAGGTCCACCTGAAAACTCAGATGGAAATATGGTTCATAATCCAAACCGGATTGGAAATCCTGAATAACGCACAAGGTGAACTTCTTGGATACACAGAGTGGGATTCCCTCTGAAGAAGAAGATTAAAGCAGATGAAAAGGCAACATGACCATCTAGTGTGTCCTAACAAAGGAAGAACTTAAATGTGTAGGCCCCTTCAATAGTAAAAAGTAGCTTTGAAATAAGTTGATCGAATTGCACATTGGAACGTCAGAACCAGAATCATTAAGCAGGATCTACTCCTCAACAAGCTATACAATATTAAGATGCAAGACGGCGAAATCACTGCTCAGTTTTGTTGAGGTAATCGGCCCAAGAATGATCGGGAAGATCATGGTTTTGATGTGTGTGCCAATAAGTTTAAGGTTAGGGTCTTATGTTGTATTTGATATGTGTGATTGAGTTTGCAGGACTTGGAGAATCACACATGGAAACATATCTGAGGGACGAGAGCCGAGGGAGGAGAGCTCCAAGGGCAAGCCAGGAAGTGGACTTCAAGGGCACACATGAAGGGTGGCATGGAGGCAAGCCAAGGGAAGGCTTATGCGCGCATCCGAGAGACGATAGCCAGAGGAAGATGACTTCAAAGGGCGATCCAAGGGAGCATACCTAAAGGCATATGTGAAGGAGAGTGTTTGGAGAGGTTGTAAGTGAGTTGAGAGGCAGGGCAGTCGACTGGTCAGAGGGCAGTCGACTGCCAAAATACACAGAGAGTTTACAGCCTCGGACCAGTCGACTGCCCCAGGGGCAGTCGACTGGTGACCCCCCAAAACTAGCCGTTGGCTGGCATTTATTGCTAGGCCAGTGTACTGCCCCAGGGGCAGTGGACTGGTGCGGGTCTGGACAGCTTGCGAAGTTGTCCTGTTCTTTTATAAAAAGAGGACTTTTCCGCACGTGAACGGTACGATTTTTCACTGTAACGAAGTGTTGTTTGTGAGACTAGTCTTTCGATCTTCCTCTCGCTCTTCATCGCATTCTGTAAAGAGGAAGACAACGCTTGTAAAGGTTTCTCCACCTTTGAAGGAGACTTTTCATAGTGGAGGTGGAGTACTCGCGTGGATCCTTGGATTAGTCACCCGTTCGGGTGGATACCAAGTAAAATTCCTGTGTTAGCATTGCTCTCTCATTCTTTGTATATTTTTGTTTGTATTGCACTAACCTCTGTGTAGAGAAAACGATGAAAAAGTGCTATTCACCCCCTCTAGCAACCCAAGCGATCGTACAATTGGTATCAGAGCCAGTTCGCTTGGGGAGAACTCACTGTCGACCGGAGTAAAGAAAATGGCGTTTCAAGAGGGTTACAGCACTGCACGACCGCCATTCTTCGACGGGAACGATTTCGCCTACTGGAAAGGTAGAATGCAATACTATTTGATGAACGATATTGAAAATTGGATTAGTGTTGTAGATGGATTCGATGCACCCGTCGATGAAAGAGGAGAGCCACTGCTAATGAGATCATGGCCGAAGGATGTCATGAAGAGGGCGCAATCAAACGCGAAGGCCACCACCACACTTCAATGCGGGCTCTCAAAGGAGCAACTCAACAAGGTGGGGACATTCAAGAGCGCCAAGGAGTTATGGGAGAAACTCGTTGAACTCAATGAAGGGTCCAACGAGTCTAGAAGGGCAAAGAAGGATCTACTCGTTGCCCAACTCCAATCATTATCCATGAAGACCAATGAGACCGTAAGCCAGTTGCATGGAAGGGTAAAGGAGATCATCAACGAACTCCATGTGATTAGAGAGAAAGTTAAAAACTGGGATCTCGTAAGGTACGTTCTACAATCCTTCCCGAGAACAACCTTGTGGGCATCAATGGTTGATGCCTACAAAGTATCAAGGGATTTGTCTATAGTTAAATTAGATGATTTATTTTGCAAATTTGAATTGCACGAGCAAGCTAATGTTTCGGCCAAAGAGAAAGGTATAGCTTTCATTGCAGAAAAGGAGAAGAAGAAGAAGAAGGAGAAGAAGAAGGTGGTCTACTCCTCTTCATCCGACTCAGAGGAGTCCAGTGCCTCTATGGATAGTGACCAAGAGGCCTTCATGGTAAGAAAAATGCGTAAGGCATTTAAAAGTTTTTCTAACAAGTCTTATGCTAGGAAAGGATCCAAAAGTAAAAGCAAGGCAAAGGACATCATCTGCTACAACTGCCACCAAGAGGGATGGAGAATGAGTGCCCCCAACTAAAGAGAAAGGAAGAAAAGAAGGAAGAGAAGAAGAGAGGTGACAAGAAGAGGACAAAGGGAAAAGAGAAGAGTGTCACCAACCTCAAGGCGACTTGGGATGATCCATCATCCTCGGAGGAGGAAGAGGAGCACGTGTCCCACTTTGCGCTTATGGCAGTGGACCATTCAGAGTCATCCGATGATGAGAGAAGCTCAAGTAGTGAAGAAGAAAGTGGCTCATCATCATCATCATCCGAATCCGAGGTGTCGGTAAGTGAGGTATATAGCTTACCCTCTTCTACTTTGGTTAAGATTATTTCTAGTACAACATGGATTTAGCTAGAGCTAGGAGAAAAATTAAGGACTTAAAGGATGAAATTGCCATGCTTAGAGTAGAATCTACAAAAGTTAAGGAAGATTTGCATGCTTATTCTACTATGTCAAATGATGATACATGCTTTGAAAATGAAAATAAGGAACTAAGGAAAAAGGTAGAGGACCTCACAAAAGCACTTAGGAAATTTCAAGTGGGCTCTAGCAACCTAGACATGATAATTAACAGTCAAAGAGCCGTTTATAACAAGGCCGGATTAGGATATAGGCCAAAGATCAAGGAAGTGACCTTTGTTTCACTTATGGGTAGGAATTGTGCATCTAGGAGACAAGGGGCTAAGGGAAACATCAAGAAGGCTTAGGTATCAAAGAAATTTTTAAATGATGCTTGTGGATTGAAAATTTGGGTACCAAAAGATTGCATTTTCCATGTTTTATAGGTAAGAGTCAAGGATGCCTCAAACATATGGATAGTAGATAGTGGATATGCTCAAGACATATGACCTGAGAGCAAGCTGCTTCAAGTGAGGCGCCTGCCTCTCTTGGGCACCTGTGTGAACACAGGCGCCTAGGAGCTTGTTTCCCAGCCACCTCTTGTGTTTGTTCACCTGCTTTGTCTTCAATTTTAAGTATCTGCAAGATACATAAATACAAGGCGAACACATATACAACCTTAGCCTTAATGAATTGGTTCTGACTTCGGATTTCCCACGAAACCCTAGGTTGAACTGACGCCTATCTTCCCATCTCGGGGAACTCTCCTTTTACCTACTCCTCTCAGGAGACGGTTGCCACCCGGCCCATCCGGTTGGACTTTTGCCCAGCTTTACTCACCAGGACTTTTGCCCAATCTCATGACCAGGACTTTGTGCCCAGTCCACAACTAAGACTTATTGCCTAATTCCACGAATCAAGACTTTGGTGCCCAGCCCTCGGCCAGGACATATTGCCCAATTCCATGAACCAGGACTTCGGTGCCCAGCCCTCGGGCAGGACTTATTGCCCAATTCCACAAACCAGGACTTCGTGCCCAACCCTCGGTCAGGTCTTAGGTGCCCAGCTCGCGGCCAGGACTTAGTGCCCAATCCATGATCAGGACTTAGTGCCCAATTCATCGAACCAGGACTTCGTGCCTAGGTTAACTAGGACTTTTCTTCACTTTGTTACTCCTTTCTTGACTAACCCTTCCTTTGTTCAATGTATCACTAACTTAAACTTATTGTTAAACATTGAAACACTAGAGGAGGACATCACTAATGCATCTTGAACCAACAATAGGGACTCGTCCTCTTCAGATTTTGCTCCTCCAATGACTTACCTCACTTACCTTGTCCGGACATACTCAGCTCCTTAACCCACTAGGACTTCTGGTATGTCTCTACCAATTTAGACTTTTGTCAGGACTCAACCACCCTAGACTTCAGTCAGTAGCCAGCCTCTCGGACCCAACTGGACTTTTGCCAAGACTCTACCACCTTGGACTTCTTGCTAGGACTCCACCACCCTAGACTTTAGCCTGGTGTCAAGTTCTAGGCCTTTCAATCCTGCACACTTGGTAACAAGGTTAGATAACAACAAACCTAACTTTAACCTATTTATCATTAATCAAAACCTGAGTTTGACTATTAGTGCAAACTGCACCAACAATCTTCCCTTTTTTGATGGAATGACAACATGAGTTAAAGTTAAAAAAATCAACAACAAATAAAGATACACAGGTAATCAAACAATGATAATGACATGCTCTATAATTAAGGTTGGCTTAAAATATTACAGATATTCTACGTTTATAGCTTGTTACCCTTAACCCTCCCACTTTGGCATTTATCAAAATAAACAATAGTGTTATTATCATGTGAGTGAGCATAAGTAATTTTGAAACTAATGTCAAAGACTTACCAACACTATTTGAATGTAAGGAGAGACTTAAAAATATATATAACTGGGTTAAGAAAAAATATTCATTAAACGTGACTTAAATAATTTTAAAGCATAAGTGAAGGTTAATTTTTTTGTTTCAAAAATAATTTTTTAACACAAGAAAAATCAATAATATTGCTTATTTTCCAAGTAGATTGCAAGGACAGGTTAATTTAGACCATGTAGGTGTTAGACTCCACTTAGTTAAAAATATGTCAAGTTATAATTTTCAAAACTAATGTGATGATTAATGATAGTTTTAACATCAAAGAAATGTGAGCTAAGTGTAAAAGAAAAGATAGTTCATGAATATTAACAAAATTTAAGAAAAAAAAAAAAAAAAAAAAAAAAAAAAAAAAAAAAAAAAAAAAAAAAAAAAAAAAAAAAAAAAAAAAAAAAAAAAAAAAAAAAAAAAAAAAAAAAAAATAAAAAAAAAATAAAAATATTAGATATTAAATTTCAACACAATTAAGTAAAAAATAAAAAAAAATGTGAGCTAATTGTAACTAAAAGTATGAGTTAATTTTTTTTTTTTTTTTTTTTTTTTTTTTTTTTTTTTTTTTTTTTTTTTTTTTTTTTTTTTTTTTTTTAATTTTACATTTGATTTGCAAGTCAAAAAATGAGTTAAAAAAAATTCCAACCTTGAAGCTAAGTATAAGTAATAAGTTAAGGTTTACAAAAAAATGAAAAGGTTTACAAGTCATGGTTTTCAAAATTAAATTTTTATCATCAAGTAAAGTAATGATAAAAGAAACATATATAAAAAAACTATAAATAAAAAAAACAATCTCTTAAAGAAAAGGTTTGAACATAAATGAAAAAAAAAGATTTGCTAACCTGAACCAATTGATTGCCTATCCTTAATTACATGTCCAACCCTTAGTTACGAACTAACTATCAATGGATACTAGCGTTTACTTGGTTGGTCAAGTTAAGTATTTTACATGCCAAGACTGCTTAACTTGATTTCTGTAATTTTGTATTTAGTGCCCAGACTTATTGTGATGCACTGACTTAAGCATTCTGAAGTCCAGGCAAAGTCCTATGCAACTCACACCATTCTATGTTTTTGTAATCACAATCAAGTTAACCTTAATGTGCTTTATGAGATGCGAGCTACCTAGAGCAATAGGTTCATGTTGTTCTAGGCATCCAGCTTAGTCTAGGTCTACCCAATCAATTATTCAAGTAATTTTTTTTAAAAGTAAATTCAAAAAACTAGAACTGTTTGAATCAAAAGTATAAAAAAACAAACTAAGAGTTAGTGGTGGGATCCTAGTCTATAATACACATTCCAATTTATCTTTTTATGTTACTAAATCCAGATTCTAGAAGTGGTTTAGTGAATATATCGACTAGATTAGATTTAGAATCAATATGATTAAGTTCAATTTCTCCTTGAGCTACTAATCTTACCTTATTTCTAACTGTTTCACCTTGTTCATTTAGTTTATTCCTAAATACCCATTTTGTTTTAATAAATTTTTTATTTTTGGGTAAAGGTACTAAATCCCAAACTCCACTATGTTCAAATTGAGCTAATTCCTCTTGTATAGCTATAATCCAATCAGGGTCAAGTAACGACTCTTTTATAGTTTTGGGTTCAATTTTAGAGATCAAGGCAATTTGACTTAGGTTCCTAAAGACAGATCTAGTTTGGACCCTTATGTTTGGATCACCTATCATTTGATTTGTTGGGTGAGCTAAACTGACATGTGCGGATTTTTGTCTTTATTTGTTGTGATGTATCTCAACTAAACTATCTTCTTGGTCATCTATTTGACTTGGCACTAAGTCATCAATACTAGACCTCACAAAATCAATAGGTTTATATTGGGTTTGATTAGAGTCCTTAGATTCATCAAATTTAATATTTGTGGTTTCTCCAATTTTTAAGGTGGTGTTATTGTAGACTTTATAGGCTTTAGTAGTAAGTGAATAACCAACAAAAATTTCATTTCAACCTTAGAAATAAATTTTCCTAGGTATTCTCTTGTATTTAGGATATAAACATTAGACCCAAAAACTTTGAAATATTTAATATTAGGTAATTTATTGTAATAAATTTCAAAAGATGTTTTTTGAGGTTTTTATTAAAGGTTGTTCTATTTTGAACATAACATGTTGTACTAACAGCTTCGACCCAAAGATATTTTGGTGAGTTATATTCGTTAAGCATTATTCTTGTTGCTTCTTGTAGAGTTCTATTTTTTCTTTCCATAATTCCATTTTGTAATGGTGTTTTAGGATAACAGAATTCATGATGATATCCATTTTTTAATCAAAATTGGTTGAATTTTTTATTTTTAAATTCACCACCATTATTACTCCTAATTCTTTTATTTTTTAATCGATTTTCATTTTCTATTTGTTTGCAAAAGTGGTAAAATATTTCAAAATTTTCATCTTTACATTTTAGGAATTTAACCTAAGTGAATCTTGAATAATCATCAATAATTACAAGACAATAGAGACTTCCATTTATAGACTTAATTCCATGTGAGTCAAATAGGTCTATGTGAATTAATTCAAGTATTGAATTAGTTTATATTTGATTGGTCGATTTGTGAGTTGATTTGGTTTGTTTTCCTTGTTGACAAGTATTATAGATTGTTGACTCAAGATTAGGTAGTTTTGGTATGCCTCTAACTAAGCCATTTTAGTTGGATAACCTTCTAAATTGTGTATGTGCAAGTCTTCTATGCCAAAGTCTGGTTTGCTCATTTTGGGTTAAGAGATAATTTTCTAAGGATCTGGTAAGCTTAATTTTATAAATTTTATTATGCCTAAGTCCCTTAAGTGTTATATTAGGATTGTTAGTGTGTTTAATCACATATTTAGTTGATCGGAACTTAACCTTATAACCGATATCATACAATTGACTAATACTAAGTAGATTAAATTGAAAATTTTCAACGAGTTGTACTCATTTAACAATGAAATCAGAGAACACCTTAAGTTTACCATTATTTCCAAATGCAACGGTTCCTAGGCTTTTGTATTTTAACCCAGTAAATTTGGTGGGATACCTAGTCATGTGTTTGGAGCACCTACTGTCCAATATCCATTTGATTTCCTACATTTTAAAAAGGAAAATTTACTCTATGTTTAAATGAAAAACTTTAGTTTAGTTGAGTTACAAAATTAAGTTTGAGTTAAGTTTATTAATCAGATTTTTTTTAAAGTTAAAGTTAAATTTTAATTAAAGTTAATTAAGTATAGATTTTTAATTAAAGTTAATCATTTAATTAAGTATGTTTAAATTAAGTTAAAGATTAATTAAGGTAGATTTTAACTAATGCTAAAGTTTTAATTAAGGTAGATTTTAAATTAATTTAAAATTTTATTTAAGTTAAGGTTTTAATTATGGTAGATTTTAAATTAGGTTAAAATTTAATTATGTAAGTTTAAATTATGTTAAAGTTTAAACTAAGGTAGATTTTAATTAAGCTAATGTTTAATTAAGGTAGATTTTAATTAAGTTAAAATTTTAATTAGGTAGATATTAATTATGGTAAAGTTTAATTATGATAGATTTTAATTAAGTTAAAGTTTTAATTAAGTAAGTTTAAATTAAGTTAAAGTTTAATAAAGCAAGATTTTAATTAAAGTTAAAGATAAAATTTTAATCAAGTAAGTTTAAATTATGTTAAAGTTTAATTATGAATGATTTAAATTATGTTAAAGTTTTAATTAAGTTAAAATTTAATTAATGTAGATTTAATTAAAGTTAAAGTTTTAATTAAGGTAGATTTTAATTAAAGTTAACGTTTTAATTAATAAGTAAGCTTAAATTAAGTTAAAGTTTAGTTAAGGTAGATTTTAATTATGTTAAAGTTTAATTAAGGTAGATTTTATTTATGTTAAAGCTTAATTAAGGTAGATTTTAATTTAGTTAAAGTGTACAATTAAAGTTGGAAGATAGTACTAAATCAAATGTTATTCTTAATTATCTCACTCTGTCTAAAGTTATCAACCAGAGTAATCATATAATTTTGTGAGATGAATTGAGTTGATTTAAGAATGTTAATTTGACTTTTTGTTAGATTTAGGTTTAACAAGTAGTAATTTAAATGTATATTTCAAAAATTGGTTTCCAGGTCTTGGCAAAACACAGAGACATTCTTGCTTATCGGAGCAATGATCCCTTCCTAGACAAAGTTTTTTATAGAAATTATACTTTTAACATACTCTTTGATAACCCTAGTCTAACTAGTCTAGGATGTGGAGAGGTAACATCGACTAGTTCCACCGAGTTAAAAATAACAAATAGGGTGCGTCTTACCCTACCTGACTTCTTAGAATGACTTCCCATTGGGATCAATGTGATCGATAGAGAGGGGGGGGTGAGAATATTGATACGATTTTTATTTTATTTAAAACATGAGTAAACACAGCAGAATAATAAAAGGATCAAGTCAAAACAACGGTAACAACTTTGTTTTTACTTGGTTCGGAATCTATGATGGCTCCTACTGCAAGGCCCACGATCCTTGACCATTTTAGTTGGGCAATTCTATAATTCGCAAAATGGGTTACAGAATATGTAAGTTTAAGTACAAATAAAAATGTAAATCTATATCGACAACACTTTCTTAAATAAGAGCAAGGGCATTTCGTCATCAAAGCAGCGTGTTGTCGATCTTGGACTGTTTTGGCGCAGCGAACTTGAGCACAGAAAGCTAAAAACTTGATTGTAGTGATTGTAAATCATTGCTGAGACTGAATGGTGAAACACCTTTTATTTTGGTACTTGGGTGCCCGAGTACGCATAGGGGTGCCTCCACATCGCCGCTTCGGTCGCGTCGTCATCTGCTAACTTGGTCACACTTTTTCGTCTCTCGGGTGCCTGAGTGCTCTATGGCGCCTGAGTGCTTACATGACCCGTCCAATCAGCAGCCACTAACTCAGCTTCGCAAACGGTGAGAAAAATCAACTGGGCACCCGAGACCTCTCGAGTGCTTGTGTACTCAGGCGCCCAGGTCCTCTGGGGCACCCTTAAGACAGCTGGTGTTAGGATTGCGAGGTTTAAACATAGTCCCATATTGAAAACACATAGGAAAGATCATAGTCTTATAAGGAAAAAAAATATATCTTCATTGGCATGAGACTTTTTGAGACAACTCAAGAGAAAAACCATGAGGGCTTAGGCCCAAAGTGGACAATATCATAGCCAGGTCGCTCTTCATACCATTGTGGAGATATCAAAATTCTTTCGGTCCTAACAATTAATATCAGAGACAGGTCGCTCTTCACCGGACTAACCGTCAGAAGAAGAACGAGCTAGAGCCATGATCCAGATCTAAACATGTGGGTTAAGCCTTGAATAAAGGATGTGTGGGCTCCCATATATTGATCAAGAGAACGAGACACTAAGCAGGGAAGTCCTAGTTGTGGCTAGGTGGTGAAGTCCTAGTAGGTCAGGTGGACCGAGGGATAGAAAGTCCTGGTGGGTTGAGGATCGGATATCAAACAGAAATTTCCGCTTGAGGGGGGCTTGTGGTTCATTATTTGAGGGGGGGGGATTGTTGGGGATGCAAGGTTGCAAACATAGTCCCATATCGAAAACACATGGGAAAGATTATAGGCTTATAAGGAAAAAAAATATCTCCATTGGCATGAGACCTTTTGGGAGAGCCCAATAGCAAAACCATGAGGGCTTAGGCCCATAATGGACAATATTATACCATTGTGGAGATATCTAAATTCCATTCGGTCCTAATAGTCGGTCAACTTTTTGGGCTACAAAATAAGTTAGTCAAAATGCAATAAATAATATAAGAAATATATTCATGTAGGACAACCGGAGCTATCTAATCCTGACTTTGGATTTCAAAATGAAATCCTAGGTTAGACCGTGTAACGACCCTCTCTTACTAACCTTGACCTTATAGGGTCGTTACGTTGACTTTACTGCTGGGCCAAAATCAATCGAATTAAAAAAATAAATAAATTTAACTATTGTTGGCTTTGGCAGGATTTGAACCCTAAACCTCTTGTTGCAAGGCCCAAGCACTAACCAACAGCCCTAAAACACTTTCTGTTTTAAATTGGCACCAGTCGACTGATAAATTATCAGTCGACTGATCTTTCTATTTTGTCGACCAGTCGACTGGTACCAGCATCAGTCCACTGATATGCCTGGAACTGCAATTTTCAGGTCTAAGAAACACTGATCAAGTGTACTTATACATCCCATTTCGACTACACAACAAATAGAAGACTCATAATCATATAAACCATCATAATTGGACTCAATCATACTCCATTTAGCATGCGTATCAACTTCAAATCATGACAACTCAACTTAAAGTCTTTTGCAGAAATAAAACTACTAATATGACCCATAAATCATAAACTCATGAAACTCATAACATTCTATTGTTTAGAGCTTGGAACATTAACAACTTATCCCGAAGGATCTCATTCCACTGTCCCGCCACCACTAGCACCAACCATCCATCCTGTAGCCGCCATGCTCTATATCTTTTTTTAATCTTTATCTGCAATAAAAGGATGCAACTATAAGCAATTTGCATAGTAAGTAGATACCTAACTCACAAAACATGCATTCGATATGAACATGCATATGCTTGCTTTGAAACATGCTTGTAACGGAAATACCATTCTTCAACATGAAAGATGCCCATGAATATTCTTGCATTAGAAAGGAACTTTGCTTGAAATGAATACTTGTTATGGAAAAATTTGAAACTTATCTTATACTTCATATACTTCAAAATAATAAACATTCTTCTTTGGGCCCGCCTTAGTACCAATGCGTGCATCCCTAATAGGTTTCGGGGTAGCTAGCCACCGAATCCTAATAGAGCGTCTACTAGGATCGCCTAGATCTTGTGAGCCTCGGCCCGGTACATGCCAAAAAGACCTCGGTCTTTCAAAGTAATATACTTAAACTTATACTCATGCTTGTATTTAAATATCTAATTTAGCACTTAAAAAGGGTATGGTCCCAAAAACTTATTTTAGGACACAACAAGACCTTGGTCTTGTTTCTTATCTCATTTCTTAGTCCTAGAACTCGTTCTAGGGCTTAGTAAGACTTTGGTCCTACTTAGAACTTTTATCGAACACCTTGCGTGCCGAAATCTCAAAACTTGTTTTGGGCAAATCAAGACTGTGGTCTTGCTATACTAGGATCACATCATCAAAAAGCTTAGAATTTTGATTAGAATCACACGAAACTACTTCTATTGCAGGTGGGTGATCTACTTACATCCTTGGGCTTCGAAACTTACTACCCGGCGTAGAATCTCCTTCCTTCGCGATCTTCCAACCCTTGGTCGTAGGAGAGAACTCTAGTTGCCCTTTGGTGAGAAACCCTAACCTCTCCTCTCTTGGTTTTCACAGGGAAGAAGAAGGAGGAGAAAACCCTTGGTTTTCTCTCTCTTCTATCCTTTATATATTAAGTGGAAGTTGAACTATTTCCCCTAAAGGATGCTTTCTATTACTTATCTAATATTGACTCCATTTTTTATTTAAATGATCACTAACTTGGTTGGTAGCTTGGAATTAATCCCAACTCATGGGTCATAGGTTCAATCCCTCACTCCGACTCTTTAAAAGATTTTTTTTTAAGTTTCTTTTTGTTTATTTTTGAAAAATTTTGAAAAATTTAGGTGTTACAATCCTCCTTACCTTATGGAAAGTTCATCTTCAAACTTAGAATAACTCAGGATACTTTTGCCTCATGCTATCTTCTGTTTCCCAAGTTGCCTCTTCATGCTTCTGGTTTAGCCATAGAACCTTCACTAAGGGTACCTCTTTGTTCCTCAGTCTCTTGACTGCTCAATCTATTATCTGAATAGGTCGACTTTCATAACTGAGATCTTATTGAACTTGTACCGTCTGTGGCTCAATCACTTGGTTGGCATCGGAACATGTTTCTTTAGCATTGAGACATGGAGCACATTGTGAATAGCTGACATCTCTGGAGGTAGCTCTAACTCATAAGCTACCTTGCCAACTCTTTTCGTTATTAGGTAAGGTCCTATGTAACGAGAACTTAGCTTACTTTTCTTGCCAAATCTCAGTACTCCTTTCATGGGGGCTACTTTGAGGAAAATTGTATCCCCAACCTCGAACTCTAGTGGTCTGTGTCGCACATCGGCATAACTCTTCTGCCTACTCTGAGCAGTTTCTATTCTTTGGCAGATGCTCTTTATAGCTTCTGTAGTATCCTCAATAAGATCAGTCTGAAACCCCATTTCTTTCTTCTCACTACCTTCATACCAATAGATAGGATTTGCACCTCCTACCATAAAGAGCTTCATAAGGCGTCATACCAATAGTAGCTTGGTAACTATTATTGTAGGCGAACTCAGCTAAACACAAGTACTTGCACCAACTGCCCTTGAAATCTAATGCACAAGCTCTAAGCATATCCTCTAAAACTTGATTTACTCTTTCTGTCTGCCCATCAGTATGCGGATGGAAAGCTGTGCTAAACATCAGTTTGGTGCCAAGTGCTGTTTGTACACACTTCCAAATGTGTGAAGTGAAACGACCATCTCTATCGGAGATAATGGTCTTCGGAACTCCATGTAGTCGGATGACTTCTTAAACATATAACTGGGCTAGTGTTTCTATGGAGTAGGACACTTTGATTGCCAAGAAATGGGCAGACTTGGTCAATCTGTCTATGATTACCCAGATAGCATCATAGCCATTTGTTGTCTTGGGTAGACCAACAAGAAGTTCATGGCTATGTCTTCCCATTTCCACTCCGGAATCTATATGGGATGTAGGACTCCTCCTAGCCTCAGGTGTTTTGCTTTCACTCTTTGACATGTCAGGCAGGTACTGACATACTTAGCTACATCTCTTTTCATTCCGGACCACCAAAATCTTCTTTTCAAATCCTGGTACATTTTGGTAGAACCAGGATGCATAGAGTAGGGAGTTCTATGGGCTTCCTCAAGAATCTTCTTTCTTAGCTCGTCACTGCTAGGGACACATAGGCGGTCTCCATAATAGAGTATCCCACTGTCAGATACTCTAAACTCTGTACTTTCTCCTTCTTGCGTCTCTTGCTTGATCCTTTAAATGTCAGAATCTTGCTCTAGCATTTTCTGTATATCCTCAAGCAAAGTTGACTCTAGTGTCAATACTGAGAGGTGCCCATCTACGATCTCCACTCCATAATCTACTATCTCTTTCTGCAGTGGTGGTGACAGTGATGAAAGGGAATCAAAGTTGCGCAAGTCTTTCTGCTTAACGCGTCCGACACCCTATTTGCTTTACCGGGGTGGTAGAGAATCTCACAGTCATAATCTTTAACTAACTCCAGTCACCTTCGCTGTCTCATATTCAGGACCTTCTGAGTGAAGAAATACCTTAGACTCTGGTGATCTATGTAAATCCTGCACTGGACTCCGTATAGGTAATGTCTCCACATCTTGAGGGCGAAGACTACGGTGGCTAACTCAATATCATGAGTAGGGTAGTTCTTTTCATAATCCTTGAGTTGTCGAGAGGCATAAGCAATGACCTTGCCTTCTTGCATGAGTACGGCTCCCAGTCCCAACTATGAGGCATCACTGTATATGTCAAAACTTCTATCACTTTCTGGAATTGTAAGAATGGGAGCACTTGTCAATCTCTTCTTCAAGTCAATAAAACTCCACTCACAATCTTCAGTCCATTTGTACTTCTTATTCTTTTTGGTAAGGGCGGTTAGTGGAGAAGCTATCTTGGAGAAGTCCTCCACGAATCTTCTGTAGTACCCTGCTAAACTCAGAAAGCTCCTGATCTCACTAGCATTCTTTGGTCGACCCCAATTACTAATTGTTTCAATCTTGGCGGGGTCTACCATAATACCTTCCTTGGAAATGATGTGGCCTAGGAAAGCCACTCGGTCAAGCCAAAATTCACACTTTGAAAACTTGGCATATAACTTCTGCTGTTGTAGCGTCATCAACACTACCATCCGATGTTCATCATGTTCTTCCTGAGACTTTGAATAGACTAGGATATCATCAATGAAGACTATGATGAACTTATCAAGAAACTCCTTGAATACTCAATTCATTAGATCCATGAATGTTGCAGGGGCATTTGTCACTCCAAAAGGCATGACCACAAACTCGTAGTGTCCATATCTTGTTCGAAAAGCCATTCTTGGCACGTCACTGTTGGTGCAATGTGCATCAATGATGTTCTCCTTTAAGTGTTTTAATGTTTGACAATAGACTTAAGTTAGTGATACATTGAACAAAGCAAGGGGAGCAAAGGAGAAGTAACCTAAGTGGAAGAAAAGTCCTAGTTAACCTAGGCACTAAGACCTGGTCGAGGACTGGGCACGAAGCCCTAGCAAGGAGCTGGGCACCGAAGACCTGCTTGGAAGGTAGGCACTAAGTCCTGATCAAGGATTGGGCACTAAGTCCTGGTCGAGGACTGGGCAAGAAGACCTGGCCGAGGGTTGGGCACTGAAGTCCTGGTTCGGGGAATTGGGCACGAAGACCTGGCCGAGGGTTGGGCACCTAAGTCCTGGACCTAGGGTTTGGGCACGAAGTCTTGGTCCGAGGGACTGAGCAACTTAGCTGAGCGATGACTAAGGATAGAAGTAGAGACGGGTCAGGGTTTGGGCGTCTTGAGGTCCGGATGTATCGGAAGCTAAGCAAAAGTCCACCCGAAGGACTGGGTGGCAACCGTCTCCTGAAAGGAGTAGGTGAAAGGCGCGTTCTCTGGGGTGGGAACTTGCGTCGGTTCAACCTAGGGTTTCGTGGAAATCCGAAGTCCGAACCAAGTCCTTAAGGTTAAGAATGTGTGTATATTTGCTTTGTATTTTTGTATCTTGCAGGTACCTAGAACGGAAGACAAAGCAGGCAAATAACATACATTGGGGCTGGAAACCAGCCAAGCAGGGCGCCCGGAATGATGGGGGCACCCCCAGTCAAAAGGAAAAACTAGTTTAGTTGGAAACCAGCCAAGCAGGGCGGCCGGGATGATGAGGGCGCCCCCAGTCAAGAGTAAAAAGCAGTCTTTTGTGTGATAAGCAGAATAGGGTCCTATGAGGGCGCCCGGAAGGTCCGGGGCGCCCAAGTTGAAAGCTGTATTTGCTGTTTCGAGTTCGAAACACAGATAAGCCTTCACGAGGGAGCCCGAAAGGTCTGGGGCACCCTGGTCAGAGATTTTATCAGCTGTGGCAAGGTCCGCGCAGGGATAAGGTTTGACCGAAGTTTTAGGGGTGCCCCCAACGCCCAGGGCGCCCCCAGGAGTGCTATAAAGGGGCTTCAACCCCTCTGCTTCAAACACAACTGCTGAAAGCGATTCTAAGCATTCTGACCGATGACAACGCTCTAAAGACGAGGCTTTACGACCGGGAGGCTCTAGGAGGAAGTGCGCGACACTTCGGAGGTCCAGATCAGCCGAGTGTCAGATTCTTGTTCGGTTTGCTTTTTGTTTCGTACTTAACTTTCAATATTGTTGCTTGTAACTATACACTGTAAGACGGGTTTTCTCCGCCTCCGGAAATTCTGGAAAGGAGACCAATAGTGGACTCACGCCGAGTACATAGGCCTTGGACGTATTGACCCTGGGGGGTTGGGAACCAAGTAAATAAATCCCGCTGTGTCCTTGTGTATTGTTTTTCTTTTTCTGTTTTACTTTTCCGCTGTCCTAGTAACTCTGATCTTAGAACGTTCGAAAGATTTATGATGTTTATCAAAAGATTTTCACGGTCGATATTCATCCCCCCTCTATCGACGGCACCGGTCCTACAAGTGGTATCAGAGCTGAGCCGCTCTTCACGGGACTAACCGCCGACGGAGCAACGACGCCAGGAGTTGAGGGGGAGCCCAGGGTGAATCAGGTACATTTTTTTAATGTCCATTTTTAAATTCCATATTATGTGTTTCACGTGCAGGGAGAGAGGGCACTATAAGAATCAATGCCCTACTCGTAAGACTCGGTTTACACCACCGGCGGCAAAGGGGGCACCAGCGCCAGGAGTCCAGAAAAACAAAGATCACGTACAATACTTTAAGTGCGGAAAATATGGACACTACATGAACAAATGTCTGACAAAGGTACGTAAAATTTAAGTTCCGAAAAGTTTCAAAATTCCTGCACTATCTTTAGATAATTTAGTTAATTTTTTGGTTAAATTAGATTTACTACATAGTAAAATTAATATCCTACATGACAAATTAGAAAATGCAGATATGACTAAAATATCTGAAATTAATTATTTAATTTAGAACATTAATTCAGTAATTTCTAAAATAAATTATCATAACTTTAATTCTAATAATGTTAATTCTAATAATTCCAATTCAGATAAATTAAATCCTAAGGATAAATCTGAATTCAAAAGTCTTAAGGATAATTCTAAATTTGAAAATCCTTTAGATAATTATGAATTCAAATTTGAAAATCCCGTTGTATAACTATGAATTCGAGATTAAAAATCTTAAGAATAATCCAAAAATTAATTCTGAAAATCTTAAGAATAATCCAGAAATTAATTCTGAAAATCTTAAGGATAATCTAGAAATTAATTCTGAAAATCTTAAGGATAATCTAGAGATTAATTTTGAATTTTTTAAAAATATTGAAGATGTATCTGAGGATAATTCTGAAGATAATATTGAATATAAAATTCTCCTAGATAATAACATAATCATAGATAATCTTGAAAACTATTACAAAACCTTAACTAGTGGTCCAAATTACTCCTCCTACTTTGAGGATACTAAAAGATGTAATTTTGAGGATGAGGAGGATATGAAATTATCTAAGATAAGGGTCATAGTAAATAAAGTTTACAAAGGTTCAAATAAATCCGAATTATTAGAAAAACTTGAAAAAATAGATAAAGATGAAGAAGAAATTTTCAAAATAATGAAAATGATGAACTTAAACCCACAATTATTAATTAATCATTTCAACCTTAATTATTCAAATCTTAATTAACTCAAATTAATTCAATTAATTCAAATTAATTCAATTTTATTCAATTAACTCAATTAATTCAAATAAACTCAACTTAATTCAATTCAAATTAAATTCAAAATAAATTAAATTCAAAATAAATTAAATTCAAAATTAAATTAAATTCAAAATAAATTAAATTCAAAATTAAATTAAATCCAAAATAAATTAAATTCAAAATAAATTAAATTCAAATTAAATCTAAATTAAATTCAAATTAAATCATAATTAAATTCAAATTAAATCATAATTAAATTCAAATTAAATCTAAATTAAATTCAAATTAAATCTTAATTAAATTCAAATTAAATCTTAATCAAATTCAAATTAAATCTTAATTAAATTCAATTAAATCTTAATTAAATTCAAATTAAATTCAATTAAATCTTAATTAAATCAATTAAATTCAATTAAATCTTAATTAAATGAATTAAATTAAATTAAATCTTAATTAAATCAATTTAATCCAAATAAACTTAATTAATTCAATTCACTTCAAATAAATTCAACATTAATTAATTCACACTTAAATTAATTCAAATCAATTCAATCTTAATTAATTCGAATTAATCAATTTCAAATTAATTTAAACTTCAATTAATTCTTAATTAGCTTGAATGCAACTAAATCATAAATAAATTAAACTCGAACTAATGTAAAACCTTACCCAAACCGCAACAATTAAGTTAATAAAATTAAATATGTCAAAGTGGGTTGACATATTCGCAGGTTCACACGACATATATCAAATCGGGAATTTGATACATCTTTAGAAACGTAATTAAAATGCTTTGGACTTGTTTGACTCATGCATAATTGTCATGCCATGCATTTGCTACTTCTTTTAAATATATGGCATGTCATTCATATTTAAATTTGATTCATATATTAGAACGGCTATAGGAAAAAGAATAATTGAAACTTGATCAACCTAGTATTGGGTGGCGGTGAGATGATAGTACGTTAGGGAAACCTCTTCTAATAAGGTCAAGTATACACTACTTGGTCTCTTTAGAATGGTGAAACTAGCCGAAGCTACCAATCCAAGACCCAAACTAGTTAGACCAGAATTTTTCAAAAAGTAATTTTGAAAATGAAATTTCATTAAAAGGCTTTGTCAAGGAAAGGGTTGATGATCCAATAAGACTACGGCCAAAGAAGGCCTAGTGCCTCGCCAAGACCTGGAAGCCAATTTTTTATACTCAAATTCAAGTTACTTCTTGTCAAATTCAAATCTAACACAAGCTTCAATTAAATCTTAGAGTTAATAATAAATTAAGAAAAATGATTCAAGCATCTCACAATACACCTATAAGGCAACCATGCTTGTTGTATTGATACATCTAAAATGGGTGAGATGTTAAGGACTAATGAATTGAAAAATATATTTCAAAATTGTTAGAATATTTTTCTAAAAATATTTTTTCAAAATAGTGCTTCAACATAGTAATGTTTTTATGGAATTCATGCTTGTCTGATTGATTATACATATTATACATTTTTCAAAAGTATATCTTTTCAAAAATTGTTTGACTCACTCAATTAGACACAAGCCTCTTAGGACAACACTAAAGTTCCTTAAGGCACTTAGATAGAGTCAAACGATGTTGGGTAGAGGGGGAGTGTTTTCACTCTTTTAAAATTTAAAAAAAAAAGACTTTTCGAAAACTGCGCCTTAATCTCTATCACATATGTTTTCAAAAAGGCGTATACTTTAAAAATTATCTTCTTTCCAAATTGTGGTTTCAAAATCTATCTTCCTGAAAATTGGTATTCATTTGATTTTGATAAACCGTAAAAGACACAGAGAAAGGTCCACTTCATGATCTAAAAGGACTCCTAGGATGTGTCAGATTTAGGGGGAGTCTGAGTCAACCTTCTGACAAGTCTTAAATTATTTATTTTGAAAATTATTAGATTATTCTTTTGATCTGAATCAAATCTTAAGACTCAGAGGAAGAGTACTTGTGGTCAACAAGCTTCCCAGGACTGAGTCAAGTTTAGGGGGAGGTCAAATTAAAAGAATTATTTAATAACATGTTTTCTTGAACTATATCTTCAAAATCTTCCTAAGTATTCTTTCGAAATACTAACATTTTTTTTTAAAATACCAGTATTTTCAAAAATTCATCTGGTTTTGATCAATGTTTATTTTGAGCTTGGAAAATCTTCCAGGACACTTAGGAAATTGTCCTTGCAGTCAACAAGGTTTCCTAGGATTATGTCAGACTGGAAGATAAACCAAGTCAAGTATTATGACTTCAAAAATTCATATACTTTTCAAAATGTACTTACATATACGTTCAAAATACTATTATTCTATTTTTCAGAATTTGTGTGACTTATGAAATTATTCTTATATTTACTTGGGTTGGAGAATTTCTAGGATACTTAGGAAATGTCCTTGTAGTCAACAAGGTTTCCTAGGATGGTGTCAGACTGGGAGATAAATCAAGTCAAGTAAAATATTGGGTCTTCAAAAATTCACACATTTTTCAAAATATACTAGCATATATTTTCAAAAGTACTTAATTTTTCAATTTTTTTTAAAAGTACTTGCATTTTTTTTCATTTTCAAAGTACTTGTACTTTTCAAAGCGCATAGCATTTTTCAAAATTATGCAGTTTTTTAAAAAAATGCAATATATCATTCAAAATACAATGCTTTCAAAAATTTGTACTAAGTATTTTCAAAAAGAACCAAAGGTTTTCATTGTTGGTGCAAATATCTATTTTTGGTTTTTTTGATATATGACAAAGGGGGAGAGGTGTGCTTAAGTTAGAAAATTTTTTTTCTCCCAAAGATCAAAAATATAGTTTCAAAACTTATATCATTTTTTGTTTTTTTTCCAAGAATAGTAGGTTAGTCTCTTCAGCTAATCTAACTTAAGATATTGTCAAACATCAAAAAGAGGGAGATTGTTGGTGCAAGGTGCATCAATGATGTTCTCCATTAAGTGTTTTAATGTTTGACAATAGACTTAAGTCAGTGATACATTGAACAAAGCAAAGGGTGCAAAGGAGGAGTAACCTAAGTGGAAGAAAAGTCCTAGTTAACCTAGGCACTAAGACCTGGTCGAGGACTGGGCACGAAGCCCTGGCAAGGAGCTGGGCACCAAAGACCTGCTCGGAAGGTGGGCACTAAGTCCTGATCGAGGATTGGGCACTAAGTCCTGGTCGAGGATTGGGCAAGAAGACCTGGCCTAGGGTTGGGCACCGAAGTCCTGGTTCGGGGAATTGGGCAAGAAGACGTGGCCGAGGGTTGGGCACCTAAGTCCTGGACCTAGGGTTTGGGCACGAAGTCATGGTCCGAGGGACTGAGCAACTTAGCTGAGTGATGACTAAGGATAGAAGTAGAGACGGGTCAGGGTTCGGGCGTCTCGAGGTCCGGAAGTATCGGAAGCTAAGCAAAAGTTCACCCGAAGGACTGGGTGGCAATCGTCTCTTGAAAGGAGTAGGTGAAAGGCGCATTCTCAGGGGTGGGAACTTGCGTCGGTTTGACCTAGGGTTTCGTGGAAATCTGAAGTCCGAACCAAGTCCTTAAGGTTATGAATGTGTGTATATTTACTTTTTATTTTTATATCTTGCAGGTACCTAGAACGGAAGACAAAGCAGACAAATAACATACATTGGGGCTGGAAACCAGCCAAGCAGGGCGCCTGGAATGATGGGGGCGCCCCCAATCAAAAGGAAAAACTAGTTTAGTTGGAAACTAGCCAAGCAGGGCGCCCGGGATGATGAGGCCGCCTCCAGTCAAGAGTAAAAAGCAGTCTTTTGTGTGATAAGCAGAATAGACTCCTATGAGGGCGGCCGGAAGGTCCGGGGCGCCCAAGTTGAAAGCTGTATTTGCTGTTTCGAGTTCGAAACATAGATAAGCCTTCATGAGGGCGCCCTGAAGGTCTGGGGCACCTTGGTCAGAGATTTTATCAACTGCGGCGAGGTCCGTGCAGGGATAAGGTTTGACCGAATTTTTAGGGGCGCCCCCAACGTCCAGGGCGCCGCCAGGAGTGCTATAAAAGGGGCTTCAACCCCTCTGCTTCAAACACAACTGCTGAAAGTGATTCTATGCATTCTGACTGACGACAACGCTCTAAAGACGAGGTTCTATGACTGGGAAGCTCCAGGAGGAAGTGTGCGACACTTCGGAGGTCCAGATCGACCGAGTTTCAGATTCTTGTTCGGTTTGCTTTTATTTGTTCCGTACTTAACTTTCAATATTGTTGCTTGTAACTATACACTGTAAGACAGGTTTTCTCCACCTCCGAAAATTTCGGAAAGGAGACCAATAGTGGACTCACGCAGAGTATGTTAGTGATATGAGAGAAGTGTCCTAAGGCAATCGCCTTATGATGTAAACATTTATATTAATAAATGATAATTCACTATTTGAGTATACATGTTTTGTGTATTTGATTGGGATCTTAAACTCATCTACTGAATATCCGCAATACAACTCACAGCATAAGAGAATTTGTGATAGGATCACAACTAGTGATTATCTCTAAATGTGCAAATGTGAAGTATTGAAAATATCCCTAGTCGATGAATTGATAAAAATGGACACTATCAATTCTGTTGAGACTAGCATGGGTGATTCTCTAATCAGCTGATTCTCACTGGCTGGTGACATTGGGATGTCCGGAGATAAACATGGATGCTAGTTAAGGGAACTAGTTCATTGGAGTGACTAGCTGTAAGACTTCATATGGGAATCTACATGTAGATATGTCAATGAAGTTCTTACTGTAGCTTAAGTGCGATGTTCCTTTGACTTGCGGTGTTCAAGTCATCTTGGTCATGGAGACTTATACTTTAACATCTTAAGCAAGCATCTCCAAGGAGGTGTGGACCCAGGATGATTGGGTATAAGCCGAAGTGCCCGAAGATGTTTGAACAGCCTACAAAGGATTCATCACTCCTTGCGAGGAGATGTATACCCAGGCCTATCGTCGGATTGTTACTCAGAAATCTCTGGCCAGAGTATATCATGTTTAGAGTGCGAGTCTCTAAAATACATGAGAGTAATTAGAAATCCAATGGACGAGAAAGACACTACTTGGGCTAGGTGTGACGTAGTCAGCCTAGTGGGGACTGATACCATAGACCGTGTCCTGAACCAAGTGGGTATAAGGTGGTGAAGGGAATGGGGCACGATTCATTAGAGCTGCTGAAGGGTTTCAGAATAATTTCTTCTGAGGTCAAACAGTTGATCTTTCGATTAATTGGGGATCATGATGTACTACTAGGTGCCACTCATGATCGTTCTATAATTGGTTGATTATAGACGGCCAACATAAATCGAAAGCCTATTTAGTCACACGCACTACGAGTAATCCGAGGGATTTAAAACGAGTTGAAAATTAGATTTTCTGATCAAGAGATATAAGTCGAATCTGAGTTAATCAGAGGCGCAATGGAAGCTAAAAATGGCTAAGTCTTTTGAAGGCTTATTGGGCGAATTAAATGAGTTTAATTCGCGACCGGTTCGGGTTGGTTTGGCCGGCTAAAGAGGGTGCTAACCCTCCTTGGATGGCCGGCCACATTAAAGGGAGAAACCATTTAATTTTGGTTTAATTAATAAAATAGATCTAGCGCGATTTATTTTATAAATTATGGATAAATAAATTTGTATAAAGAAATTTATATAAATAAATTTATAAAAATTTATTCTTTTTATGGAAGTTAAAATAATCCATGAATTGGTTTATTTTAATTTTATAAAATCAATTATGAATTGATTTTTCCATAATAAGAAAGTTTATAAATTTCTTATAAAATTTATTCCATAATAAAAGGAGAGATTAATTAGTTTTATTATAAAGTTAGTTATAATAAAATTCATAAGAGAATTTATAGGATAAATTTCTTATGATAACTAATTAGTTTTATTATAAAGTTAGTTATAATAAAACTTGGTTTAAATGGAATAATTCATAAGAGAATTTATAGAATAAATTTCTTATGATAATTAATTAGTTTTATTATAAAGTTAGTTATAATAAAATTCATAAGAGAATTTATAGGATAAATTTATTATGATAACTAATTAGTTTTATTATAAAGTTAGTTATAATAAAACTTGGTTTAAACGGAATAATTCATAAGAGAATTTATAGGATAAATTTCTTATGATAACTAATTCCGTTAATTCCGTTAATTCCGTTAAGAGGGAGACTTGGCAAGGGAGATGCTACTATATAAAGGAACCAAAGGCAAGCCCTTAATTCCAATTGAGTTGTCAAGAGAAGTAGCTCCCTCTCTCCCTCTTACTCTTCTCCTTCTCCTCTCCCTCCCTTAGGGCCGGCGCCCACCCTAGCTCTATTAGGGCCGGCGCCCAACCTACACCCAAGCAAGGTTGTTGCCGTGAGCTTCAAGAAGAAGAAGAAACGAAGCAAGAAGAAGAAGAAGCGGATAGCGACTCCTCTCTTCCCGGAATTCGATTCCGTTTTCTTGGTGGTTAGTTTCCTTTTCTTCTCTTGATCTTCTTTGTTGTGCCTATAGAGAATCTAGTAGTTCTCGTCGGCACAAAACTCATGACTTTGCGAAGTCATCCCGAAGAGAACTCGGCGTGGACGCGAATAGAGGCGGAGCTTCCAAGGGACGCTACGGTTGGATCTCGTCCCTTACTTCGAGTTACGAGAGGTATAATGTAAATTAGTTTACTTTTCCGCAAAGTTTTAATTTATGAATATGTCAACACATCATAAGGTTGCATGCTAGATATGTGGTTAAAATAATATAAGAAATTATTTTATGCTAATTCTTCCGCTGTACGTAAAAATTTAAAATTTTACTAACCCGTATCCTTGTCGACATGCACCCGGTCCCAACAGTGGTATCAGAGCCGGTTAGTGTTTGACATAATCATATAATTGTTTTGTGGAACACTTTGTCATGATCACAATTTCGGAAAATTTTTCAATTATGGAAACTTTCCAATTATAATAAATTTTAGATTTAGGAATTTCGAAGTTTGGAAATCCTCATGAAATTTCACAAACTTTTGAAATTTTCTAGTTTCTGAAATTTTATAATAATTGTGAAAACTTCCCATCTTTGGAAACTTTCCAATTTTGGAAATTTTTCTATTTTAGAAATTTTCCAATTTTGGAAATATGTAAGTTTTCTTTGTACCGGAAACTTACAATTATTCTGAAAACCAATTTATGAAATCTCGCAATTTTGGGCACTTTCTTTTAAGAAAGTCTAGACAAATTCATGGACAGTTAATTGACAATTAAATTTGAATTGGTCTTTAAATTGACAACAAAATTCTTTATTTTGGATTGAGCCTCGGGGAGCCGTCCAATTTAAAGCTAGTTGTTGTAATTTAATTTCCCAATTTTTAATTGAAATTGTCATGTTTGATTTGGATTGAGCCTCGGGGAGCCATCCAATTGAATTTACAACAAATTATTTTTCTTTGGGTATCTGAGCCTCGGGGAGCCACCCTTAGAAA